>OX104113.1:51234009-51834009 GCA_944474755.1 Limnoperna fortunei
GGTTCGCTCTTGTCCGACGTGTTGGTTTCTTAAGATACTCATCAGCTCTGATGTCAATGAGGTTGTTGATTATCTTGTACAACATGATGAGTCTACATTTCTTCCTGCTACTTTCCAGGCTTTCCCATTCCAGTTTTTCTAGCATAGATGTTACACTGCTGGTATTTCTATAACGGTTGGTGACATATCTTGCTACTTGTCGTTGTACCATTTGACCTTCAGGTTTCTTCTGAGAAAACCCAGCATGCTGTTAGCATGGGCTCTGAAGGCCATGTCTGATTGTAGTTTGATTCCCAGATATTTTGATGTAGACTCTGCAGATACAGGGCTCACGCTGGGTCAAAATTATAGGGAGAAGTCACTTCTCTTTTGTGGGTCTGACAGATAGAAGTGAGAATAGAATAGGGAGAAGTGGGTGGACAACAGGGAGAATTTGCATTATATGTCGCGAAAGCATTCTATTTTTGTTTTGTTTTTTTAATATGTGTTAATTTGGCATTTGAAATTTTTATTGTTACATGTTTTTTAGCAGTTCATTTTATTTTATTTTTATTTTAAAGATTTAATTAACTTTTATTACACATTTTCATAAATACATGTAATAAACATAACTTTAAAAAAAATATATCAACTGTCACAAAACTGTTCATTAAAAAATGTTTCTTTGTCATTGGTCGACAATGTTTCAAGGGTCAAGGGTCGAGAAAGTGACCGCGGAAGTAAGTGATCTCCATTTTGAACTATTTTCAGTCATTTCAAAGAATTTGTGACGTCACAAGTTCGTTTGTGACGTTTCAGTTCATTCATTTGATTGGCTTGTCATTGACGTTTAGTTGATTGTTACTGTTGACGTCAGATTGTAAACAAATACTTATCCATTTAAACGTTGTCAAAGAAGAATTTTTTGGCAGTGTTAGCGAATTTAAGTATAAAAAATACAATCTTGTATTAGATTTTTAGTTCTGCTTCGATAAAGATCTGTATAGTTGAACAGGGGTCACCACACTCTAAAAAAGTAGGGAGAAGTGACTTCTTTCTCCCTGGCAGCAAAACAGGGAGAAGTCAGGCCCTGATAGGGAGACTTCAGGAGACACTAGGGAGAAGTCAGGGGGACCGTACAAATAAGTAATTTCGCAGTAGTTACATACATTTTTCATTATTTACATCAATTTCCAGGATTATTTCTCTTGTGTTTTAAAACCATAACACACTTAGATTCAGTTTTTTCTTTCTTTTTCATTATTATTCATGGTATGCAATATCAAACAGCACATAACCTTTATCATTTATCAAAGTTGTACTGATCAAAATTGCTTCACAGGGACACCCATCTACAGAACTTATCATGATGTCAATAATTACTATACATCTTTATTCTTTCAAGTAAAGCTCAAATACTTATCAAAGAAAATTGTTAAAGTACATTCTCTTTGAAAGAACTGAAGTTTGAAACCAATTAAAAGTGTTTGTTTATCAAAAATATTACGATTTTTAATTATGGGCCGTTGTACATTACTTTTCTTTGAGTTCACTTCCGGTAATTAGTCACATCCGGTAAATAAACAAATGGCGCGTAATACATTTGAAAGACGTAAATCGTTTGAAAATATGTTAAATACGCATATTGTTTGCCGTTTTTTATTGGAATTACACATTCACTGATAAATTGGTAGTCAGAGTGAAGTATTTGGACCAGATTTACAAGTAGCTTATGCGAACCATCGGGCGACTTAAGGGAAATGACAGGGCGACTTCGACTTCGCTTTTGAGGCGCCTTAGGGCGACTTCAGGTCCTAGTGGGGCGACTTTGTCGCCCACTTCGCCCAGTGTGGTGAGCCCTGGTTGAATAATAAAAGGATAATCTACAGGGCTCACGCTGGGTCAAAATTATAGGGAGAAGTTATTTCTCTTTTGGGTGGCTGACAGGGAGAAGTGAGGATAGAACAGGGTGAAGTGGGTGGAAAACGGGGAGAAGTTGCAGTATATGTCAGGAAAGCGTCCTGTTTTCCTTTTTTTTTAAATTAGTGTTGGCATTTGCCTTTTTATTATGTTTTTTTTAGCAGTTTAATTTATTGAGGATAAAGTATCAAAGATTTGATTAACTATTCAGTATACTTATTTCACACATTTTTAAAAATGCATGTATTAAACATAACAATAAAAAAAGAATCAACTGTCACAAAACTGTTCATTAAAATAAATGTTTCTTTGTCATTGATACACAATTTGATTTATAATGAAGTACTATTAGAACTAGAAGAAGAAAATTACATCATTGTGACACATAATATATTATTTAAAATTGTAAAATTCACTATTAAAAGTATTAAAACATATTTAACTTAAATTTGTTTTAAGTAACTGCCAAAATACTATTTTTACTACGTGTCTATCATTGCATAACTCACTTCACCAGTATCAGCCTAGTATATTTGCAATCTCCGGCACCAAATTCATATCCGGTCCGGAAATTTTCACAAATTCTTGTGCTCTGAACTGGTTTTCGGTTATATTGTAAACCTATGCTTTATATACCAAATAAAAGTTAAACATAATAAACATGACGCGGTATCAAAAATATGAAGTTTCTTACCAAAATGGGAATAAAATTTGAAAGGCGACATTAGGCGATTCTACAAAGGGTGACTTCACTTCGCTTTTGAAGATGATCGACGGCGAAGTGAGACCACGATAAGGCGACTTCTTCGCCCGAGTCGCCCTCCAACGCGAGCCCTGATCTATTGCATCGCACTAAAATAATGTTGTTGTGTGAACATGCTAACAGCATCACATTTGAACCGACTTTTGGTTCATATCCATACACTTACCTCTGAGATTACTTTCCGACCATAGGCGGAAATAACAGAGGTGATCGGATTGGGAATTTTTGCTCTGAACTAGTTTCTGGTAGTATTTTAAACCTACTCTTTATATTCCAAATAAAAGTTAAAAGGGTACCAGTTAACTTTATGGTGCGTAACATAATAAACATGACGCTGTATAAAAAAGCAAAGATTTCTAAACAAAATGGGAATAAAATTTGAAAGGTGACATCGGGCGATTCTACAAATTGGAAGGGCGACTTCACTTCGCTTTTTAAGATGATCGAGGGTGAAGTGGGACCACGATTAAGGCCAGAGTCGACCTCCAATGTGAGCCCTGAGATAAAGTGTGGCCTTTCAGTATGTAGTGCTTGTCTATTTTGGATCAAGATCAATGAACATTTAGAGTGCTGCACTTTTTAGGATGGAAATCCATTCCCCACTTTTGTTTCCAGTTGGCAAGCTTGTTAAGGTCTTCCTGGAGAATTTTGTGGTCCTGTTCATTCCTGATCTTAGGGGCCTCGGTGGCCGAGTGGTCAAGGTAGTTTGTCTACTATTGATCACGTGGTCTGTCAACACTGAGATTGCGGGTTCGATTCTCACTGCAGGAAGGGTGTACTCGACTCCAATCTTAATTGACAAGGATTGCCAGTTTTCCTACCGCAGGTCGGGGGTTTTCTCTGGGTACTCCGGCTTCCTCCCCCAAGAAAAACTGGACGCCATGATATAGCTGAAAAATTGCTGAAAGTGGCGTTAAACACCATCAGACAAACAAAACATTCCTGATCTTTCTGTATAATATGCAATCATCTGCAAAAAGTCTTGTTTGTGACTTTTCTTCTTGCGTTAATCAGCAAAGGAGTACTCCATGACACTGATGTTGCTGGCGTTCTGATCACGCAATGTTGACATTGGTTATTTAATTTGTTGTAAACAAGCGTTTTAGTATACATTGTATTTTGCAACCTTGAATATAGTTACATGTAATTGTAGCCAATTATTTTTGAATTTGTTTCAGACATTTAAACAAACGAATTGACCAAAATCCTCTACTACAAGTGAATTCACTTGTACATATAGTGTTTTTTGTGTGAAAAATGAAAAGTGCTTACCGCATATTGTTTTGGCTCATGTCATTTTGTAGATCAAGAAGCGTACTTTTTTAAAATCAACAATTACTTCCTCCAGTATTGGGTATTTTTGCTCTGAACTGGTTTTCGGTCGTATTTTAAACCTACGCTTTATATACCAAATAAAAGTTAAAAGGGTACCAGTTAACTTTATGGCACGTAACCTAATAAACATGACGCTGTATCAAAAAGCAAAGATTTCATAACAAAATGGGAATAAAATTTGAAAGGTGACATCAGGCGATTCTTCAAATTGAAACTGTGACTTCACTTCGCTTTTGAAGACGATCGAGGGGGAAGTGGGACCACGATTAAGGCAACTTCTTCGCTGAGTCGACCTCCAATGTGAGCCTTGAGATAAAGTGTGGCCTTTCAGTATGTAGTGCCTGTCTATTTTGGATCAAGATCAATGGACATGTAGAGTGCTGGCAGCTGCACTTTTCAGGATGGAAATCCATTCCCCACTTTTGTTCCCAGTTGGCAAGCTTGTTAAGGTCGTCCTGGAGAATTTTGTGGTCCTGTTCATTCCTGATCTTTCTGTATAATATGCAATCATCTGCAAAAAGTCTTGTTTGTGACTTTTCTTCTTGCGTTAATCAGCAAAGGAGTACTCCATGACACTGATGTTGCTGGCGTACTATCACACAATGTTGACATTGGTTATTTAATTTGTTGTAAACAAGTGTTTTAGTATACATTGTATTTTGCAACCTTGAATATAGTTAATCGTAGCCAATTATTTTTGAATTTGTTTCAGACATTTAAACAAACAAATTGACAAAAGTCCTCTACTACAAGCTAAGTGAATTCACTTGTACATTTACTGTTTTTTGTGTGAAAAATGAAAAGTGCTTACCGCATATTGTTTTGGCTCATGTCCTTTTGTAGATCAAGAAGGGTACTTTTTGAAATCAACAATTACTTCCTCCAGATATTCAGCTTTTTGAAATATGGCAGTTTTTAATTTTGAAAAGGGGATTAGCCATGATAAAATTTGAGCTTAATTAGAACGGAAGTGTACTTTATGAACAATCGATTGTTATATATTCGAAATCCTTCGAGTAATGTCGTCTGCAGTTAAGGCGGGAAAAGTCTTATGGTTTGTCCCATTACCATTGAATGTGAAAGCAGACAAACATTTGTAAACAATGCAAGATCCCTTTAGAAACAAAAATGTCTGACTTGTGTAAAATTCCTGTAGCAAAAGTCAAGGACATTTTATAACAAGTAAGCAATAGTATAAAACATGAACAGGTTATCATATCTAAATTTTTTCTTCTAGATTTTTGTTATAAAATGATAAAATATGGAATAATAAAAAAAATGAAAGCACACATTTTTTTCTAAGGGAGTGCAGCATTTAGTATATATTTGTATGCTTTGAACGGGTGATTTGACTGTGTATGTTAGATAATCTGGTAGCTCCAGTCATAAAATATCCCATTTTATGTTTATATTCAACATTTTTTTTATCTGATACTGATTATAATTTTAATAGTGAAATGCATGGTTTTATCTTTAAACACATTTTTCTGTGCACAAATTTCGCAAGAAAATCTCGCAGAATGTTTAAAGGTAAGTTGATAATAAAAAAATGGGCACCCATACAAACTACACTAAACTAAAAAAAAGTGGCCACAATCGCAGGATTTAGTTTAACATTGGATCCTATAAGAAAAACATACAAACAACTTCTACTCTGAAACTGTTCCATAACTGAAGCCAAATTCTTCAAACCAATTGCAAATTGGACATGGCTTCCAGGGCCACTAATGGGTTCTCATTTGCTTAAATTTAAAAAATCTTTTTACATACTGCATGGCAGATATATTTGAATATTGCATAAATGTACCTTAGATGGAATTTTTTTGAGACTATATAAAATTCAACATGGCTGCCAGAGTTGCAAATTCATTCCGCTTGGCTGTAATTTCAAAATTTGTTTCCTCACAAACCACTTGGCAAATGTATATGTGATATTGCATGGTCTTCTAATTTTGTGTTTTTTTGCTTCAATCCAAAATACAAGATTGCTGCCAACCATGGAATATCACTTAGCAAACTAACCTATGATAAAACATAAAAGGGCTTCTTCTCAGAAACTGTCCTACAAATTGCTGCTGATTGGAAATTCAACATGGCAACATTCATAGAAACAGCATCTTCACATAAACTCTTTAGCATTTAATATCATAATTTGCTAGAAAAGTCATGTCTCTTAAAAAATTTTTATTGTCAGGTGAGCGATAACAGGCTCTTAAAAGTCTCTAGTTTAAAACACACCCCAAATTTTTTCCAAGAGTGTAACCCATTCACCATTTATTGTGACACTTGCTGTGAAACCTGACCATTTTCTACTTGGCAAATTTTGTTTTAGAAATGAATATAAAGTAAAAAAATATAAAACTTATGATTAGTGTTAAACATGTTACAAAAATCTATTTTTGAGTTACACATATTTTATTAGCTTGTTTCAGTAGTTGTCCTGAATGATGGAAAATTTATGTTAAAACAGTTATCACAAACATAAAAATGTTTAAATAATGACACTCATACTTTATGAAATGATTATAGTGTAGTTCACGTGTACAACTATCAAATTCAATTAATTCTTTATGACTCCAAAAAGATAAAAGTGTCTTGCAAAACAAGAAGACATGCATCATCATGGTTTGAATTTAAACCATATAACCCTTACAAGTACATATACAAATGACTGACATTATATTTAACAGACATAAGCCATGATTTGTAATCTATCATTTGTTGGTATAAATTAGAAAGCATATTTTTTTCCATATTTTACATAATATCTTGAAAATATATGTTTACAGGTAATTTAAAAGATACAGAAAGAATAATAAATGCTGTCAAATGATAGCTAGACGTCGAAGAAATAATTCTGGTTCTGAATCTAAACAAGAATCTAACGGGGTTGTTAAGCATAGTGGCAGTACATTTGTAACCAACAATCCCACAGTTCCATCCACCAAAGCGGTTGTTGAGCCAGAGATGTCATGTCGTGATCGCACAGGGGAGTTCTTATCTGCATGTAAAACACTTCAGACAAGACAGGTACATGTAATTGCTGCACCAGAACAACTGACGACATTAATTCTGCACAAAATATAAATAGCTGATATTTAAAGATACTAAAGCAGTTTTTAATATACAATGGATTCTTCCTAATTGCATAACTAGTTTTCACAGCTAAAATTATGCAATTACAAAAATTGCTCATTCCCTACATAAAATTATGTTTTTTTTCCTTAAATTATATAATTTTAAACTATGCTGATGAGTTTAAACCATTCGGGTAACAATTTTCTTTTACTTTTAATTCTAGTAAAACATTTACGACATAAAAGAAGGTTATAAAACATGTTTTCATAATTCTATTGCCAGACATGTACATTTTCATGCCTCTTCAGAAAAATGTTGTTTTCTTTATTATGTTAAAGTTTATTAGGACCCCGCCACTTTGTGGCGTATTCCCTATAGTGATCAGTCTGTCTGTTCCTCCGTGCATCCGTCAGTGCGTCCTTCCGTCTGAACTAATAGTGTCCGAGCTGTAACTTTTTTATATTTTGAGGTAGGCTTTTGATATTTGGAATGTGGTTAGATAATATCAAGGCGATGTATCGCATACCATGGTAGATGACCTTTGACCTTGACCTCAAGGTCTTCGGGGCCCACAGAGATGGGTATCTCACTGATATCTAGTTTCTGTCAAATTCTATGCAATTAACATGAAACTATGTTCCATGCAAATTTATTACATGTAGAGTAGCATAGGAAATGGTATCATGTTCTGAAGTCTTATGCAAGAAAGAAATATATGCAATAAACAGACATGTAACTCCGTGGCATCCACTGTACAAGAGTATTGCATTTACATTCATGACATTATGTATCTTGGATATTAGAAATTTGGAGTTTGGTGCAGAGGATCACATCATTCCTTGTTATCCTTATAAACTTTAGATTTAAAAAAAAATTAATTTGAAGTGTCATGCTTCATGTGTGAGAGATTTCATTTCTATTTCTAAATACAATTTAGGAATATTGTTTACTCTTTGTCTGCAGTATTTCTTATGTTTTAAGCTGTTGATTTTACGTTTTAATTGTTCTTTATTTGATAGATAAATGGAGCTATTCAACGACCCAATCATCCATTACGACAAAGAAGTGAATTCACACAGATTGCAAAGTTTGTATTTATTTATATCATAACTGCATTTTGTTAAATTCTCTTACAATAAAGGATGTAACATGCTTTCTCAACCAAGTGAAAAGTCTTTACAGTGGTTATTAGCCGCCTTATTCTTATATGGAAATTTAAATTTTTTTGCAAATCACCAAGACTTTGATTTGTAATTGTAGTACATTCGAGGTTTAAGAAAATTGTAAATGCATGCATTAAAAATGAATAAAAATGAGAGCAAACTTGATATAGAAAAGTCACTGTGCAAATAATTTGTTAGCACTGTCGTTATTATATTTGTCCATTTTGCAGCAATTTTTCCTTTATATCATGGTAACTGGACTTAAAAACCCCATCCTTTAGTTATGGTTGGAGTTGATTAGGCCCTTTCTGGGATAGGGCTCAAAACCATCAAACTCAGTGTTGACAGGCACATTATTAATAGTATTTGTACTTTTATGTAAGTGTACTTAATTATTGTAAGTTCAATAATTTTGTTTTGTGTCTTGAATTTAGAATTATACATATTGTGTGCATTTATCATTAAACAACACTGTTTACAGGCGTATTGGAAAAGACCTTGCAAATACATTTGCCAAATTGGAAAAATTGACAATTTGTAAGTACTTATTAAGGTTTGTAATAAAAACTGACGGAATATCTGTACACTGTGAATTTAAAAAAAAAAAAACATTTTTTTTCAATTACATGTATAACTAAGTAGGAACTTTCGTAATGTGGATTAATTTGTTTTTATTTGAAGTTTTTTGTCTCGCCTGCGAACCTCTTGCTTCATATATTTGTAAGCCCAAGCCCAAGGCCCATCAAATTTGGTCCAGAGGTAGCTTATGATGAGTACTTGCCAGTCAGTCACCTGTCACCTGACCTTGACCTCAATTTCACTGTCCAGCAACTACATTAAAGTTTTTGGGTTACGGCTGTCCCTCTGTAACCATGCATGGTTTGATGACAATATTTGGTATATAAGGTTGCTGATGAATAGTACATGACTGTCTGGTAGGGGTCACCTGACCTTGACCTCAATTTCACAGTCCAGCAACTGCGTTAAAGTTTTTGTATTAGGACAGTTCCTCTGTAACTATGAATGGTAGGATGACAATATTTGGTATACAGGCTGCTGCTGATAACTAATGCTATTTACGTAATGCCTATGATGATATTTATTTTCATTCTGATGTGGAATGCAGTCGAGACGTTTTTCTGTGTCCACACTTGTTTCATTCATCCATCCATAAATGTTATTTTGAAGGAAAATAATCACATGAGAACAGATCTTTGTATTCTTGAAAGCACATGACTAGTTAAAATTTAATTGAATTTCTTTGCCTGCAATCCTTCACAGACTTAGTGATTAATGAATTATAAATATAAATGCAGAAGGAATAAATTGCAAAATGACTTGTCATACAGTTCAAGTGAGATTTAAGAGACACAATAAGTACATTTTTGTGACTTCACATGTAAATTCATTTTTTTGGAAATTTTAAAATCTTCATCCATAATATATGTTTATGTAGCATTTCTCATGAAATATATTTGTATGGTGGTTTTTTTTGGTAGTGGCTAAAAGGAAATCATTATTTGATGACAAGCCAATGGAAATACAGGAATTAACATACATTATAAAACAGGACATCGACAATCTCAACAAACAGATTGCATCCCTACAACAGTTTGTAAATCATCACAAACAACAGAATGGCAAACATCTCCAGACACATTCCACCACAGTAGTTGTTGCTCTACAGGTAACGTATATTTCTTAGGTTAGAAATCAAATATCAATCATGTAAACCAACAGTGACCTGGATTTACATGCATCCTACACCATGCTGACCTGAATCAACCATTCTATCATAGGTTAGCTACAATAATGTAGCTCCTTTTTTTCTTTTTTTTTTTTGATGGACGGAGCTACAAAGAGGTCCCATTACTCGTAATGGAGCAGCCCGGGGGTTTTATGCATATTATAAGCAATTACACTGTTTCCCTGGTTTGCTACATACTTTTTTATGTATTTGCAGTTTTACTGATATTTCCACAACACCGTATTCGTTAGTTTTATCACTTTATTCGTAATCATGGCATTGTTTGACAAAATATGAATTCCGGAAGTGCATAATTTCGATAATATCAGAATCGATTTGGTAAAAAATGTAATTCCGGATGATTTCAGCTGTATTCATTTGCATTATGATTATGTCCCCTTGTTTCAAATTTTACCCATACGATTCCGAAATTCTACACTCCACAATTTTAATTATGTCAACAATGCCACGATTACGAAAAAGTATTAAAATTATTTAATTAGACATTGTAGACATATCAGATGAACGGCGGAGGAAAGAAAACAGATTTATTTAATAAAGACAAAGGTTAAATAGCGGAAAATATGTGTAAATCCCAAAAGTGTTTTTGCTCCATTACGAGTAATGGGACCTCTTTGTAGCTCCGTCCATCAAAAAAAAAGGAGCTACATTATTGTAGCTAATCATAGGTATACTGCTTCAAACGCACACATTACGTTTCCAAAGTACATGTAGGTAAAGCATTTATCTGCTACAGTTTTTTGTTCTTTGAAAAAAAGCAGACTAAAGCAAACAGTACAGTGTCTGACCAATGGGTTTTGCCTGACACAATGGAAAACTGCTTACCACGTTTGGTCAAGTTTATGGTCATTTTGTAGATCTCAGATTACAGTTTTTGAAATCAACAATTATTTTCCACAGTTAAACCACGCTTTGAAATGCGGTTGAATTTTTGGTTGAACCAATATTTTGTCTGATTCATGTTGAAAAAATATGTGATCAGCTGTAAAGTTTACAATGCACACCACACCTTTAAAAAAGAAAAGCTTTGTGGATAGACCTTGCCAGCCACATCTGTATTTTGTTCAAAAGAAGAGGAGCATTAGCCAGATGATATAAATGTTTGCACAGTTATGTACAAGAGTACAGACCCCATCTTGATATCTTGATAATTAAAAATGAATTGTATATGTGTATATAAATTGAAAATTGCACAAGATAATTGCACGCAACTTTGGCTTGGGCTGGACAAATACTTTTATATGTTCTAAAAATTATGCAATCAAAATATCTTTACATCTTTTAAGCATAATACCTTTACAAAAGGATGCACACATTTCTCTACATGGTATATTGCATGTAATGTAGAAACTGTAGATTAAATTAGAAGAATTAAAAGTAAACTTTTTAACAAAAACATGTCTGTTGCACCGAAAATAGTCTAGTGAAGCTCATCAGGTTGTATTCATTATTGCAATGGAAATTACATGCTCATTGGCTCTTTTGTCCTTTAGCTGAAAACATGCCTCTGGTTTAAGTACCTATTGTTAGCTCACCTGACCCAAAGGGTCAGTGTGAGCTATTCTCATCACTTTGCGTCCGTCGTCGTCGTCGTCGTCGGCCGTAAACTTTTTACATTTTAATCTTCTTCTCCACAACCACTTGGCCAATTGGAACCAAACTTGGCAGGAATGTTTATTGGGTGGTTCTTAACAAAGTTTGAGTTTTTGGTGCTGATCAAATATGAAACATGGCTGCCAGGGCCATTAATGCGTTCTGATTGGCTGAAATTCAAAAATCTTCTTCTCATAAACTGCTTGGCAGATTGATTTGAAATATTGCAGAAATGTACCTTAGATGGTCCTCTACAAAGTTTGAGTTTTTTGTGCCGATCCAAAATCCAAGATGGCCACCATCGCAGGACATAGTTTAACATAGGACCCAATAGGAAAAACATATAAACAACTTCTTCTATGAAACTGTTCCACACAATGAAGCCAAATTAATAAGGAAATGAAGGTTGCATAATTATCTTATTGTTTTGGGTTTTTCGAGCCAATTGAAAATTCAACATGGCTTCCAGGGCCATTAATGTGTTCTGATTGGCTGAAATTCAAAAATCTTCTTCTCATAAACTGCTTGGCAGATTGATTTGAAATATTGCAGAAATGTACCTTAGATGGTCCTCTACAAAATTTGAGTTTTTTGTTCCGATCCAAAATCCAAGATGGCCGCCATCGCAGGACATAGTTTAACATAGGACCCTATGGGAAAAACATATAAACAACTTCTTCTATGAAACTGTTCGACACAATGAAGCCAAATTAATAAGGAAATGAAGGTTGCATAATTATCTTATTGTTTTGGGTTTTTCGAGCCAATTGAAAATTCAACATGGCTTCCAGGGCCATTAATGTGTTCTGATTGGCTGAAATTCAAAAATCTTCTTCTCATAAACTGCTTGGCAGATTGATTTGAAATATTGCAGAAATGTACCTTAGATGGTCCTCTACAAAGTTTGAGTTTTTTGTTCCGATCCAAAATCCAAGATGGCCGCCATCGCAGGACATAGTTTAACATAGGACCCTATGGGAAAAACATATAAACAACTTCTTCTATGAAACTGTTCGACACAATGAAGCCAACTTATTAAGGAAATGAAGGTTGCATAATTATCTTATTGTTTTGGGTTTTTCGAGCCAATTGCAAATTTAACATGGCTTCCAGGGCCGTTAATGTGTTCTGATTGGCTGAAATTCAAAAATCTTCTTCTCATAAACTGCTTGGCAGATTGATTTGAAATATTGCAGAAATGTACCTTTGATAGTCCTCTACAAAGTTTGAGTTTTTTGTGCCGATCCAAAATCCAAGATGGCCGCCATCGCAGTACATAGTTTAACATAGGACCCTATGGGAAAAACATAAGCAACAACATCTTCTCTGAAACTGTTCCACACAATGAAGCCAAATTAATAAGGAAATGAAGGTTGCATAATTATCTTATTATTTTGGGTTTTTACAGCCAATTGCAAATTCAACATGGCTTCCAGGGCCATTAATGTGTTCTGATTGGCTGAAATTCAAAAATCTTCTTCTCATAAACTGCTTGGCAGATTGATTTGAAATATTGCAGAAATGTACCTTATGTGGTCCTCTACAAAGTTTGAGTTTTTTGTGCCGATCCAAAATCCAAAATGGCTGCCATCGCAGGACATAGTTTAACATAGGACCCTATGGGAAAAACATATAAACAACTTCTTCTCTGAAACTGTTCCACACAATGAAGCCAAATTAATAAGGAAATGAAGGTTGCATAATTATCTTATTATTTTGAGTTTTTCCAGCCAATTGCAAATTCAACATGGCTTCCAGGGCCATTAATGCGTTCTGATTGGCTGAAATTCAAAAATCTTCTTCTCATAAACTGCTTGGCAGATTGATTTAAAATAAAGCAGAAATGTACCTTATGTGGTCCTCTACAAGGTTTGAATTTTTTGTTCCGATCCAAAATCCAAGATGGCCGCCATCACAGGACATAGTTTAACATAGGACCCTATGGGAAAAACATACAAACAACGTCTTCTCTGAAACTGTTCCACACAAATGAAGCCAAATTATGAAGAAATGATTAATGGATATTTATCTTATTATTTTGAGTTTTTTGAGCCAATTGCAAATTGAACATGGCTTCCAGGGCAACTAATGGGTTCTGATTGGCTGAAATTTCAAAAATCTTCTTTTTACAAACCGCTTAGCAGATTGATTTGAAATATTGCACAAATGTACCTTAGATGGTCCTCTACAAAATTTTAGTTTTTTGTGGCGATCTAAATTCCAAGAGGCCACCACGGTGGAACACAGCTTAACATAGGACCCTATGGGAAAACCATACAAACAGCTTCTTCTCTGAAACTCAGTTCCACACAATTTAACCAAATAATGCAGAAGTGATAGTAATCTTATTATTTTAAGTATGTTTCGAGCCGATAAGAAATTCAACATGGCTGCCAGAGCTGCAAATGCGTTCTGACAGGCTGAGATTTTAAAATTCGTTTTCTCACAAACAGCTTGGAAGATTTTAGGATATGTGATATTGTATGGTTCTCTACCAATTTTGAGTTGTTTGTTTCGATCCAAAATACAAGATTGCTGCCACTTTGGAACATCACTTAACATACTAACCTATGGAAAAACAAAAACTGCTTCTTCTCAGAAACACTCCTACTGCTGATTGTAAATTCAACATGGCAACATTCATAGAAACAGCATCTTCACATAAACTCTTTAGCATTTTTATCAAAATTTGCAAGAAAAGTATTGTCTTTAAAAGTTTTTTTGTAATTCAGGTGAGCGATACAGGCTCTTAAGAGCCTCTAGTTGTTTGTATGATCCCTTGAAATTAAAAATGTCCCACAAAATTAGTTTTGATTCAGAAATGATAGAGCACAAAATTTATATTTAACAATTAATCTGTCATATTTATGCTAGACAATAACTTCCATTCTTAGTGCAGGTCACATTTCACATTTAACAATATAACATATTGTTAATAAATTTCACTTATTTTTGTCTCGCCTGGAGGCGAGACATATGTATGGGAATCCGCCGCCTCCAGCGGCGGCGGCATAAACACTTGACATCTTGCTTCATATCTTTGTAAGTCCAAGCCCTAGGTCCATCAAATTTGGTCCAGAGGTAGCTTATGATGAGTACTTGCCAGTCTGTCACCTGACCTTGACCTCAATTTCACGGTCCAGCGACTACGTTAAAGTTTTTGGGTTACAACAGTTCCTCTGTAACTACGCATGGTAGGAGGACAATATTTAGTGTATAGGTTGCTGATGACTAGTACATGACTGTCTGGTAGGTGTCACCTGACCTTGACCTCAATTTCACGGTCCAGCGACTACGTTAAAGTTTTTGGGTTACGACAGTTCCTCTGTAACCACGCATGGTAGGATGACAATATTTGGTATATAGGTTGCTGATGACTAGTACATGACTGTCTGGTAGGTGTCACCTGACCTTGACTTCAATTTCACGGTCCAGCGACTAAGTTAAAGTTTTTGGGTTACGACAGTTCCTCTGTAACTACGCATGGTAGGATGACAATATTTGGTGTATAGGTTGCTGATGACTAGTACATGACTGTCTGGTAGGTGTCACCTGACCTTGACCTCAATTTCACGGTCCAGCGACTACGTTAAAGTTTTTGGGTTACGACAGTTCCTCTGTAACTACGCATGGTAGGATGACAATATTTGGTGTATAGGTTGCTGATGACTAGTACATGACTGTCTGGTAGGTGTCACCTGACCTTGACCTCAATTTCACGGTCCAGCAACTACGTTAAAGTTTTTGGGTTACGACAGTTCCTCTGTAACCACGCATGGTAGGATGACAATATTTGGTATATAGGTTGCTGATGACTAGTACATGACTGTCTGGTAGGTGCCATTTGACCTTGACCTCAATTTCACGGTCCAGTGACTACCTTAAAGTTTTTAGGTTACTGCTGTTCCCCTGTAACCAAGCATGGTAGGATGACAATATTTGGTATATAGGTTGCTGATGAATAGTAAATGATTGTCTGGTAGGTGTCACCTGACCTTGACCTCAATTTAAAGGTTCAGCGACTACGTTAAAGTTTTTGTATTAGGACAGTTCCTCTGTAACTATGCATAGTATGGTGACAATAATTGGTATACAGGCCGCTGCTCATAATTAATGCTATTTACGTAATGCTTATGACCAAATTTATTTTCGTTACTGATGCGGAATTCAGGCGAGACGTTTTTCTGTGTCCACACTTGTGCTAAAGACAAATAAGATAACCCAAATCTTTAGACTAGATGTTTTATTATAAATGGGAAACATCTATAAGACTGTTTCAGTCAATTCTTATGGGCATGTATGATGATATTGATTAGAAACAGCTTCTTACCATACAATTTTAAACTTGTGTTTCGTAATACATGTATAACAATATATAAACAAGATATATTATTGTGCTTTCAACATTAAACATGTAGAAACACTAATAAAAATGGTTACATTTTCTATTTCAGTCCAAGCTAGCAAATATGTCAAATGACTTCAAAGGAGTATTGGAGGTCAGAACAGAGGTAATGTTGAGTAAAGAATTGTAAATGTACAAGTATATTAAATATATATATAGTGGTTTGTTTGTACAAAATAATTTTTAAGTCCTCTTGTTTTAAGGTCACCTGAGTTACAGTTCCATGTGATTTTTTGTCATTTCCTGTTTGCTGTTGTCATTCGTTCAACGCCTTCCTCTCTGAAACCACTTGACCACAATCCTCCTCAGGGTCCCTAATTTAAATTTGTATCCCGGGTTTTGATTTAACATACATGGTTGCTTTTTTTAACAAAACATTATAACAAAAAATAGAACATAAGGTGAACACATGTTTTTCGCCAATGTCTCAGAAAACTACACATTTTTTAATTAGAAAGTTTGTGATGACTTCTTGTTTTAGTTAATGCCTTTTTTTATTTAAACTTAAAAACTTCTAGATTGATATTATTTGCAACACAAAAAAAAGCACAGCAAGAAAATGTCAATTTAATTTTTGTTGATCTAAAATTATACAACTACTCTAAAGGAGTTGCTTGTTTTAAATGATGATTTTGGACAAAATTTTTCAGTTTTTGCCTAATTGATAAAAATCTAGAAAAGCTAGAGTAAAACTATGTAGTTTATACAGTTTTTGTCTTGTAACTTAAAAACTACAACAGTAGACTAGTAGGGAAACTGTCTAAAATTTTCTGACGACTCTTAATCGAGTTGTTGGTCTTTCATAAAGAATTTGGACACAATTTTGTTTTTCTTGTAAAAAAAGTGTTTTTCAGTGGTTTCGAAGTTACTTCAGGACACATTATAGAAGTGAAACAATTTGTAGCTTTGTTTTATAACTTCAAAAGAGCTAATTCTTTCATTTGTTTTGCCAAAATCACTTACGAGTACTTTCTTTCTTTGTCAATTTCAGGCACATGTGGGCATTTTGCAAGTTGTCAACAATTTATTTTTTAAATCTTTGTTATTATCAATACAGATATTAGTCATGAAAATTAAATTCTTATTTTACAGAATTTAAAACACCAAAAATCGCGGAGGGAACAGTTTTCTCAATCAAGTGCAATGTCAATACCTCCAGCAACAGTTGGCAGTCGAGGTAAATAGTAAAACCTGTATATGGTTTTGGTTTGGATTTTGCTACTGATAATCTACACACAATCAAGATTAATATAATATATGTAGGAACTAGAAAAAACTAATAAAGCTGTTCCAGAATGTTTAAATGCACTAGTTATATGCATTTATCATTCTTAGAATGCTCTATGTACAACTTAAATATTCTTCCACCCTAAAAGAAATACATGGGTCATCAAAGACCTTTAGGTTTCTGTTTTTTTTCGAAAGAGAATTAATAAATACATAGTACGAAGGAATTGTAGAAATTTTCAACATATCTCTTAGATGACATGGTTTATAATGTTGTGTGGGTAACTCCTTTTCAAGTTAGATTAATAAACTGTTTAGTAATATTTTTGCTCCTCCTTTGATGACAAAATAGTTCTTTACAGTAATCACAGGTGTTTTAAATTCAATGGTACTATTGCTACCTAATTTATTTTACCTATAAACAAACAATATAATTCCATAGTATATGAATTATCTGGTTCTTAGAAAATTGATTTTGAACAAAATAGTAATGAAGGTACACCGGGTCCAACATCAACAGAGGTATGCAAATTCTGCAGAAAATTCTTCAAAAAAGAAGCAACAAAATTGATGATTTGGGGTTTTCAAAATAATTGGGACACTTATCAATGAGCAATTTGGTCACATCTTCATGAAACTTGGTGCAGTTACATGTACATCTTGATGAGATCTCTTCACTTGTAAAATTCTTTAAAGTTGTGCCAAATATTTCATGGTTGAAAAACAATTTTATTTATGAATTTGAGTCACATATAATTACGGGTAGTCATGTTAATGTATCACAGCATAAAATTACAGAAATATTTTAACTTTTTAATATTTTACCTACCGGTATAAAATATATTGTGTACCTAATTCAGATTTCATGTAGTCCAGATTCGTAATGGCATTTATACCTCTGATCAAATTTCAGCTGTGACATTGATTTTTGTTTGGTGAACACTCATGTCCACATGACTATAGTTGTTGTCAGTTGGTCCTCATCATTTTCTGGTCCCTAGAGGTTCAATGAATTTTAAATTTTTATTGTAAACAAATATACCAGGAAGGTAATGATTTTCTCCAGGAACAATTAAATAAGCTTTGTCCGCCTATTTAAATGGGGAGACATTGCGTGTCAGAACCATTTAATAAATGCTTATTATCCAAAATATGTAAAATGTCTTTTGAAAACATTACTATATAGTTCTATAATGTGTAACTATTTTCAAATGAAAGTTTAAAAATAATTCTTTCCCTACCATTTGATTTTTAATTAAAATTACTTGCACACATAAATGTACATGTTACTAACATACTTCTTTTCTGAGAATAGCTGATATTTTTAATGTTCAGATAAAAATTTTCAGATGTAAAAACCACTTCTAAATATTTTATGACCCGAGTGTGAACTAATTGTTTCCTTAGCAGTATTTTATTTTTAAACTCTTAGCATATTTTTACAGGAAAATCAGTATTATTTGAAGATGAAGCCGCTTATAATGGTTCTGTAGGGTCAGGAGATGTTGTTTTAAATATGGATGGTGGATTGTCCAGTCGCCATCAAGAACAGCAGCAATTAATAAATGAACAGGTTTGTTGAAAATCTTAGTTGATGTCAGGTGTGTTGTAAAATAGCTTTTTTTCCATCATTTGGAGCATCAACAATGCATTTGGTTTTTTGTTTCAGTAATTGATTTCCATGCAATTAGTGTTTCATGAACACACAAGATATTTATAACCATTTCACATAATTAGAAAGTTGTATGCCTGTCTTATTATGGTATAATATAGTTTGCCTGTGTGTCAGCACTTTGTATAATACCTTCAATTTGCTATGACCAATTTTCAGGAAATTTTTAACACCATTGTGATTAACATATGTAAGCTCCTTTTCATATCCAAAGTTGGTCCACATTATTCATTGAAATTTTTTTAAACAATGTATAATAATAACTCATCTGTGCTGTGATGCATATTTCTAACAAATTATAGTGGCTAGAATTGATCTTTTTCCTCCTGAATGTTTTTGCCCTTGTGTTGTTACATAGTTCGATAGGGACTTTGTGGCAAATTTAAGTTTCCTTCAATGTCAGACAATACCAAAAGTGGTCTGTGTGAAGAGCTTTTTCTCTTATGATTGTCCTTATTTATAAATTTCTCGCGTGACATGGACAAAGTCATATACAGTTAGCAGAATAGGCGAATATCTGCATATGAAAACAAAAATTTCTTGTTACATGTATACATGAACAATTTTTTGTCTCACCTGCGACGATAGTTGCTGGAGGCAAGACATATGTATGGAAATCCATTAGCAGTGGTGTAAACACTTGGACATTTTGCTTTATATCTTAGTAAGCCTAAGCACTAGGTCCATCAAATTTGGTCCAGTGGGTGGTAGCTTATGATGAGTACTTGCCAGTCAGTCACCTGTCAACTGACCTAGACCTCAATTTCATGGTCCAGCGACTACGTTAAAGTTTTGGGGTTACGGCTGTTCCCCTGTAACCATGTATGGTAGGATGACAATATTTGGCATATAGCTTGCTGATGAATAGTAAATGACTATCTGGCAGGTGTCTTCTGACTTTGACCTCAAAGTTTTTTATTAGGGCAGTTCCTCTGTAAACATGCATGGTAGGATGACAGTATTTGGTATATTAATTGCTAATAATTAGTACATGAGTGTCTAGTAGATTTCAACTGACCATGACCTCAATTTCACGTCCAGTGACTAAGTTAAAGTTTTTAGATTAGGTCAGTTTCTCTGTAACCATGCATTGTATGTTTTAAATAATAACAATTTAATACTATTTACGTAATTCTTATAACATAATTTTTTTATTTTCGTTACTGATGAGGAATGCAGGCTAGACATTTTTCTGTATCCACACTTGTGCTATTATGTTATTTTGAATTTGAAAAATGTTTTCTTTCTGTACATGTTCTTTTTTACAATACTGTTATAGCCTGGAATTACATCTTGCATATTTCTTCATATTTAAACGATGTCCCATTTCTGCACTACAGAATTAGTCATTTCATCATTTTCATTCATTTCATCATTAGGGAAATGGGTTTCACATATCATTAGAATTGTATATCACTTTATATCATCTCTCATTAATTAATTTCAACCAAATAATAAATTTGCCTTAGGCTCGTATATTATTTTTATGACCCTGCAACGACATGTCGGGGGGCATTAAGTTTAACTTATGTCCGTCTGTCCGTCCGTAGTACCTACTTACATCTGAGTACGTCTGAACCAATTTCCATCGAGCTTTTCTCAGAAACCGTACATGAGAACAATTTGATATTTGGCATGGTGGTTCAGTATCACAAGTTGTATGTCCTAAGCAACTTTCAGACCTGTCGGACAACTACTTCCTGTATAAGACTTTATTTAGCAAGGGCATCTGTGTCCCATGGACACATTCTGCTATTTTTTGTAAATTAAATAACTCGAGATGTTATAAAGCAATAAACAATACTGACTCATTGTGAAACCTATAAATATGAATTGCTTTAATAAATTGGTGGTCTTATTCTATACCACAAACCTTCCATCGATAAGTCAACAATATTTTTTATAGGATTCCTACATAGAGGAACGAGCAAGTACAATGCAGAATATAGAAACAACAATAGTTGAACTGGGTTCAATATTCCAACAGTTATCACATATGGTCAAAGATCAAGAGGAAATGGTTCAACGGTAATTATTTCTTATCAAATATTTTAATTCCTTTAAATAATCAATAGCTGAGCAACATTGTCCATTTCATATAACCTAACTTGGTATTTCAGCACGTGACTTATTGTTGAGGTCATAATTATAAGTATTGATAAGTATTGACTATACATGAATTCTTCTGCAAACAACAAGTGATGACACTAAAAATTTTGAATTGTAAATTTTATTTGACTACCTGTTAAATATTGTTTTTGTTATTTCTTTTCATATTATTGAATTTAAAATATAAGAATTGTTTTCAATTGTTGGTTAGATTATTGGATATAGACAACTTTGAGTGGGTTTAGGCTGGACATAAACCGCTTCGCCAACTAATTAAATAAAAGAGGGGTTATATTGTTTTATTCTTGTCCATTACTGTTCATTTGTCTTTCTGTAACAAAAATTTCTGTTCCAGTTTTCTAAGCAACTACAGGGCGAAGAAGTCTGATATTTGCATATTGCTTTATTTTATAGTACCATATGGTGTATAGTGATTTTATCCTCCTTAAGCATCTACTTCCTGTTTACTCAATACTTTACACATAGATGACATACACAAAAAAAAATTTCGCAGTTTTCTAAGCAAGTTTAGGATGCAGAAGCCTGGTATTTTGCATATTGCTTCATCCTATGATACCATATGGTGTATAGCGATTTTATGCTCCTAAGTACTGAATACTCAGATTATTACACATAGTTGACATATATGCAAAATTTTGTTAAAGGGGGTACCAGATGTGAGCATTAACTCACAGTCCACAATTGTTGTTCTCACTATTGTATGCATTAAATTTCACGTTTTTGTGTTGAATAGTGTACACTTTCTGACTGGTACATTTCTCTCTTCAGAATTGATTCAAATGTTGAAGACACAGAAATGAACATTGAAGCAGCACATGGAGAAATTTTAAAATATTTTCAATCAGTGACTTCTAATCGATGGTTGATGATAAAGATATTTGCTGTTTTAATTATATTTTTTATAATATTTGTTGTATTTATGGCATAAAATAATTTTAAATGACATTTTATATGAAATGTTGCAAATCGGGTCTTTTGAAAATAGATTATTACTGACACAATCGTTTCTACATGTACACAGTGTTATTTGAAGCTATCTTTTACCCATAGATAACCATTTATGTTTTTTTGGCAATTTGAGTGTGTCTTTTAATGCCGTTTCATGAGGTATTGGTTAGCCCTATTTTGTAAATTTATAATTTATGACAAGTTTCTAGACCTCTGTTTAAAATTGCTTGGCTCAATGGTAATTTGAAAGATATGCATTTTTTTTTAAACCCCAAACAAAGTTCATTAGATAAGCAAATGTAAGATCCTGCACAAACTAAAATTTGTTGTATAATAGTAATAATTTTAGAGAAAAACACACCTTTTGATAGCTTTGTGTTTTTCAGGATTGGTATGTTCACAATATTTCTCATTTAATTCTCTCCACACATGAATAATTTTACTTTTATTTATAAGCATCAGTGCTGAAGGGAGATAATTGAAAAATAATGTGCAATTAATATAGTACAATAGTTTGTTTTATTTATTTGTCAAGTGAACTTGCATCATATTTTAAAAATAAGTTTTAGTACAATGTATATTAATCTGTTTTGTACAATTTCCAATAAAGTATATTGTAAAAATGATAAAAGATCATTTCCAAAATGTCCCTCAAAAAGAATAGATCAATTAAGACCAGAATTAACATTGCATAATTATTTATCTTGACAAATTTGATTTGTGTTTATTTAGATGTTTGACTTTTTCAAAAAAAATTACTACAACAAAAAAAAATCCCTTCTATGATGGGAAGATTTCATCACACATTGTGTTGTTTACATGCAACAGATTCATAATCCATTTCATTTTTCAGATTTATTTTATTATTTTGCCTGCCATCATACTACGAACAACCTGTGTTCTAGTAATGTGTTTCTGGTGATTTTTTGACTTCATATGGGACCACCATTTCATTATTTATTGTTATAGCCATTATGTTTATTGTTGTGTATTATTTTCCATGAAATAACCACTTTTACCAAAAATATTTATCGTAGATTTTTGCAACCTTCCACAATAAAAATTATTCCATGATTATGTATTTATGACAGAAGTGATTTGTTCACTGAAATAAATAAAATGATCACCCAGTTGAAGACTTCTATAAAAATTCATATTGTAGTGATTTTTAGATTATAAATGAATTCTATGTTGATGTTTCAGTATAAATTTTTAGTATTTGGCATTATACATGTATTTGAAACAAAAGTTTCCATGAAAAACTATTTTAAATGTGAATCCAAATATTAGACTGTAGGACTGAAGTTTTGAAGATTTCACAGTTGAAGTTTAAAAACTACATTTGAATTTTGAGGTATACTTTGAAACAATATACAGATAAAAACAACTATTTTAACAATAATGAAAACTGACTTCTCAATAATATATATTGGTGCTCACAGGTTTATGTTTTTGTCATAATTACAAGCTAATCATGTACTGCATTATTTCATGCAGTGTGGTAAATTAGCAAAAATTGTGACTTGTTTGTTGAGGAAGATGACTATCTAATTAGTGTGGAGTTGCCTTGTTATGGTTCAGATGTGATAACGAGTCAACTGTTTTTGTACTAATTTTCAAACCTAGCCATTTCAGGACACCAGTTCTATCCAATTTTATTTTTTAATAAGTTCTTTTAATCATAAGTCACAAGTTTTTGTAAATAATCTGTGAAAGAATTTCAGAAATGCTTTAGAGATTCCTTTGAAGTGCTACAGTTCTATTTATTTTTAACTATCAATTGGTGATCTTTCTGAAGGAAGCAATATGGTTTTTTTATTATGTTGGATATTTTTTTCATCCATGTCATTCATGGAAAAAATGTTAAGTAAATAATTGTTTTTCTGGACAGTTATGAAAGATGGTAATTCAGAAAGTTTGCTTAATGTGTGCTTGGTAATTTAATATGTTTCTTGAATGTTTGATCCCTTTACTATGTAACATAAAAGTGTTTCACTGATTAAAAATTACAGTAGGTCAATCTCAAAATAATGTGTGTCAATCATTTAGATGATTGCTAGTTTTTCTATTAGAATTTTTAAAAATACAAACCAGGATTACATGTCAGGCCTTAGGTTTACATTCATTTCTAATAAATAAGAGCATGCTATATGGACATTAATATTTTTTTTTAAGATTTACCTTTCTATTTTGCTATCATTAGCAATATGAATAAGAAGTCTTAAATTATTGGTGGATGGTAAAGAAAAGTATTTTGGTGTTCATTAGTGATTTTTAACTCTTCTTAGAGATAGCTCATTACTGTACTTTCTCATCTCATTTTATTAGCTCACCTGACCCGAAGGGTCATGTGAGCTATTGCCATCACTTGGCGTCCGTCGTCGTCGTCGTCGTCGTCGTTAACTTTTCTTCAAAAATCTTCTCCTCCAAAACCACTGAAGGGATTGCTTTGAAACTTTGCATACATCATCAGTAAAATGCCCTCTACCAAGTTTGCCCAAATCATGGCCTCAGACCAACCAACATGGCCACCATGGCTAAAAATAGAACAGAGGGGTCAAAATACAGTTTTTTGCTTATAGTTCAAAAAGTATAACAGATACAGGAAAACCGAAGAGACATGCCTTCAACTGCATCAAAAGCTCTACGAAACACTCCATTGGGTTGAAGTTGTATGATGACTCCTTATAGGAGTTATTGCCCTTTAATTGTCGAAATTGATTATTTTTGACATTTTTGCCTCAAAATCTTGAAAATTATTAGAACTAGAGAAAAAGTTAGCATTGCTTAATTGTATTGCTCTATGAGGCTACAAAAATGACTTAAGGGTCAAGATTGTCTGATGAACCGTTTAAGAGTTATTCCCCTTGAACTGTTTTTTTTAATTGGTTTTAATTGATTTTTTAAAATCTTCTCCTCTGAAACAACTGAAAGTACTGCTTTGAAACTTTTTACACATCATCTGTCAAATGTCCTCATCCAAGTTTGCACCTACCATGGCTGCAGATTAACCAACATGGCCACCATGGCTAAAAATAGGAGGGGGGGCGGTAAAATACAGTTTTTGGCTTATATTTAAAAAAGTGTAACAGATACAGGAAAACCGAAGAGACATGCCTTCATCTGCATCAAAAGCTCTACGAAACACTCCATTGGGTTGAAGTTGTATGATGACTCCTTATAGGAGTTATTGCCCTTTAATTGTCGAAATTGATTATTTTTGACATTTTTGCCTCAAAATCTTGAAAATTATTAGAACTAGAGAAAAAGTTAGCATTGCTTAATTGTTCTGCTCTATGAGGGCTACAAAAATGACTTAAGGGTCAAGACTGTCTGATGAACCGTTTAGGAATTATTCTCCTTGAACATTTTTTTTAATCAATTTTACTTGATTTTAAAAAATCTTCTCCTCTTAAACCAATGAAAGGACTGCTTTGAAACATTGCACACATCATCTTTAGGATGTCCTCTACCAAAATTGTGCAAATCATGACACCTGACTACCTACATAGCTACATTGGATTAAAATAGAAAAAATGAAAAAGGGGGAGGGGGGGGGTTGAGAGAGTTTTCGACTGATAGTTAAAAAAGTATAACAGGTACAGCAAATTTGAAGTGAACCTCCCTTCTCCCATTAACCATCAAAAGATTCTCCTTATAGGAGTTATTTCCCTTAAAAGGTCAAAAGTAATGATTAATGCAGAAGTGTTAGGCAATTCCTTATAGCAAAGAAAAGCTGGATAAAAAAGGGTTGTTTGGTTTCAGGTTCAGGTGAGCGATACAGGCTCCTGGGAGCCTCTAGTTTATATATACTGAAATTGAGATTGACTTTCATTTACTATAACTGAGGGCAAGTGATATGTAAATTTAATGTGATATATTGTTATGAATTGTGCTGGTGAAAATTCATCAGTAAAATAAAGAATAAAAGAAAGATTATTGTGTCATTTTAATCATTTATTGGTCTTGTCTTGCCTGTGATGATAGTTGCTGGAGGCAAGACATATATATGGTAATTTTGCGTGGCGGTGGTGTCAACACTTGAACATTTTGCTTTATATCTTTGTAAGCCTAAGCCCTAGGTCCATCAAAATTGGTCCAGTGGTAGCTTATGATAGGTACTAGCCAGTCTGTCACCTGACCTTGACATCAATTTCATGGTCAAGCGACCAGTTAAAAGTTTTTAGATTGGGGCACTTCCTCTGTAACCATGTATGGTAAGATGACAATATTTGGTATATACGTTGCTGATGAAGAGTACATGACTGTCTGGTAGGTTTCACCTGATCTTGACCTCAATTTCACGGTCCAGTAACTATGTGAAAGTTTTTGTATTGGGGCATTTCCTCTGTAACCATTCATGATAGGATAGCAATATTTGGTATACAGGTTGCTGACGAGTATATGACTGTCTGGCAGGTGTCACCTGACCTTGACCTCTATTTCACGGTCCAGGGACTACGTTAAAATGTTTGGATTAGGACAGTGCCTCTGTGATGCAACGCTGAGAGCATGCCAACTATGGAATTCATTTTCAGACCTCTCCTACTCATATTTCCGGTTATTGTCAGTCAATAATACAATACTGAAAATTTTGTCAGTGGCTTTGTACAATCATTCCATATTGTTGGATTCATTTTCGGACCTATAAGACTCCTATTTCCTGTTCACACACTTTAGTCAATCTTAAGCCGTCTCCATTTTCTCAGCAATATAAATGATACAATAATGAAATTTGTCAGTAGCTTTGTTTGCCATATTCTGAGATTTATTTTCATACCTCTTGACTCCTGCGTCCTGTTTACCGACTCTTCATCCATTCGTAACCATTTTTTACCTGCCGAAAAACACATCCTCTAAAAGTTACATAGATGTTGTCGATCAGAATATCTATAAACCTGTTATTTATTTGCATAATTGTAGCTTTGTTTTGTTTTTATTAGAAACATACGTTTTGTTGTATCCTGAAACTACAGATTTGTAGGTATATGTGGAAACAGGCTTTATGTATTAAATTGATTAGACGGAACAAGGTGGTATAACGAGTTGAAAAATCCAAGCCGTGGTAATAGGTGAAATTTTAGATATCGACCTCGATTTTAACTTGAGAATTTTAAGGAATCAACATGTGATTACTATTACTTCGCGAATAAAGCGTGGAACCTCAAAGCATCCTAAACGATTTTTACAGAATACACCTCATCCCATTTCATTTTGAGTGGACCATTTTACTCGTCAAAAGCGTGCGCAAGATATACAAAACAGTGAGTGTTAGCCCACTATGATAGCAAGTAACGAATGTTTATTACAATAATTAATTTATTACAAGCCTTCGACACAGTCTGGCGAAAGGCTTTGTGGTACAAATTGTTAATGAATAACATCAATGGTAAATTGTATAATGTCATTTTAAGTATGTACACTGATGTTAAATCCTGTATTGTGTATAACAATTGCAAATCAGAATACTTTCCGTGTGAGATGGGTGTACGCCAAGGTGAAAACTTATCGCCATTTTTATTTGCCTTATTTTTAAACGACGTCCAAACCTTTTTGGAAAACGAAAACCTTATTGGACTCAAAACAGTTTCAGATATTGCAGAAGAACATCTCAGTGTTTTTCTAAAACTTTTCGTGCTACTCTATGCAGACGATACCGTTCTTTTGGCTGAATCACCGTCTGATCTCCAGACCGAATTAAATAAATTTTTTGAATATTGTAAATTGTGGAAACTTAAAATAAATACACAGAAGACCAAAATACTAGTATTTTCTTCGGGCAGACCTTTGGCAAATTTAAAGCTTTATCTTGATGGTTCAGAAATTGATATTGTAAATGAATTTAACTATTTGGGAATACTATGTAGCAGAACAGGAAGCTTCAACAAGGCTATTCAAAAGCAGGCAGAGAAAGCAACTAAGGCAATGTACGAAATTCTCAAGAGGGGCAGAGTGCATAATCTATCTATTGAATGCCAGTTAGAACTATTTGATAAAATGGTAAAACCTATCTTATTGTATGGTTCGGAAATTTGGGGGTTTTCCAAACAAATTAATTGTTTAGAAATCGTTCAGTTAAAATTCTGTAAACTTTTATTGAAACTTAAAACATGTACACCAAGTTATATGATATATGGAGAACTTGGCAGATTTCCCATAGAAATTGATATTAAACTAAGAATGGTTTCCTTTTGGGCCAGACTCCTCTTAGGTAAACAAACAAAACTTTCTTTTTTATCTTACAAAATGTTGCGGGTTTTATATATGGTAAAAAATGCTAATATTTCATGGCCAAAATTTGTTCAAAATATTTTTGACAGCACAGGCTTCTCTTACATTTGGATAAATGAAAGCTTTATTAACAATGAGTGGCTTGTCTCCAACATTAAACTTATTCTACATGATCAGTTTAAGCAACATTGGCACGAACAAGTGGAGAATTCCACCAAGGCCATTAATTATAGACTTTTTAAAAGACTTTTTAAATTTGAAAATTACTTAAACATTCTGGACGATCGAGACATCTATACACTTTGTAAATTTCGAACGACAAATCACAGACTACCAATTGAAGTTGGTAGATGGAATAATGTAAGCAGAGAAAACAGGATTTGTATTTATTGCAATGCAAAAGAAATTGGCGATGAATTTCACTATCTTCTAAAATGTACACACTTCTCGGCTGAGAGAAAAAAATTTATCCGAATGGACTGTTTACAAATGCCAAATATACTTAAATTCTGTCAAATTATGTGCGACACCAAAAAAGAAAACCTAATTAAACTGTGTAAATTCATAAGAATAGTAAATAAATTATTTGTTCTCTAGGCATTGTTTCCTTCTACATGTTATGTAAATAGTGTATATAGATAGATATTGTAGTGTATTTATTGTATTGTCTACGTTGTATCTTATTGTATTGTATCTCTATACCATTGTATTGGTTTATGAGAATAAAGAAATGGAATGGAAGAATTACTAATCGAAGTGTAATTTACAGTCGAGCATTTGTATTTGGTAATCAATAACGAGTGTTCAATGTCGTCTTCCTTTATTGTCTTCTTGTCTACCCTGTCTGAATTTATTCTTCATTCCTTTTCCCCTTTGAAGCCCCTCATTTTCGTCATCAACTGTTCGTGTAACTGGCACGAATACGTCACGGTTGTTATTTCACACGAACTGTCCTCCTCTTGTGAGATTGGTGTGTACTTTTTTGTTACCATCTGTGTGTCTGTGTCACATTCAGTGAACGAAACATCCTGAAATCCCAATACTGTGTGTATATAAATAAAAGCAATCGTTTTATTTCTTTATGCTAAGTTGCTGTGTTGTTGCTTTATAGTCTTTGCTTACTACATTATTATTTAAGTTTGAATGCGTTTGTTCTATAGCTGCTATGTTTTTTGGTTGTTGTTTCTTTAATGTTTGCTAGTTTCTCTGACTGAATAATTGATTGTCTTTTTAGACATTGTTGTTCGGTATTTTGTTTTGTATTATTTTCATTAGTAGAAATAAATATCATAATGTTTTTGTAAAATGTGTAGCAATCTTACGTTTTTGTTGCTGCTTTGCCATTTTTCTGCCTTCCTTTAACAGGTGTCTCGCCTCTTTTCTTTGAACTTCATCAAGCCTGTCAACACTATGATAGCGGGTTTCGAGTCTTACAAGAATTGTTAGTTTTCCCACAGAAGGTCAAGGGTTTTCTTCATCTGGTACACCGGCTTTCTCCAACAATAAAAAATAGGACGTCTTGATATAGCTACAAAATTATTTAAAGTTGCTTTTAACACCATTCAATAAAAACACTTACGAAGATCTGAGATGCGTGGTCTCCATTTTCTTGCTGTTGCTACGGCAACTAAAACTAGAAGACCTAAAAAAAGATCCTCATTCTGCAACAAAAATCGGAGTCAAACTTAGATTAAGCTCAAATAATTCCCCATCATAATACGTGTATCATAACTTTAAGCTTAGAAAGACCAAAACAAATTCTAACGAATAATCAAAATTAGGTATGTTTAATAAAACTAGCTTCTTGCTTTAAACTTACTCTTATTTAATTCCTTCGAGATGAAAAATGCTTAAAACATGTATAGCCAACATACCTGATCTGTTGATGCTGTCTAGAACAAAGTACTGAAGAATGTCCGTGGCTTCTGTTTTATAGAGCAGACGTACGTGACCACTGTCCATCTGACTCACTGAGGCAAATCTCCATCAGCTTATAAATACTTCAAAATTCTTAGTCAACTAATCTTTGGTAGTGGTTAAAATAATCACCCCCTTTAAAATCACCCAATTACTATCAATAATTTTTGCAATATTGACAAAGTAGTGTTTTTATTAGCAATAAAGAAATTAAGGTTTTAAATTATATTTACTTCGATAGTATGTAACTGTTTTTATAGTTTCAGAAAGAATTTTGGATAAACAATGAAACAAATATAGAATGATGCCACTTTAATTAAAGTGAAGTTTAATCTTCATCTTTCCGGATACTTGTGTATAGATCAGAATAGGGATTTTCTATATAATATGTGTATTAAACAAAATTTGATAATTTGGATTAATTATAATCATAATCCTATAACAAGAAGAGGATGATTCAGCGGCGTAATAACATCACCCGCTAACAAAGTATATTGTTGTACACTTTTTGTCAGAAAATCAGCTGATATTATTTAAGGAATATTTCAAATTTCTGAACAGGTTATTTGATATAATATGGTTTGGGTCTGTTTACGCCTAAGCGGTTTATGAATGGTGTAAACAGACCCAAACCATATTATATCGTATAACCTGTTCAGAAATTTGAAATATTCCTTATAATTTAATTTTAACTATAAATTTTAACAATTTTTAGAGTAAAAACGTCGATGACGTCATGGAACTATTTGAATTTTAACGGCGTAAGAATAGGTCAAAGGTCACGCAAGTTATTTCTTATAATATAAGTTGCTCGATTTGAATTAACCAATCAGATTTCATCTTACAAAGCAAATTAAATTATATATATTTATGACATAAATCTTTTAAAAATACATTATATATGTATGCTCTTTTTAATCTTCTGATATATATATATATATATATATATATATATATATATATATATATATATATATATATATATATATAATCATCTCAAAACTGTTGTCATAATTAATATTTATTCATGTCCAGTTATATTGCTTTAATATACCAACGGTCATCTTAGCACAAGAATCTATGACAAACGAGACGATTTTAATTTCAAATTTATAAATTAATCTCACCTATGCAGCATTATTCCAGCTGCAAGCGTCACCTATTTCTTCGGGATAAAACTACTTGTCCGCGCCTTTAATAAATTTTACTATAGATACAACTTCCTTGTCGCAAAATCTCGTTTGAAAATATGGTTGCAGATAGCTTTCCCAATTTTTGATTCCGTGTACAGTAAACGTGCTACGATGACTGTTTAATACACCTATTAGTGACCCGTGGTATATGAAACCCATCTATTTTAATCAACTAACCAACTCACAATATACAATACTGGAAGCGGGAGGTTTGGCATGCCATAAAATCTGGTTTAGCACATCATTTCTTTTGAAATGCCTGTACCAAGTCAGGACCATAGCTGTAGTTGCTTTATGTTTGTTGTTGGTTCTGGAGTTTTCTCAGACCTTGATTTGTGGATTTGTGGATTGTCTTTTTTGACAGTTTCATCGGTGTTCGGTATTTTGTTATAACCTTCATTTTTCAACTGGTTTAAAATTGTATTTCATTTGAGTGAACAAAATTATAGCATTTGACCGGACATTTTTCTAAAAATTCTAAAAATCGTTCTTTTGGGGCGAATACAAAACGAGATACCTCTGAAGTTATCCAGACTTATTTTGACTGTTGCCCCCTGCTCATGACAACCACGAGCAGGTGGAAGCATTTATTCTTACCAAATGACCAAATATCTATACAACATTTTTCCTACTTTGTGGCACAAGTAGTGCATAAATCAAGGGGACATAATAACCGTATAGTTATTGCAGCATCACGGGATACATCTTGATTTTAACTCTATTTAGACGTAAAACAGAACTATATACTTTTTAAATGATTTAGAAAAAAATTCGGGTTTAAGATATACAATTGCAGGGGCGGATGCAGCCTCAAATGAAAGGGGGGGTCCGACCTCGCAGAGGTCGTATTACGGCAGGGGGTCTGGGGGCCGCTGAATGCCCCCAGAAGCTCTGAACGAAATGGTGTAAAATCCTGCATTCTGACGATTTCCTGACACCTAAAACATGTCCGATAACTTCTAAGCCGTCGAAAAATAAACATTTATAAAACTGCCAACACAAAAGTAGGGGTCCAGACCCCATGCTTGTCAAAACGAAAGGGGGGGTCCGAACCCCCTGGACCCCCCCTCTGGATCCGCCACTGAATTGATTGATTGATTGATTGATTGATTGATTGATTGATTGATTGATTGATTGATTGATTGATTGATTGATTGATTGATTGATTGATTGATTGATTGATTGATTGATTGATTGATTGATTGATTGATTGATTGATTGATTCATTGATCGGTTGATTGATTGATTGATTGATTGATTGATTGATTGATTGATTGATTGATTGATTGATTGATTGATTGATTGATTGATTGATTGATTGATTGATTGATTGATTGATTGATTGATTGATTGATTGATTGATTGATTGGGCATTTCGTTCAAAATTATTAGAATTAAATTTACAAATAGAGCAGAGAAACCAGCGAGAAATTGCGTTCGCCGTAACGGTTATTAATGGTGCCGTTTTACAACTCCTTTTCATTTTTCATGTGCTTCTTGCTTTTTGTTTGTTGTAGAATATGAAAAATAGCCTAGGATCGACCGGGCAAAGTTTGTGTTTTCTCCCTTCGTAAAAGGTAGAATTAAATATATATAAAGAGGATTAACCAACAAAGAGTTAAAAATTTGCCATTGTGATCACTTGTTTCATTGCGAGGAACAATTCAGCGTGTTGGTCTATTAAATAAAGATAACTTATTTATTAGGGGTTTTTTTCAAGAGACAAGGATCATAAAGTCCATATCAGATGACCCGATTATCCTAAATTTTTCGAATGTCAACCTGGAACCAATTTCAGCTTTACAAAACAGTTTAAAGTGGTAGGTTTTCACTACACTATACTATAATTTACATCATTGGGGTTTATGTAATTCATTTTTTCTTATTTCGAAGACTATATAAAATACGCACTAGATACTGGTTATGTGTTGCGTTTTATATATATTGTAACACTTCTTAATGTATTGACTGATCTGATTAATTGCAGCATAGATTGTTTTCTTATTTCTTAATATTGAAAAGCTTTGGTCAATAATGCACGATTGTTAAAACATTTTGGCAAATTCTTCCGCAAAGTGTTTTCGCATGACAATGTCTTGTATCGCGAGTCGGCGTTTTACTCAGCATTGATACTAATTTCATTGGTAGTAAAGATCATCAAGGAAATTTTAACAAATTACCGATAAAAATGAAAAACACACAGAAAGCGGGAGTTTGCGCTATACTTAAATCGACCACGACAATGTTGTGCCAGAACCGATGGAATTAAGATTCGAGTTTAGATAATTTTTTTTGCAATTTAAATTGTACCTGGAGACAAATTATTGGAGGATGACGCCATACAACATTAGCTAGAACATCCGAATCTACATTTGTAGTCGCACCCTTTTTGCTCCATTTAAAAGTCGAGATTAATAGGTTCTTTCATACGTTTTTGGGAAAGACCGGTTGATCTTTCACGAGTGATAGAAATTTTATGTCTTTTCGCGAGTGGAGCGCTGCGGAACGAGCAAAAAGAATAAAAATTTCTATCACGAGTGAAAGTTCACACGGACTTCCCAAAAACGTATGAAAGTACCTATTTCTTCCGTAAACCAACAACTTTCACATCGCTATAACATATAGACTCTCCATTGTTGTAGACTCCATTGTCTCTGACGTCCAATTAGAACGCCGGAAACAAGAACGTCATAGAAGAACGTTGTTATGCTTCCATAACAACGTTCTTGTTTCTGGCGTTTTGATTGGATAACGCAGCAAGTACAGATGTGTGCGCGTGAGCTCATCTGTGCTGGGTCATCTGTACCAGAAATCGGCCATTTACGGAAGAAACTATATACTATGTTTTTGTACTAGTACGATGACATCCATTTTGTCCATTTACAAGATATACAACAGACAATATGTACAGAACCATTTTATTATAAAAGATTTAAAAAATTAAAAAATTAAAAAATAGTCTTTAAGTCGACGATAAATAATAATTTATGCAAATGTCGACCTCCATATCTTTTCATTTATCTTAATGTCCTTATTTCTCCATTATTTGTTTGTGTAGCAAACACGAATAGGTCATATTTCTTATTTCACTGGACCTGTTCCTTTCTTGCGAGATTGGGGTGATATGTTTTTGTTGCCATCAGTGTATTTGTCCGTCTTGGTCACATCCGCTGAAAAAAATGTGGAAACTACAACCGAGTTAAATTAAGATATTTTTATATAGAAGAAAAATAATTATTTTCTTTTCATTTTTAGGTTTCAGTACTGCGTTTGTTGATTTATGAAATCGCGCTAGTCAAAGAACTGTTTCAAATAATATGCTTGAGCATAGCATTTCACCTTAAAATATATTGTAAATAAACCGGTTAAGCGTCGTTGTTTTTATTAAAAAAAACGAACATAAATTTCAATTTAATGTTTTAATAATTTTGTATCCTTACGTTTTCTTTGCTATGATATGGTTTTTCTATCCTCCTTTGACAGGTGTCTCTTTTTTCTCTTTACATTTTGAAGTCTCTTGCATGAAATTCTGACAACCAGTGTTGGCTCGCATCCCTCGACAGAGTCCCTCCGAGTCAATTCTTGGGTCACGGTATTGGTTGTGGTGTCACACTCGCTCCCGTCTCCTTTGTCGTACATGCAGCCTGAAAATATGAAAGTTATGAAATAATTATAGGATAATTAATTGGGCGGAGTGAATATCCAAAATATGATCACGAGTGCAGCATAACGCATCTGATTAAACGAGTGCGCGGAACTTCTTCCGCGCACGAGTTTAATCTGATGCTTTATGCGGCACGAGTGATCATATTTTGGAAATTCACAATGCCCAATTGATTATCCTATTTATTATATAGATCAAAAATGTTTTCGTAAAATTTTAATGCTTAATCCTAAATTTTATGAACGGCGGATGAATATCTGTATATTACAAAACCAACTGCAACTTTGGCGGGAAAAACCCGAGAGTGAAAATAAACGATAATTTTCACATGTGATTTACCGTGATTTCTGTCACCCGGAAAATTCGATATTTCATCTTTTATCTATATAATAAAATCATTTCTGATATGCGGCACAATCACATTTATTCATAATGCTTCACAATTGAATTGTTTCCGATAAAGGCTCATATGCATAATTATTTTTTATTGACCACGGCCGATTATTTGAATTAAATATTTTTCATGACCCAACATAATGAAAAATTTTAAACTTCTGAACAAAACTTACAATCTAATTAAAATTAAATCTTTCACTTGCTCCCCCTTTTTGTTATTGGTCGCTGCGAGGGGAGCAAGTGAAAGATTTAATTTTAATTAGATTGCAGAGTTTACGCCTTATAAACAGCGGAGTGTTTTATGAATGGTGCAAACAGACACAAACCAGGTTAATGCGTATAACTGTTCAAATATTCCTTATTGTCAAATTTTAAACATGATAGTTTTAACGTTAAAAACAGCGATGACGTTATGACACTATTTAAGCTTTAAAGGCATAAGAATTAGTCATGTGACCAACACACGTTGTTTTTCGTATAATCCGAGTTGCCCCATTTGCTACTATCAGATTTCAGATTACAAAGCAATTTACATTATTTAGAATAAAACTCGATATTGGTTTACCTTTGGGTTTTTCTTTCAGCAGCCTCGTGTTATCTTTCCACTGATGTTTTCGTTCTCTTTCCAATTTTCTATCTTCCCGTCTTCCTTCTTTTCGTCCCATTCTTTTTCCTTCCGATTCTTGACTTTGTTCATACTTTTCACAAGACATTGTTTGACTGGGTTTCTTGACATCCTTCCTCACCACTGACAAAAGTTAGTACCCTGGTGACAGTATTTGTATCGACATTACAGTCACTCTTCTCCTTTGTCATATTTACATTCTGCATAAATGAAAAAAAATATCCTGAATAGACAACAAAACCCGTCATCCTCTTTTTAAAATTAGATGTTTGTAAACAAATGTTGTTTAGTTAATTTGATAACTAAAAATTATCCTATGTAAATTTGTTTGCCAAAGTTGGACTTTTGTGCCTTAGCTGAAATTAATTAAATCTTCAATATTGACACACAACAGAAATATGAAGTATAATTTGTACAGTGTTCAATTAGTCATTGTTTATTTGTTCAAAATAAAGAAATTATTGGTTCTAATGTCAGCTGCATAAGTTAACAAACATAACTTACGAAGACCTGATTTTCGCGGTTTCCAGTTTCGTGCTGTTGCCACAGTAACCAACAGAAGAACCGATGTCCAGGTTCTCATTCTGTAAAAAAACTTCTCGAAAGTTCAGATGTAATACAACTATTAAATTACTATTTTATCTTATACTGCATTACTAACTAGTTCGTAGAATTAACATTTTCCAGAACAAACAAGTAGACAATTGAAAATGAACTAAAATCAAAGTGCCTAGCAACTACAGAGAAAAAAATGTCTATATAGTCTTCTGTTATATTTCAATTGATGGCAGTTATGAAGCCATTTTTGTGTGGCGGTATATGAATATTCATTTAACATTTCAATACTTATCATTTTTTAGATTGCTGATTGGTCATATTCACATTTTTGAACTCCTCGGGTTTCATCGGTTTAAAGCCATTATGTTTCTCCCAACTTCTTTTTTTCATCTTAAATAACCAACTGACTAAATAAATGAAATATGTTATACTTCTTAGAGACAATACTTGTTACAAAATCAAAGAAAAATCAGATTTCTTACATATTGCAATGGTTGCCGAGTGAATAATGTAGTTAGTCTGCTATATTGATCACGCGCTTTTCAACCTTGAGGTTGCGGGTTCGACTCTTACTACATGCATGGTGTGGTGCACTCAACACTTAAGGATTGTCAGTTTTTCTACAGGAAGCCGGAGTTTTCCCCCGGTCCTCCTGATTTCTCTCCAATTAAAACAGGACGGATTAAAATACCTATTGAAATTTTTTCTTTATGTACATACCTATTTGTTGACGTTTTGCAAAACAATAAAGTGACCAGTGTCCGTGGCTGTTCTTTTATACAGTAAGCGTACGTGACCAATCTCCACACTTGGGCGAATCTCTGTCAGCAGAGTAGTAATTTATCCATGGCAGTTTTTTGTGACTAAAACTAACATATAGTTAGTAAACAACGAGGTCTTAATTATGAAGAAATTAAATGTGCCTTATATATAATCGTTGTACTTAAAAATGCAGAGAAAACTGTTGACCACAACATTAAAACATATCTGTGGATTAATGTCTAGTAAAATGTATATTAGATAATTAAATCTATTGTCGAGAGTTCATACAGCGACTTTTGGCTTAATAGAAATATAACTATGATCACCAGAAACTATAAAAGTCCTAATTTCCCCCAGGGATAAAATGTAAAAGTCCTAATAATTCGCATTTCGTACTTACTTCAATTTTTGTTTGGATTAATTTAGACCATATTGTTTTAGTTTAAACTACGGACCATACGAGTTAAATTAGAAATTTAAAACTGTGAACACGTAAATTACCCCTTAGATATCGTAATTCAGTAAAATGGCAAAACTTTTTTTATTACTGTTTCGCAACTTTATTGTGCAATTGTAAAGTCGCCGTGAAACACAGTATACAAGTATATCACATCTTGCCATGTCAAATGATAGAGAGTAAGTGGACTCAGAACCTCTGACTTGGGAGGATTGTTTTATTCACCCGGCGGTTACAAAATAAAATATAATAAATCGCTATAAAATGGGGAGTACATGGAAGAATTGAGACGTTCAAAATGTATTCACATACAGTTTATATCATATATGATGCATTCGAATGGTGTTTTTTTTTTGCTTACATAGTGTTTAACGTCACTTTCAGCAATTTTTCAGCTATATCATAGCGTCCAGTTTTTATTGGGGTAGGAAGTCGGAGTACCCAGAGAAAACCCCGACCTGCGGTAGGAAAACTGGCAATCCTTGTCAATTAAGATTGTAGTCGAATACACCTTGAACGCAGTGAGACATGAACCCGCAATCTCAGTGTTGATAAACCACGTGATCAATAGTAATTGACTAACTACCATAACCACTCGGCCATCGAATGAAACAGTAGAGTGGTAGATCTCTCAACTTCTAAAAGACTTGACTTAATAATATATATTGTATTTTATCACAATCAGCATTCGGATATTTAAAAGGAAGGTTTTCGTAATTGACAAATATTACACTAAAAGACCAGGTTACGGCCTGCTGTATAAACCATTCAAACTTGGATTTTAATTTGCTACTAAACTGAAGTAGATTACAACCAGTGCTATTATTCTTACCATTTGCTCTACATCCGCTTGCTGAGATAAAAAGTAGCGGGGTTTGTGATTGAATTCGAATCAAAATAGCCGTGCAATATGCAACAATTTGTTAAATTTGATAGTATAATTTTTTTTAATTTTAAACCCTTTTTGCTACGAGTGTAAAGTCATCCTGCAATAAAAGTCCCGCAACAGTTTTATCCCGCCGGCCGCAAATAGCTTACCGCACAATAAGTTGTGCGTTCGGAAAGATTGCGCGACTAGTGGACATCCTGCCTTGACAGATTTGCAGAAAATTTGATCAGCGAGAAGCTTGATTTAATTTGCAATTCTAGACTATAGGCGTTCATTATTTCATTGTACAAAATGTTACTTTTCATTTTATTTAGGGAATATTATTTAAGACACTAAAGGTGTAACGGGTAACTTGTGTGAGGCCTATGTGTTTATTTTGTTAGTTTGTTTGAATGGTGTTTAACGTCTCTTTCAGCAATTTTTCAGCTTTTTCATGACGTCCAGTTTTTAAAGGGGGAGGAAGCCGGAGTACACGGAGAAAAACCCGACCTTCGGTAGAAAAACAAGCAATCCTTGTCAATTAAGATTGGAGTCGAGTTCACCCTGCCCGCAGTGAGGCTCGAACCCGCAATCTCAGTGTTGACAGACTACGTGATCAATAGTAGACGAACTACCTTAACCACTCGGCCACCAAGCCCCCCTCCCCTCCCGTATGTGTTCAAATGACACAATAAGCGTTATCTTTTTTGTCGTTAATAAACATAATACCACTAAAAGAACAATGAAATTGTGCTATTTTAAATACAAATGTATTCCGTCAGTTTGTCGTCTTTTACTAATTGTTTCCTTTTTAAAATAGGTTTATCGGGTAAATGATTGTTTATAGCAATTTAACAAATTAATCTTTGTCCGTCAACAGAAGTAAACATCAATAATATATTTTTTAATTTAATAAGATTTATAATATGAGAGGATTGGTATTCTATGGTAAAGTAATCTCATGAAGATGTGTCAAATGGGTTGCATTGGCGTAGCTAGGTTTTGATTGCAATGCATGCCAAACTTATGGTAGGGGGGCCTGGGGGCGGCCGCTTAAGGCTCCCAGCGGGTACAAGGCAGGACCCTGCAAGGGAGTCAGGGGGATTCACCTCTGTGGCTCCGCGGATATAGCCTTTTAGAACTAAATTTTAAGTGTACGGAAGCTTACTTTTCCAATTAAATTGACCCATTCAAAAACTTTTGTTTCAAAGCATTGTTATAATAATTTTTTTGTAAGAATTTGCAATCTTCCAGCCAGGGATGTTCCAATGATTTATTAAAGGAATAAAGACAAAATGATATGAATCGTGCGAGTTTTCCGAGAAATAATATTTTAAAACAAAAAAGTAAATGATCTAAGTGAACGGACGATCAGACCAAAAACACAATATATCCCGCAACAATTTGAAAGTTGCGGAATTACGTCATGTAGTTACATCGGACCAAACGTAGTAGAATTTCCGGACTGAATACAGATAAATAGAATGAGGTATGGTTGGAGAGCTTTTGGCTGAAAACTACCCAGAACATATAGAAAGAGTATAACTCTTCCTCTTCCGTTGTCCTTTATTTTTTATTAAAAAAAAACCGTTTCGTTTGTGCACGCAGGTGCGTCGTTGCGTAAATGGTAGCTACGCCACTGGGTTGGCTCATTCACAGTGTGGGATGGGAGCTAGGGCTTCTGGATACCATCTATAAATCAAGAGTATATGTAGGCATACCAAGGATATGAGCTGATTATTTACCAGGTATATCATTCTTACTGAGGGATGAAACCAGAGTATTCGTAGAAAATCCCAGACTTTCGGTGGGAAAACTGGCAATCCTTAACTAGGATTGGAATTGAGCAAACCCTGCCAACAGTGAGACTCGAAACCGCAACCTCAGTGTTGACAGGCACGTGCTCAATATTAGATGACTTACCACCTCAACCACTCGACCACCGGGGCCACCGGCAGACATTATGGAAGAGGAGGGGTAGGCTCTTTATAATTGCATAGGGAGGGTCGAACTTAGGTTTTTTGCTCCTTAGTATAAATAAATAGTTCATGTAAGCCAACCTCAAGTTTTATCCAATTAGTTGCTAAAGTTATAGTAAACTCTAGACGTAATTTTACAGTCGACCAACGTTGGAAAGAGTCGCTCCATGTTGCCATTATGGAAGGGAAGAGGGAGTCTCCGGGCCGGACTATGGTTTCTGGTTCCTATATATTAATGAAGAATACATGTAGGCATATCCTGGGTATTAGACGATGTCTGGTCCAAGTCTAGTCGGAATTTCAAATTTAATCAATATTTACATTATGGTAAATGGTAAAAGCCGGATGGCATAGAGTGAGACGCGGTAATAGTTTCTAACTTGTAGGTATACATGAAGGAGGGCACATATAAGTCTGCCCCGGGGTATTAACAGATTGGTTGCCTAAGATAAATTAAAACTATGGACGGAATATTAAAGTCAACCTACTAGTATGTAGAAATTATGGAAAGGGGTTTGGCCCTGCACAGACCAGATTGGGAATTTACAAAAGTGTAGCCTTTTTTTATTTTGCCTTGTCTGAAGATCACGTGTTAACGTGCAACTCCTAATACGCTAACGAAATTTAAGAGGCTGAAAATTCACAGATACCCAGTACCACAAGCGAACACAACTAAGTACAACAGCGTGAGCAAGTTATTGGGTGATTAAATGTTTAAATAAAAGGTCTCGATTGTCATCATTACACAGAAATTTTACTGAAATGTACACATAATCTAACGTATGCAAGAACGCTGTAAAGCAACAAATATCATCAATGATCAATGGTTATTTTAGCCATCACACCATTTCAGAATAGGCATCCGGTGAAAACATTTGCATGATCGATTGCTGGAGCCATAAAAAAACACAAACGATCAACAATTGGCATCGAACAGAGAACAGTTAGAAATCGTGGGGAACGTCGGACAGTCTAAAACAACATCAGATTTCAGAACTTTGTGTGTATCGTACGATATAGACACTATTACATCTATCTGGACCAAATTGCAAAGATAACAGGTCCAAGTTTAAAGTTTATGTCTTTTGGACGCAAAAAATGACATAATTATCGTCGTCGATAAAGAGGTACATTTCTTACAGTAACTGATAACGTTGATAACGTCTGCAGGTAGCTATGCAACGTCAACATTTGTGGTTACAGCATATGCTTTGATGCATTTTGTTAAGATTGTCATCATGTTCATATGTCACATTTGAGTTTGTGTGACGTTTCTTTTGCAGTTCAGTATACATTTTCAATTAATTTAAATTAATCTTTTGTGAATCTTTACACGTGGGATGAACAGGACAGCAGAAATTGGTAGGGTAAACTTTGTACTTTGTGTCTTCTTAAACGACAGTATTTAGGAGATATATTAGGGATTTATCGACAAAAGTTAATTTCTGTCAGGATGCTCACTTGTATTTATTGAATTACTTTTTTGTGTTATTTAATCCAGATGTTGATCTAATACAAGACAGATAAATAAAAACACGCAGAACATTGGCGATTATATTGGTAAAGAATTATATACATGTACTAGTATACAACGATTTGCCTAGATGAATATATTAACCACGTTTGATCGGGTTCTACATGCTTAACAAAATTTAGTACGCAATTTGAAAAAAAAAATCTTTTCAATTTTAGTAGAAAAAAACGTTCCGATTAATACGTTTTTTCGCAATGTTTTTGAGTTAAATCGCAATAGGTTTTCATTAAGGAATCGCTTTGCTCTTGGGAGTGCACTCATAAAAATCGGTTCGATTAGTCTGGTCGATTAATATCAAACGATCAGGCTAAAGCTTGTCTTTAAATTCTTATTATTGTTCGATCTCAACTGTACAGGACACTGATTATATCTACCTTAGTTTTTATTCGAACATATGGTCTAAAAATAGTTTAATTGATTTTAATCTGCATAAAACAGAAACTCAATATAAATGACTTCCAAGTCTAACCTCCCGCCTGCACTTGTGCAAACTCCCCAACATTGTTTTTGTATATAAAATGTATTACTAATTGATAAGGGAATTATGTATTGACAATTTCGCTGGCAACCCCACATATACCCCGACGACTCTTCAAAACTAGGAATCTTGGATAATCATAGATTTGTTTTATATTCCTTTGGCATTTCGACCAAAGATGGGGAACTGTATCTTCCATTTCTCTACTGGATTCCCAAGTTACACAAGTGTCCTTATAAACAACTCTATATTGTTATGTATGCCAACTGCTCCACTAAACCTCTTTCCTAACTTTTAACATCTATTTTGTCAGCAGGAAAAAGCGGGCTTTTGAAATCCAAAGATCTGTTAGAGAATCGCATTAGAACTTTTGACTTTTCAACCATTTATACTTATATTACCCATAATACAAAAATTATTAGAATTAATTGATCATTGTTTCAAAGAATGGCAAACCTAACTACACATATCTGATTTTAGGTCGGGACAAATCATGTTTTGTAAAGGACTACAATGATTCTAACAAAAAGTTCTCTGTTATTGAGATCATCAGAATGAATAACTTTCTGATTGACATATTAAAAATATTATTTAGTTATGTTTGTTTGACGTGTTTTTCAACAAACCGTCAGCATTCTAATGGGTACCAACTGTGCTCCTGTTTTGCTGACTTGTTCCTCTATACATATAAGACGAATTTTATACAATGGGTTCTTCAAAACAAGGACAAAACGTTAGCCCCTTAAATTAAATTCCTAAATCTATATGACTTGCTTTCGCTGAATAATCGAAAATTCGATGACTACGTTGATTGCATCTACTCCACTGAATTTAAAAAAGATGACACTAAAGAGACAGCTAGTTCTTTCTCACACATTGACTATATCTAGAAATTGGCAATGTCGGTTGAGAAGCTACAAAAGTGATGATTTAATATTTTATTGTTAACTATCTGTGTGTGTCAACATTCCAGCAGTACCTCCATATAGAGTATACATATCCCACTTGTTCAGGTACTCATCTGCCTGTATTTCCTATCCAGCTATTCTTAATAAGGGTCAGTGTCTGCTAACATGAAATCTTCTTAACCAGGGATTCACATTGGCAAGATTGAAGTCATCACTAAGATTATATTTCAGTCAGGATCATGACTTAGTTTATCTTTACGGAATATCTGTGTCACAAATTACAATTTGATTTGTTCTATTTGTCTTAACCACCTACGCCTTACAGGAGCAAGATTTACTTACTCATCCGGAGCACCCGGACTACGTTTGGCATGCCATAAAACTTATTTATCCCATCAATTCTTTTGAAATACCTGCAACAAGTCAGGACCATTTTTGTGATGGCTTCATATAGCTAAAATATTGCTTCCTGGACGTTAAACACCAACCCATCAATCCATCATTTTAGTTCTTGGTTCTCCAGTTTGCCGGTTCATTTTGCTTTGATTTGTGGATTGTCTTTTTGACAGTTTCCTTGGTGTTCGGTATTTTGGTTAGATGTCTTATGTCGCTGTATGTTTTTTTACCTAGCTGATGATCATGGCTATTTTAAGGCTTTAAAACGAGATCAGTTTTGGTCAAATACCTCCCTAGTTGGAAATGAAGAATTTAACTGTAGTTAAATCTAGATTTATAGTGGCTCCAGACCCATTACAGCCTTAACACTTTAAGGCTCGTTATGGGATTAACTTCAAAACGATTGCGTGAAGATAGATTTATTAAATCCTTTAACGAGTTTTTAATCCTATACAATTTTACGCCAATTTGAACGTCTATATGCACCTTTGTGTTGAAAAAATAAGTAAAATCGTACTTAATTAGAGAATTTCTATTTAAATGTGTTTAAAGAGGATAAATTCATAACCACGGAAAACATGATTATATTTTTCTCTCCTTTAATACACAAACATTTCAACAATATTGTAAATTAAAAAATAGTCTTATAATTATTGGAGATTTTCGTATTGTGTCATTTAGTCCGTGAAATTACACTTAATACTAAAATTGATTAAACTAATCCTTAGATTAACTTTTTAAAACGAAATAATTTCAATTATTATAACTAAAGGTGTTTATATTGACCTGTGGTTTGAGTATTATTCGAGCCTTTTCTGTTTCGAAACCGCTTACGAATAAGTACATTCAGTCCCACGTAAGAATTAGAACTCCTTGTATTTGGGTACGAAGGGAACGCCCTGTCCTGGGCACAAATTGGAACCCATTGTTTTAAGTACGAATAGGAACGCCACATGTTCTGGATACATACCCCTTCCCCAGGGCCATAGAGGAAACAGCGTAAGGTACGAACTAAAACACCTTGTCCTAAAATTAGAACAATCTGCTTATGGAACCCATTGTTTTGGGTACGAATAGGAACGCCACATGTTCTGGATACATACCCCTTCCCCATGGCCATAGAATGAGTTAAAACCACCTGTCTTTTGTAAGAATTAGAACGTCCTCTCATGTTGTCCTCGGTACAAGTTAGAATATTCTGTCCTCGTCGAGAATTTAAAAGCCCTGTCCTCGGTACAAAGTGTATCCGCGCCAGGTTATATTAAAAAAAACAGCACTGTCTTTTTTGTACAATGTAGTACTAGTAACCCACCATTTTTTGCACGAATTATAATGTCCTGTCCTCGATATGAATAACAAAATACTGTCCTTGGCGAAAATTAGCATGTTCTGTTAGGACAAAGTACAAAACCCAGCCCACAGCAGGAATACGGTCCTAGGTGCGAACTAAAGCACGCTGTCATGGATACAAAATGATACCTCCTGTCCTCACCATGAACTAAAACACCCAGCCTTTAATGAGAGTAATAACGCCTTACCCTGATTACAAACTGTACATCCTGTAATGTAGAGAATCAAAACTCCCTGTCTAGAGAGGGAATTTGAACACCCTGTCTTTGGAGAGAGTAAGTACGCCCTGATCTGACTACGAATAGTACACCCTGTCGTTGGCATGAATTAGAACACCCCGTAATGTAGAGAATCAAAACTCCCTGTCTAGAGAGGGAATTTGAACACCCTGTCTTTGGCGAGAGTAAGTACGCCCTGATCTGACTACGAATAGTACACACTGTCGTTGGCATGAATTAGAACACCCTGTAATGTAGAGAATCAAAACTCTCTGTCTAGAGTGCAAATTAGGACAGCCTGTCTCAGAAGAGAGTAAGTACGCCCTGAACTGACTACGAATAATACAGTCCTTGGATGAAATTAAAACGTCATGGCTTGAGTATGATGTAGAACACCATGTAGTCGGCGTATATAAAATACCCTGTCCATGTTATGCTTTAAAAAAATGAGAGGTATAACAGGGGCGTAGCTGACCCTTATACCATGTACAAGCAAATTTAATTAGGCGAGGGATCTGGGGACCGCCTTAGGTCCCCAGCGGGTCCTGGGCTGAACCTGCATTTTTGGGTTTTTAAAGAATTAATCTATACATTAATTAAGAGATTGATAAATTAAATGACAAAAACAAACGTTTTTAACCGATCAACGTCCGTCAAGCACAGATTACTTTTCCGGGAGTTTTTTTTCAGGTATTTTTTTTGACAATCTGATGTGCAAGCAAATGATTGTTTGCTTGTATGGGAGCTACGCGCCTGTATAAAAACTTCGTCATTTGTGTAATACAGAAAGTTTTCGACGCTGAATTATTTATATATTTTTAATATTTTAATGTAGACGAAACTGTGTAATAATATATTAAGGAATTGTCTCCCATGGGAGACGGTATACATAGTCAAATGATGAACAGTATACGGAGTAAATGTCTATCTGTTACTTGATTGGGTGGTTCACCAAATCTATAAATATCTTTGTCATATCATTGGCTTACGTCAGGATCGCACTACAGTATGTGTACTAAAATTTCGATATATTCTTGGGTTGAATCGGGATTGTAATCAGTATTTTTCAGTAGTAATGTTACGTTCCACATATGCATTGGTCAGTGAACAATTAATAGGTAAACATTGCACCAAAATATCCCTACTTTTAAAGCTGTTTGGGAAAAAACTGATATTTTCTGTATCTTTTATTTTCGTTCTGATATTGATGAAAATAGAACAACACATATTTTTACCGCTCATTTTGAACATTTGTTTAGAGAGTCAATTTTTGTTTAATCATTTCTCAAAAAACCACGTTTGAAGTGATTACAGTTATTTAAATCTCTCTGGCACCATTGGTTAATACTTTAGCGTAAACATTGTCCTTAAAAGGTACATTGCTTACCTATCCTTAATATAAATTACAAACAACAGATACTTTAATAATACCCATAAAATGGGACAGTTGAACGGCAAACCAATTAATGGCGTCTAAGGTCAAGACATTGGTCACGTGACTTTTGTCAACAAATCGGCGATTTTTTGTCAACATGCACACTTCGTGGTTTTTTGCTTCGTTTCTTCTTGTTTCGAATCGTACACAAATAAAACTTAATGTTTTGAAATCTTGAATAAATAAGCTTAATTTTCCACTATATTTCCTGGTGAAAAATGTTACCGAAATATTTTTAAATGACGATTGAAGTTGAGAATTTTTTTCTGGAACCTTGCGAGAGTCGAGGAAAAATAAAAAATAATAATATAAATCGGAATGGTAACCAATACAGGGGTATAAAATCTGATGAACTATATAATTTGTGTTCCAATTTTATCAACTGTTGATCGTTAAAGCCCCGGACACGAAATTGTGTCAGCTTATTCGTGACGAAAACTGTGATAAATGGGAGATAACTCTTTACGAACATTATGAACATAATTAAACTTTGTTTATGATGTCTTTAAACCAATTAGGGATTAAATATAAATTTGGAAATTTATATTTTGGAACATTTTAGTTATTATTCTACATTTTTTAATATTTGTAACAATAAAAAATGTTATGGGATATTAGAATATTTCAAGTTGCTTTTGTAGTCATTTAAGAATTACTTTCTACACAACAGAGTGTATATGTTTTATGTGTATAACTTACAGATATATTAACAAGGTATCATCAAAGGGTCCCAGAATGATTTGCATGTATACATACAAATAAAAGCAATTGAGCCATTAAAAACACAGACACACTTAAAGAATACCATTACAATAAAATACATAATAAACTAAAATGGCTTCATATAATAATTATACTAATCAAAATAATAAAAACAATAATAATATGAATTAAAAAATTATCAAATGTTTTAAAATATTCTTAGGTAGAAAGAATGTAACTAGTTGATTAATATGTTCCTGTTTTCTGAAAATTAAATAAAATTGTCTTTCATTCCCTATAAAATATTACAGTTCCAGACAGAAAAAATGCAAAGAGGTGTCTGAAAAACAATAAATTAAGCTATTTCACTCAAAAAATCCAACTCATCAAGATTCAACAATTTTCTAATTATTAATTATGTTAAAATTATCTTTAAACTGTATAACTGTTACCTGTAAACCTTTTCTAATTAATTATTATCAATATTGAAATTATCTTTAAACTTCTATATACATAGAAAAAAAATCTGAATTATAAAAATGTAAATATATTGATCGATTGGATGTCAACATAAATAGTAAACACACATGGGCTAATTTTAATTAGACTGATTGGATGTCTGCTTTATGTCAAGCGAGCAGTATTTCAGCTTTATTCAGGACGGGAACAAGTTAACAAACAATAAATCAACGGAAAATGGGGGTGGGATGGGTCACAGGGAATACAATTTTGACTGCCACTGGAAAAGTATGGAGTTTTGGGTAGGGGCGGCAAATTTAGCTTTTTTGTAGCGGCTGCAATGAGCAAATGTAAATATATACAAATGATAAAAAAGTTAAATTCTTAATGCAATAATAAATAAACAAATGAAGCATATTTTTAGGAAATCTTTTCTAAGTGAAATTGTATTGTGAAAAAAAAAACCTTAAGCTGGCTCATGTTAAATTATATTCCAAGTAAAATATTTCACTGGCATATGAAGCAAGAGGAAAAAAATAAAAGCAAAATAATTAAGTTTGTTTGAATGGTGTTTTATGTTACTTTCAGCAATTTTTTAGCTATATCGTGGCATCCAGTTTTTTGGGGGGGAGGAAGCCAGCTAGAGTACCCGGAGAAAAACCAAACCTTCAGTAGGAAAACTGGCAATCCTTGTCAGTTAAGATTGGTGTCGAATTCACCCTGCCCACATTGAAACTCAAACTCGCAACCTCAGTGTTGATAGACCATATGATAAATAGTAGATGAACTACCTTAACTACTCGGCCAATGAGGTCCCCAAAATAATTAAGGAATAAAAGAAGTAACATATTCGACATGCACAAACAAGTGAGGCAATTTCAAAATGTATCATGCATTATGTTCTATGGCCAAAGTCCAGTTTCAGGAACAGTCATATTTCCTAATTATATATTTATTTGCAGATACACAAAACCCATTTCTTTTTTTTTTATAATATGTAAATTGTACTGTTTGATTAATTTACATGAATGTATATCATGTTTGTATAATCTGTCTACATGAAACTTTAATGAGGGCCTCAGGGAAGATTATAGACTATCTTTGATACTCTCTATAAATTAAGTATTAATCTGATTGTTATTAAGGGCAAAATTACAATACATAGCAGCCCTTTGATTTAAACATAGAGACACATACATAAATTGCAAGTAAAAAAGACCAAGGAAGAATAACAATAATAATAAGAATGTCATCAAGATAGTTTGTTTTGCACTATGGAGAGCTCATCTATATTATTAATTTTATCTTACCCATTTTTTGTTTAACTAAACTATATTAAGAAAAAATGAATGCATGCTGCGTGTATATTACTATATATGAATATGATTTCAGTATATCAACATAGGTCCACCTTGTCTCTGATCCACATCAGTAAGAAAAAATGACAAAAATATATTTGCTCACTGATATGAAAAGGGACCTAGGGCCTAGGCATAAGGACTTGAAAAAATGTTATTTAGAATTATTTAGATTACACTATTTCAGTAGAGCTCCACCTTGTCTCTTATTTAGAAGAATGAGCTTTATTGGTCATTCTACGCATGAATAGGTAGGCAAAATGCAACTAAAGTTTTTGATGGAATTCTAAATTTAAGGAATAAAATATTAATGTATTATTATTCATGTAACTATAAGGATATTGGAATCGATGATAATTAGATTTCAATCAACAGAGGTCTGCTATGTCCCTGGTCCTTATTTGAGAGTTTAAGACATATCACAAATATGGACCCAAGGCAGATACAAAAGGACCGGTTAATTACAAAATTAATTAATAGCAAAGATGGAATTTAGAGAAAAATAGAGAGCAAAAAGAAAATATTACACACACACACACATATGTATATATATATATAGGACACGAGTGTGGTAGATGTCCAAGAAACTGCAATAATTCCTCTTAATATGGGATTTCACTGGTTAATATAATATAATATAAATTTGCAAAGCACACTTAAAATCAAGGGAATTTCATTTGTCCCATCAACCTATGTATGTGTAGTGAACTTTATGTAATTGGTTTAAAAAAATACCTGTAAATCTATTTAAAATAATAAGTTGGTTTTTTTTAATTTTCTTGGGTTTTTTTTGTTTTGTTTTGTTTTGTTTTGGTTTTTTTTTTGGGGGGGGGTGGTAGTAAGTGTGCTACTTATCATTAAACGGCAACTGCACTAGACAAGTTACAATTATTGTTTTAAAAATATTTCCTTATTGATAATAAATATAATATATTTTAATTTAAAAGTATTTGTTTATGTATATATACATCTTACTGAACGTGTGTGTCCACATAAAGGAGACCCGGGTCTGAGTTGGTCGTTCAGTCCAAATTTTAACAGAATTTTCTAGGAAATTATGCACATCTGTACGTAGGTTGTTTGTCAAATTTTGTTTTTACGTCAGTTGTTTTGTAAAACTGGAAATTATTAGGCGTAAATATAGTTTCACTCGTGAAAATTGGATTACACAGCATCCTTTGGGTGGTCCTCTTCCAAAACATAAACAAACTTGTAACAAGGATGGTAACCTATAGCCACTTACATAACGACAAATACCATTGGATAACCTACCTAAATTCATAAATGATGCACAGGATCGGGCCCGGACACAAAATTGTGTCAGCTTTTGTCGGAACCTAAAAATGTAAACATTCGATTTCCGCCATGTGTACATCGAAGACAAACCCGTTTTCAATCTTAAATTTGAGCACATTGTGCACACTGCCCGCGTATCAGAAATATTCAGTCATGTAAAGAAATAACTCTTAATGTGTTTTCTATACCGTCTAGTGGAAGTTTCATTTAAATAAATACTTTATTTTCCGTAAGAATGCAACATAGTTTTTAAACCACGATCACACAAAATTATAGGTGGCGCTTTTTATGGGCGTAACCGATCTACATACGGGTACCGTTTGTGTCGATACAATGACCTTTAACTGTCAAATCCAGGCGTTTGCCGTTCAACTGGGACATGCAGCTAAGAGACGGTTAGCTTTTTAGAAAAGCAAAATTTGTATATTTGGATGGGTAAAGAATATTTCCAGGTATAAGTTACCCCAATGAACATAATTTAGCGAAAGTTTAGGTCTGTAATGACGCTCGACTTCATAAATGCTTGGGTGATGTTAGTTTTTCATGCAATGATATTTTTGGTATTATATTTAGGGAAGTTCATACTAAAGGGAGACTACTTTTATCTAGGCAATATTCTCAATCGGATCACCTCGGGTATTTCCACCTGCGGTCGGAAAGTTAAAGTCACTTTTCCGACCCTTGACGGAAATGGCCGATTGATGTTCCGATTGGTAATAATCGGCGCTACTCTCCGGCACAGAGAACAGAACTGGTTCCAAGATATAACCTCTGCCACACGTCATTCCCCATTTACTGTGCGACTACATTTGTCGTCTGCTCGTAACGTATGTATACAAAGAATGATGTTTGTAGATAATACAAGAGATTTTTTTTCTTTGGTCTATTTATACACTTTTGATACAATTTTACATTGCAATTACTGCGAAGCGTATCCGCCCTGTGAGATATCTCTCACAATGTTAGAGGTGATTGTGGTACGATACCCAGAATCCTTTGCGTGGAGATTGAATCGGCGCTTACCCGATTAAAATGCTATTTTGTGTCTATAATTCTGGATGAAAAATCGAAAAATAAAAAAAGCAATTGTGTGTGTACAATTCAGAAAATGCAGACTTTTGTTAAGATGCAAATTTATAAATGCCATAAAAATTGTCAATAATTTATTTAACTACGTGAACAATAGTTTTATTTCAACTGCACTGTGGTTATGATTAAACATATGAACAGATTACATGTGCGAAAAACGTTAAACTATATTTTAGCAGTTGATTAATAATTTTAATCAGGACTTAAAATTTTTCAGATGTAATTTAGAAATCGGTAATTCAAACTAGCCCTACCTACACTGCCAGACTTATCTTCACATCGAGGAAAAGTTCAATTTCCTTTTAAAAAACGTAACGCTGATCCTATCCGAATTTTGTATTAGATAGTACTTTATAAAGAGTACATTTTTGTTCCGATTTCGTTACCGCATGACTTTATGTAATATTAAAATTGTCTTCAATGCTTCTCTGATCCTCGCACATTTTTTAATGCCAATCTAAAATTAAAAAGGCAATCAAAATTTGTCTTGTTTTAATTTTTTTTTATTAGTATTTATTAGTTGTATTTAACGACAGCTATTTCTTTCAGACATTTTTTGTTTATTTTTCTAACGTCATACAGTAACATAAAATTGCACTTTTGTAGCTGTCGTATTATTTTATTTTGACTTGTCAAAGTAATATTGTTATCATATTCTAAATAAGCTGTGAAGATAAAATTAAATCCTTAACGATGTTGAAATTTTCAGTTAATAATTTAAAATATCACTTTTAAATAAATCGACAAAGGCTTGCGATTTCTTTGAGCTGATATTGGTATTAGCCGGTTAATTTATCAATATATTTCCCCACCAACGCGATAATATTCATCTAAATTGTTCCAAAGTAGCTGATAGGCAAATAAATTGGCGACGATGAATATGCCAATTCAGCGGATGCCACGCCCATGGACCATAGAAACGCCGTATCGTGTTCATTTAACGAACATCAGAATGAAGCCGCGTTAAATTCTGGTTTCTTTTTTGGTCTGTACAGCCTTGCTTCGAGTTACATGACAATAAAGGCTTAACACGGACTTCAAAGTTTATAAACTCGTACAAGACCTCAATAGATATACTCATGCTTTTTCTTTTTTTAAATTCTAATTTATTTTTGTATTAACTTTTATCTTCTTTTTTTTGTGTTTAACGCCACTTTCAGCAATTTGTAGCTATATCACGGCTTCCAGTTTTTATTGGGGAGGAAGCCGTAGAATACCCTAACCTTTGGTAGGAAACTTGCAATCTTAGCCAATTAAGATTGGAATGGAGCGCACAATGCCCGCTGTGAGACTCAAACGTGCAACCTTATTATTGACAGACCACCTAAGCAATAGTAGTAGACGAACTACCTTAACCAATATGTCACCGAGGCGCCAAAGAATTTCCCACAAACTTATAGTATGAACAAATCTGTGTGGTAATTAGCAACATTTTCTTTGAGACAGTTTTAATCTTGTTAAATAAATGACAAAATGAAATTTCTGTACTAAATTTAATTACCAGCAGAGCAGTATCGTAAAGTAGTTTCTGAACGATATATTGCCTTATTCAGTACAAGAACAAATTAACAAGCAGTAAGCAACTGGTAGATATCCCAACGTGATGCTAAATTGTAAGGGCAGATATGAAAAATATTTTATTTTCACAGGAAAATAGAAGAAGACTATAAGTTGCCTATTTGCCTCAGAGTCAGCTATTAATGTACGGAGCTTGCTGTTCGGGGTCTTTTTGTGGTGAGTTTCTCGCCCTTGGACATTTGATCACCGTCCTAATACGATGGACATGAGTAGTCTATGTTGAAATAGTGGCCAGTTAAACTCAGAATGTATTTTTTAAGATTATTTATTTTCTTTTGTCTTCTTTGGTATGTTTGTCAGAAAAGATTGTTGGTGAACCAATCATAAATGTAAAAATCGTCAATTTGTAAACATAGTGCATGACTGTATTTCAAAGATTTTAAAGTCAGTGTCATATCTACAGTCGATACGGTGCTTGGGAACATTAATTACGATTGGTTTTCGTCGACGTACCCCGTTATGTTAAACGGCGGATACAATGTGTGTTTATTTAAGTTTTATGGCCCGTGTTCATAGGTCGAGTAGTCCGTAGTGAAGACTACATTTTCTTGTCTTGAAGCAGTTTTGCATTCTGCGTGTAGTTTCTCCAGGTCATGTTTTCGTGCTTAATCAGTGGTCGTTCATTTCACATTTGTGATTTTTCTATCCGTTTGCATTTTTTGTCGCGATATTGTTAAAACTATCGCGATGGAAAAAACTTTATGCATAGTGTAAAAAGTATCTGGTTAATTGTTTCATCAACCTGACCGATCATGTCACAATTGTGAAGTTGCTATCGGCTTGCTTTTTTTCTATTGCGGTAATTGTTAAAAGCATCTCGATACTTGATCTAAGCATCGCGATACTTTTTAAAAGCATCGCGTTATTTATAGAAATAATCGCATTACTAGTACAAAGTATCGCGATAGAAAAATGCAAGCCGATATAGACATCACAATTATGCCATGAACGGCTATTGATAGTCTTTTTCATGCACAGAAACTACGCTATGTAAGTGTTCGGCGATTCTTTTTGAACACGTTATCTGACGCTCATTTCTTTGTGTCTCTAATACGAGAATGAATTTTGATACGGATGCAAACTTTGGGATTAAGGAAAGATGGCTAAAGAACGATATCAGACCATGGAGATAAACAACGAAAGAAGATTTTTTTTTTGTTTGAATGGTGTTTTAACGCCACTTTCAGCAATTTTTCAGCTATTTCATGGCGTCCAGTTTTTATTGGGGGAGGAAGCCGGAGTACCCGGAGAGAACCCCCGAACTGCGGTAGGAAAACTGGCAATCCTTGTCAATTAAGATTGGAGTCGAGTACACCCTGCCAGCAGTGAGAATCGAACCCGCAATCTCAGTGTTGACAGACCACGTGGTCAATGATAGACGAACTACCTTGACCACTCGGCCACCGAGGCCCCTAGAAGAAACGAAGGAAGCTGCTTCATGATATAGTGTAATGCAACAGTAAATTAAAAGGGTACTGTTAAAGCTTTGAGCAAGGCAAACGTTTGGTGTTTAACTCGAATGCTTTGAACGTATTTCTATACAAAAATAAATATGTAAGCCTTTTTTTACTTGTTCAGGACGGTAAATTTTAGATTGAAAGTGTCTGTTTCTTTAACCTGAATGCTGATAAAATATTTTTGATTACACAAGCTCCAACTTTGCTCAAGTTAAGGGGATTAAACTGAAAACTTAATGTTTCGTGAAAGAAAAACTTGTTCTGTTTTTCTTAGAAATTCTGATATTTCCCGCCATATCTAAGCTTACTTTCACTTTATCGTAACATACGTCTTGTTATTGATCAAAACTTTCGGATTGTTGATAGCAATTGAAAGGCATGTAGATAAAACTACAAAGAAAATAGTTAAAACTATATGATAATAAAAGTTCTTATATTTGAATCCGTGATATTCAACTCTTAATGCATCAATAAAATTCCGATTTGTGCAGGCTTCAGTGTAGGTAATGTAGTTAGTCATCTACTATTGATCATCGACATGTCAGTACTCTGGTTGCGTGTTCTAGCCTCAATGTGGCAGAGTGTGCTCAACTCCAAATTAAAGTAACAAGGATTGCCGGTTTTCCTTCCGAAGGTCTGGGGTTTTCATCTGGAAATCTAAACGCCACGATATCATGATATAGGTAAAAAAAATTGCTGAAAATGGAGTTAAACCGAATTTAATCAAACATAAAAAAAACTTCCTATTCTCGAATCTTCAAAATATTTCCAGTCAAATATGGCGCGACTAAATCGTTTAATTTACACAAGAGAAATACAGGTATTTGTGTCTCTGTACCTTAATTGATTTTGGAGAATAAATATATATATATATACAGGTATTTTGCTTAAATTTCAGATACACTTAAAGAGATTCAATTGTAAAGCAATGCGGCACATATTTTTGATTACATATTAATATATGATATTAAATAAAAAATAATACATATATTACACTAATTATTTACATCAGAAAGTAATAAATACGATGTTTCTTTCAATCTTTGTGGGAATTACGCTTGACTTCCGCTTATATATCAACGTCCATCTTATAGCGAGAAAATTTGTTTTTCTTAGAAGTTCTAAAATGTTTCGGCAAATCTTATCAAACACACAATGTCTGCAGGGTGATGATCCAAAACAGTAGGATTATGGTTGGCATATGACTGTACTACAAACTGCACTGCTGAGGAAGAAGTACAAGCAAACGGTTATAAAATTGTGTATCTCAGGCGAATATTTAAATGATTTAATTGATTAATTTCCGCCGTAAATCACTTAAATTCATCATAATAACTGTAAACAAATAATGCTAAAATTTTGATTATTTACAAACAATTTTCAACTATAATTAAAAAAGAATTGTCTGAAACATGATGAACATCTGAAGATCGGCGTTCATGTACCAAAAAATTTCCTCGGCGTTTATGTTCTTCTTGGTTGCTTACTAAACATACTGAATCCTTCGAGTATTTCGCTGGAAAAACTTTGATTTCTAAAACCCATCCACATTATAATTTATTGGATCCAATAAATTAGTTACAACAATCTATTGCGAAAATATTTCGAGTAAAATTTGGCATTATTGCATATTGAATTGAAAAAAAACTAGGTTTTGGACCTAGAAGAAGTCAGAGAATGACTTAACATACCTGGGCAGCATCATTAGTAAAAAAAATGACACAAAAAACAGCCAGAGATTGAAAGGTTTCATTCCAACTGCCTTAGAAAGATATGAAAGATATACTGGCCAAAGAAAATCTCAAACAACGATCTTTTTGAAAGCACACCACAGCAATGGATATTAAACACCATTAAACAGATACAATTTAAATGGATAGGATATTTACACGGAAAGACCAGAATTCAATAACAAAAAAGCTCTAAAATGGACAGCAGAGGGAAAGGAAGTAAAGAAACTAGGAGACGATACACGGAGAGTGAAGTAAGCAAGATGGGAACAACTTTGAAAGAAATGGAGAAGATTGCCATCGACAGACCAAAATGGAGAAGACTGGTTTCAGCCTTATGTGCCACTAGGCTAGAAGAGGATAGGTAGGTAGAATGTAAAAACAAACAGTAGGAGTATAACGAATTCCTTAAAAGCATAATCGGGAGAACAAACCCAATAAACTTATTTCTGTTTATATATTATGTTTGTTTATGTGTTTGTGGCTTTATGTTCAACTTTTAGCGTTTAAAATTAAAATTGAACAATTTGGGCGTTAAGCATGTCGAAAGTTGCTCGGTGTTTTTCTTTGCTTAGCTTAGTTTGGTGTTTTTTAATCAACAAAACACATTGTTCATATTTAAATCATTTTTAACGATGGTGCGGAAACATTGTTAAAGATATTCTGTTTTATATTACAATATAGAAATTGGTTGGTGTTTAAAATATTTGTGTTATAGCGTCTATTTTTGTTAAATTTTCACTAGTGTCAAGCCATCTTGTAGTAAAAATGTTGCAATAGTTTTATCCTGCAATAAGCTTATCCCTCAATTAAAAGGGTGCGTTTGGATACATTGGACGTCAAAGAGGGCGCCCTTATTGGACAGATTTACAGAAAAGCCTTGATTGCAGTAATCTTCCTTCAATGTGTACTACTCTGCATCTCTATGACCGATTTTTCTAAGCCTCGTGAGGACTTGGAAATTCAACGAACACATGCGTTTTTACTATTCTAATTGTGCAATCTAAAAATTTTAAATTCTTAAAAAAAAAGATTCATAGAATCATTCGTATTTTTTATATACATGTAGTCAAATTGATTTTTCTAAACCCAATCCATTTTGATGACAAATGAATATTTTATTAAGAAAGATCTATCATCGCCATTTTAGAATTACAACCAAAATCTTATCTTATATTTGGGGATCAAAAATGTGACAAGATGGATTATGGAGATTTGTAAAGGGTTTAAGAAGCAAATTATATATATTATGAGATTAATTTTTGATAATATCTATTTACTATCGTATCTCAGGATTGTGTTTTACTGTGTTTAAATTATACACAAAACTTCGTGTCAACATAAAAGTTTCAACAGGTGAATAAACTTAGTAATAAAAATATAATATTTAATGCAATAATGAATTCAACGATTAAAAGTAAGTTTGACAACGGCAATAAAAATTACGTAAAGTTTGTAATGTTTATATCTTAACGCCGTTTTCCAGAATAAAAAAATAAACGCAATTATTTTGGTTTATTATTTCGGCACTTTAGTTCATTTGTGAATCAACTTTTATTTAACATGTTTCATCATTTTGTTGTAAATCTAACTAAAAACTAAAGAGCTATATTTTATTAATTTTATTTACACAACATTGTGATTTAGATAGACATGATTTAAGTTCTAAACTTATACAAAGAAATACCACTAGAAGTAAAACAAATTCTTTATAACGTTTCTGTTAAAAATAAAGTCGTTTTCGTCATATTATTTACATGTTCTTGAATGGAAGTTCCAGCGTCATACAAGAAATTCATATTAAAACTATTAAAAATATTTTTAAAAAGTTCAAAGAAAAATCGGTAATTATCTTATTCTGTTTAAAAATCGCATTTTATTTTTGACACATACGTGGCTATACTTTAAAATATAATTTCACAAGAATTTTACGTCACCTAATACATCAAAATTAATATACTCTAAAATCTTCTTCATTAAAAATTTATATATTCAAACTTTTTTATTTTTCTTACTCTCAAACCTAATTAATCGATAATAAACATGTATATTCACACACACTTAATGCAATTACAAGATCTAAATTTCAATTTAGCCAAAGGATCAATTCGTTATTTTATTTAACTTGTTAAAAATTATGTTTTCACATCATTATACATAAATAAATATAAAAACGGAAGTATAAAATTGAGATAAATATTTGCCCTATGGGCAATATTGCTTATGAAAAGGTGGATTAAAATACAATAGGGATATGAAAACCTTATTCTTGTTAATGAGTTAACTGGTCTTAAAAGGCCACTGATGTATTGTTAGGGGATTAATTATGACAAAAGATTCAATTGGTTGTGTTGATAATTACAATTGAAAACAACCCGTTAAAGTATTAGTAAATCTATTTTCAATTACGAGGGATCTGTCAATGCAAAAATGTATAAATATTGGGAATCATAGTTTGGACAAATCATAACCTGAGCGTCCAATGAGTAAAGAGTTCATTATCAGTAAAGTTTATGATCGAAAGAAGAAAGCACTGATAAAGACCAATCCTAAAGACAAGCATTGGTCCAAAATTGACGACCAATAAAAATTTCAATTTAAGGAATAATTTTCGTTTCAACGCCTCGCATTACACGTGCCACAAATTAATCGGGGAGCCATAAAAAGTGATACATTGTTTGTGTAATTTACTGGTTTTTATATCAATTTGGAAGTACGCAGGAGTTTTCAAGTGAGAAGAGTTGAACAAAAAAAAAGGAATCAGTGGGGAAATTATCTGCTTATTTTCTTGGTTGGAAAGGAATATAGTTCACTAATAGTTTCGAAAGTGTTATAAACAAACAGTTCTATCCAGCTGATCCGTACTTAGGTGTCTTCAGAGGTGGATGGTGTCTGGAATTTCAAACAACTTCCAACATGCTGGAGGTCGACAATTTTAGGAGAATGATACACGCAAATGGTAAGTTCTTTATATTGTGATTAATCTCGAATGGAAATTATCTGATTAGAAAAATGGAAATTATCTCTTGAAATTTTTATTATAAAAATTAATTCATGTAATATTTATAAAATTTATTGTGTGTCTCCAAATTATTTCATAAAATTTTACACAGAAAAACAGCAATTAAGCTCGAAAATATAAAATATAATTTATTTTTTAATATAAGTCAACTGTCAGTTTTTTGTTTTCTTATTGTTGACTTAATGAGTAAATCTTGTAATTTATATTTTAAATGAAGTATTTGTTATTTCCGATAATTCAATTCATACAGTTTATTCTGTAAAATTGGCAGTTTATAGATTTATGAAATACTACTCATTTAAGTATTTATTAAATAAAAATTTTTGAACAATAAAGCCATGTTTTGTTGAAAATTGTGCGTTCTATATTTAATTATTTTTTAATGGTAACCGTTTAATTCTTAATTTATTATTTTATAAATAAACAAACATAAATTTAATCGGCGATGACACCATTAAAATATATTATTTATTTTTTTTTAAAAAACCTTGCCTAGAGACAGCAGATTCTCGGGTTTGATGTCTCCGTGATAAATCACAACGACTCACATTATTTAAATAAATTTGATCAAAGAGAGGGAGCCTATGTTGATATAATTTCTCACTTTTCTTCCACGAACTCCCTCTCTGTCTCATCGTTTCAATATTTTAAGTATTAATTTAAGGTAAAACGACGGCCATTTTAAGTTAGTTTTTCACGCCCTGAGTTTTTTAGTTCAATGTCACTTTAAAACCTGCTATTTCATGCAACTAAGGAAACCTTCGTTTCCAGTGTTTTTCTCTGCTCTCAATATTAAAATCTCGTGCCTGACAGAATTTTTCTCGTTTTCAGGATTTGTTCAGCATGGAGGTATTAATAACGGACAAGGTAACGGATCGTACTATCCGGCTATCCCAACTGCAACCAGACCTGAGAAACAGAACCCATTTTTGGATTGGGATAAAAGAACTTCTCCTCCACCCATGTCAGTAGGCTCAAAATCTGATGGTGAGGAGGACGACGAAGGTACAAAAAATTTATTATTATATGTTTTATTTGGAATATGTTGTAGTTGGAGATGGTTGACCAATGTTCAAAATGTTATAGTGAAAAGATATCTTATTCCATTTTGTAATTTTCACGTCAATCAATCTTATTGCAGTTAAAATGCATTTAAAAGCATGTGTTGTTTTTATGCATCAGTAAAAATCTTTTACGATGAAGATTAACAAAAAGTTGAATTCCGTGTTTAATTTAAAAAAACAGACAAATTTTTGTAAAGTTATTAATCAATATTATTTATGAAACACTAAAATACTTTAAGACAACCTATTTTTTTTAAATAGTGCAGAATCACGATAATTAATGTTTTCAATTATTTTTCCCACAATGTCGAAATTCTAGCGATTGCAAATATCTTTGCGGAAATACCATTCATAGCTTCCGATTCTAATAGAATGAGACCTTTTGACAAAATTTTGTTAGACTACTTGAAATAGACAATTCTTTAATCTTTTATGTTGTTGACTAATCTATTTCTAGTACATGCGAACGTTGCCGAGTTACAAAACGTTCATATGATAATTTTTGCCTTAATACAACAAATCTTCAAATATGTTGACATAAGACCCCATTATCAACGCTCTTAGTGGCGACTACTGGACAAGATTTGTAAATTAAAAAGAGGGATACTCTTGTCTGTGGTTAGGGTGGGAACCGAGCACCCCTTGTTAATCCATAGCTTAATCTCTTTGTGTAACGTTTATATGAGAATTTCTATATAATGACAACACCAACATATAGGATTAATAGAATAGTATTAAAAAAGTAATTCGCATACAATACATTTGATGAACAAACAATTTTTTTGCACTTATTTACATTAATATTGTATAATTATCATATTATATAGCACGTTTAAATATATTTACAAATTTTAGATGCAATATTTTTTTACGAAATAAAAATATACAAAAACTTATGAAAATGCTACATTTTTTCTTCATTTTAGAATACAGACCATTTACACCCCCACCCCCTAGAGAGAGGCTGAGCTACACAAGATATCAACTGGAATTATTGAATGGAATTTATGTTAAAGTCAGATATCCGAATAGTTCTCAGAAACAGCTGATAGCTAAACGGGTCGGAATCACAAGAGAACAGGTCAAAGTAAGTACAGTGCATTTTTTAAGTAATGAAAAATATTACAATATAATTGTATTGTATAAACACAAGTAATGGTCATTAATACAAACTTGTGGCTGTACTCTTGTAAAATGACATGAATACCCCTATCTTTTTTAACATTATTTTTATTTCTAATTTATCGTTCTGAATATAGCTGAATTGCTGCTCGCCTGACATTAAGCACACTTTCATTCCGTTAATCAATATTTTTACTTTAAATGTAAGGACAGCCCAGCACAAAAGTGTTTGAAAGTTAGTTAAAAAAATTATGACTTGACATACGATCAGGTATAGTTCCTATTACTTGTAGATATTTGAATTGAAATTACTATGTAGGAAAATTTCTGACTAAAGTTGATATTCGTTTCAAAAACGTGTTAGTTTCAATGTTTCAATTTATTTTAGATTTGGTTTCAAAATCGCAGACGAAAAGATGTGATCGGGAAGGACAAAAAATCGGGAGACGAAGAAAACAAGAACAAAGATAAAAATACAGAAGACAATAGCGATGTTAGCAAAAGTGCAAGTGATTCAGAAAGCATTTCTGGAGATGACGCAACTTCAAAAGAAGAAAACACTATGGTGCCTGCAGTTGTCATGAAAGGTGTAATCAATGAATTGAAACGATTTGAAAACGAACCTCCAAAAGGAAAAAAGAAGAAAAAGTCAAAAGCTTTGAAACAAAAACAGCTCAAGAAAAATATATCGAGTGCTCTTTTACATAGTTCATACGATATGATATCTCCGCCAAATCAAGTAATCCCAAATTCACAAGGTTTGACGACTAGATCAGCAAATAAGCTGAACCACTCTTCTAGATCTTCAGCATTTGAATCTCCAAAAGATGCACCGGTTCCGAAGTATCCAACGACTGTATCAACATTTCTAGAATATTATGGCATACATGGAAATTCAAATATGCACCAGAACCATCATGCACTTCCGTTTCCGGGACACCCAGGATTAGGGTCAGTTCACAATGGATGCGATTTACCGGTGTTGTCAGACTTATTGTCGTTTAAGACTGGCCTTGAATCTCGCACTGATGATACTCTAATAAACTCAAATACCTCTCCAAGATCATTTCAACAAAACCGTCCGAGTCCTTGTGATAATACGGGATCTGTTTCAATGCCTTATGGACTTAATCGGTTTTATCCATTTCCGTTTATCGCCGAACAACCATTGCTTCTATCAACACTCAGGCATTCAGATTCTTTTAGACAACACATTCTACCTCATGCAACATACCCCGAAGAACAAAGTGCTTTTCAAGCCTTACCAATCTCTGCCTTGAACAATCCATACTATGCACCGACGTCATCAGTCACGTGGGCTAATCAGGCACAGCCATTACAGCCTTCAAATTTTACACACTTGTAACTCAGGAATATTAAGTTATTTATGAAAAAATGTTTATATTTGTATAAATGCATTGTATTATGTATGTGTCGTTAAAAATTTGTTGATTATAGATTATAATTTTTAAAAGAATTTTGTATGATTTGTTATTTCTTACATTTTTTTATCAATTATAAAAATGTACCATTTAATGTCGGAAATTTAAAACCCTGCCGATAGTTTGTAAATCAAACGTTCTAAGTAAATCAAATGAGATATAATCGAGCAAACAGCAAAGACAAGAACAGGTGTCACTAAGAAAAAAAAACGATTTCGGGGAAAAATAAACTACAATGTAATAGACTAATAGTACTAAAAGGAATCGAACAGACACGATCGAAGAACCCCGTATTCAGCAATTTTAAGTGCACCAATTAAATTACCAGAAGAGGGGATAAGCACAGTATTCGTTTCCAAACTAATTCAACTGCAGTTTACTTAAGTCGGAGTAATGAGTCATATTTTGTGTCAGAATGTTTGTTTGAATTTTGTTTTAGCTTGTGTTTGTAAACACCCCAAACATGGCCAGAACTAATAGCCACATATGCTATAAAGTGATAATGTGTATTTGCTTGTAAATAATATATTCTAAATAGGAAAACAAAACATTCGTTACAAAAACAAATAAGCAGTGCCTAAACACGGTTTGCAAAAATAAAAACCACTACTTGATTGAGTTCGGTTTATTAGATACGCATAGCATCTAGACACACAGGTCAATTCAATCAGGGGCCTTAGTGACAGAAAGGTCAAGGCTGTGAAACACATAGTCTCGATCACCCACACGCATATATAATAGCGTCTGGGATCAACTTGTTGTAATTTCGCTACCAAGAGGTGGAGACAAAATAACGATTCTATTTTAAGGGCCCTATTTGTATACCAGGACTCCATGCAAACATGTCTATACTTATAAAATGACGTCACAGTAAGATTATATCTTAATTGTGCAATAATATTTGTTTAATTTCAAATGTAAACTTTGGTACAATTTTTATACACTTCTTGATACGAAAGGAAGTAATTTGTTTTAGAAAATAAAAATATCATCACATCAAAAACTTTCGCCCATTTTCGGGCGTAATGATAACGAGTTCAATACAGAGATGAATTCAGACGCACAAATGTAATTAAAGCGTCCGGATGATCAAGACTATGAAACACAGTGAGATTGCAGTTCAAGCCTGACTTCGGAAAGGCGTGCTCCTGTAACAACCCACTTTGTAATAACAACGCACTTTGTAATAATATTTGAAAAAGATAAATTAAAGTTGTCAAACTGTATGCATAGCACTGTTTGGCCATTTAAGTCATAAATTATTATAAAACTATTCGGGAACTTTAACTATTCAGACTTTTTTAACTACTCAGACTTTTTTACAAAGTGCGTTTTGTTGACTAACGCAGTTCGTAATACATTGTAAATATGTAATAACGCACTTTGTAATAAAATAAGAAAACATTACGATACGATTGGAGGAGTGTGTCAGTACCATTATTTGGTACTCCAAGGACTGAAAATGACTTATTAGTTAATTATTTACCAAAAATATTCGGGAATTTTAACAACTCAGACTTTATTACAAAGTGCGTTTTGTTGACTAACGCAGTTCGTAATACATTGTTAATATGTAATAACGCACTTTGTAATAAAATAAGAAAAAATTACGATACGATTGGAGGAGTGTGTAAGTACCATTATTTGGTACTCCAAGGACTGAAAATGACTTATTAGTTAATTATTTACCAAAAATATACGGGAATTTTAACAACTCAGACTTTATTACAAAGTGCGTTTTGTTGACTAACGCAGTTCGTAATACATTGTTAATATGTAATAATGCACTTTGTAATAAAATAAGAAAAAATTACGATACGATTGGAGGAGTGTGTCAGTAACATTATTTGGTAATCCAAGGACTGAAAATGACTTATTTAATTAATTATTTACCAAAAATATTCGGGAATTTGAACAACTCTTTTTTTAGTGCGTTTGGTTGACTAACGCAGTTTGTAATACATTGTTAATATGTAATAACGCACTTTGTAATGAAATAAGAAAAAAATTACGATACGATTGGAGGAGTGTGTCAGTACCATTATTTGGTACTCCAAGGACTGGAAATGACTTATTAGTTAATTATTTACCAAAAATATACGGGAATTTTAACAACTCAAACTTTATTACAAAGTGCGTTTTGTTGACTAACGCAGTTCGTAATACATTGTTAATATGTAATAACGCACTTTGTAATAAAATAAGAAAAAATTACGATACGATTGGAGGAGTGTGTAAGTACCATTATTTGTTACTCCAAGGACTGAAAATGACTTATTAGTTAATTATTTACCAAAAATATACGGGAATTTTAACAACTCAGACTTTATTACAAAGTGCGTTTTGTTGACTAACGCAGTTCGTAATACATTGTTAATATGTAATAACGCACTTTGTAATAAAATAAGAAAAAATTACGATACGATTGGAGGAGTGTGTAAGTACCATTATTTGGTACTCAAAGGACTGAAATTGACTTATTAGTTAACTAGATATCGGTGAGATGGTACCCATCTCTGTAGGCCCCCGCCGACCTTGAGGTCAAGGTCAAAGGTTATCAACCATGGTATGCGACACATCGCCTTGATATGATCTACCCACATTCTAAATATTAAAAGCCTACCTCAAAAGATACAGTTACAGCTCGGACATGAATTTGTCATTCAGGAAGCAATAATGTGACCTTAAGGTCAAAGTTCCAAGTCATGGTATATTAACATTTGTCTAATATTGATAGAAAAGTGATAATACTCCCAAAAATAATTATAGATCGTAACCTTCAACCAACATGATATTTAAAATGTTTTCTTAGTTTTAGGTATTCTATAAACAAACTCATTTTCGTACTGCATGTATATAACAAATAACAGACAAGTTTCGGCCACGGTGTCTACTACTTCATGCCCAATTAAACAAGGTAAACAACATGAACAAATAGTTAATAACTGTAGCTTTTGCCTACTTTCTTAAACATACCCGAAAGGAAGCGTTTCCCCAGCCAAACCATCGAGGAGGTACTACAGACGATGGCTGGTTTTTTTTTTTTTTTAACATGAACACATGAATAACAATAACTAATGTGTTTTAAAAGGGGTTTATTTTTATCAGTTGATGGCAAGGAAGGCAATCCGTCAGTGTTTATGTGATTACCTTCTCCAAAAACTGACGGAAGGACGTGGATCGGTAATGTTATACCGCATAAATGTTGCTTGAATAAAATTTACTTACATTCGAATCCTCAAAAATCTAGGCTTTCTCATTTTTTTCACTCTTCACAAACCGTTGTAAGATAGCAAATATATCTTGGCGAACACGAATTTTGATCTTACATGTTTAACATAGAACGAATGAAAATTTTTGTTACATGCTATAACGATTCACTAATTCACGATCTATACTAATTCAGTATATCATATTTACCATGTAAATCAATTTAAGTTGAAATCTAGCATCTCTAACAATTGGCATAAAAGCGGTGTCAAACTTTAAAATAGACACTCATAAAACATTTCATCTTTACCACTCAACTCTGCATACTATGTAAACCTGATAAAGCAGATTTTGTTAAAATACGACACTTTGAAAATTTTGCAGAAAAAGGGCGACCATCTTCAAAATGGCTGTTTGTTTTAATTTTTTTGTTGCCACCATTTAATTAAGCATGTTACTATCAAGTATAAAATAGCTTTTTATCTATCTAAAAACATGTTGTTATAAACGAAAAAACACATGAAAAAACGCTATTTTTTACCTTTAAAGGGCCATAATCCCTATAAGGGGTTGACTGACAACTTTGACCCGATGGAGACTTTTGTTGTGAAAGAGGCACACAAACGAGGCGGTGTTACAGATAGACATAGAACATAATTTGGTGGAGTATTTAGTAGAGACGAAAATTTTTCAATAAGGTCCAAGAATCTTTTCAAGAATCATACTTTGTATAAATGACCGATGAAAAACGAGCGAAAAGGATCAATAAATCATGACTTGATAAGATGTAAAATACGATGTCTCCGTATCTACAAAATTAAATCATAACTGTAAAATTAAGGAACTTCAAATCCAACCGTTACTTCAGTTGGTATGTGAAGTAGGGGAATTTACAGGATATCAAAACATCCCGAAACCTGACTTACATAGTATTACTAGATTAAATGTTCATGTAAATAAATGATTACACAACAATATATAAAATATTTACACTTTATAAATGTTGTAAAAACGACAGTAGCCGTCCACACATGGATGAGCTAAAACTGTCTTTTGACAAACAAATAGAATATCTATAAATTTTAAGAAACAATATTGGTACTAAAAATCTCTTTATAAATGATTCAAATGATATTTCAATGTTTTGAGAAAGAAAAAACAAGGCAACACGTGATTGAACTGTCAAAGTTTCTTCAAAATACAAACAATATACCATAATCATTCAACTATACAATACAAGTGTCAAGGTTACACAAAATCATGCTATTAAGAGTCGAAAATGATGAAAATTCGACAAAAATATTTCATAAAGTGTACGCTGACCAACAATAACTGTATCCCTTAGTGGATTCTTCTGGTGAAGAAATGGAAATGTAGTGGGTGGTATTGGAATTTATCCCATCCGCCAATATACTTCTATAACATCAAACCAGCCGTTTTGTTTTGGACGGAGTTCCAACCATGCATTAACCCAAGAGCCACCAAAGCCTCTTAAAGTATCTCGAACACTGATCATTAACCCACTATTTCTCCCGAATGTTCTGATCAACCTTCTAACACTGATGACATCTGGGACTTCTGGCATCATTGTTGAGTCAAGATAAAGTGAGGGATATCCTATTCTTGCTATAACCTCTCTGAAAAACACAGAAACATGTTGTAATGTAAACAACATTTCTGGAAAGAGAAGTACACAATCTCTTATTACCTTTTCCAGGACAAGACTTGGCAACGCTTGCATATCTTGGTTTGATCCTTCCGATTCTCCATTCTCACTGAAGCCCAGTTCAACTTCAACGTCATCTTCTCCTTCAACTTGTGAATGAGAATCATTAACCGCTTCTTCTTCTTCTGTTGATGTCTTAACTTGATCTCCATTCCCATGTTTCCAACTTTCACCTTCATCTGGTGGTTGTGCATCGCTGTCGTCAGCTTCTTCCATAATTTTTTGAGTACCTTTACATTTTCCATTATTGTTAGTGTCTAGATTATTTTCCCAAGTGTAGTCTTCAGTTGTAGCATCAGAATTGTAAGTACGAGTTTCCTCGTACGTACAGTCTTTGACATTATTTGTTCGAGAATTGTTGGCATGGTGACAACCTTGATTTTAACGCGGTTTATTACAGCATGCAAGAGGCCAGGTTCAACTTCAACGCTGACATAATGTTCACCTCTATTTTCTGGGTAGTATCCTAATGTCAAAAGGGGAAGATTATCAGCATAGGTGCCAGTTGCCGATATCGAGTTGTTGTAATCGAAACCTTCGGCTGAAATAATCAAAAATTGACAAAAGAATTCTATCGACAATGCTTATAGCGTCAAATGATCCCCATACGTACAATTTCTGGACATTCTTCTTAAATAAGTGTTTATATTACCTTGGACGAAATCTAAATATTCTTCCCTATTTTCTGTGATGTGCGTAACAGCAACAGTGCGCAACTGATTGCCAGTCCGGTGAATTTTAGAAATTTGATTAGCTATAGCATCGAATTGACAGTTTCCATATTTAGTAGGATTAAACGCGATAACAATGTTTCTATTGTATTCAAAAAAGAAATCTGATTTTTCTGCAGCTGAAAGATCTTCGTTTGATTGATTGTCTGCCCTTTTGTTGTACGAACCACCCAAATCATTCTTTGACCTATTCTCCTCAAAGTTACTGACGATTTCTTTATTCAATGGAATGTAGTCTTTTTGTCTGTGAAGAGCTTTCCTCTGTTTCTTTTTGAAAACACGAGTTGACCATTCCCTTCTCTTTTTCTCTTTTTCAGTGGTTTGACTGTTATAAATAACACGTTTACCCACCGTTTCATTTGTTTTCGTCAGGCGATGTAAACTTTACGTAATATCTAGAATAGGACTTGTTTCTTCGAAGAATGATGCCCTCCAGTACACAATATTTTGTCGGGACTTTTCTTTGTAGGTGGATATTTGATTAGAACTAGGTATATAAATAGAACATCCGTTTAACCGGCTGAACTTTGTCATCTCCCTTGCTGCACAACGCTCACTTGCCAGCATTGCTTGATTTCGAACTCGATCAGCACCACTGTTTGAACGTCCGAAGTACACAACAAAGGGTGTCTGGTATGCCAATACCTCTTTCGGTTGGTTGTTTATTGCACTTGCAACACTTTGCAAGGATTCGACCCAGTTGTATCCTCTTTTCCGCTTCTTCATTAAATCATAGCGAATCTTTTGTCGAACTATACGATTAGCCCTCTCAACTTTACCATGGGATTGGGGGTGGTAAGGTCTCCTTTTAATTATTTTTATATTTCTATGCATTAAAAGTCTCTTAACTTTGCCTTTGAACTCCGTTCCGTTATCCATTTGAATTATGGTTGGGTATCCATGAACTTCAAAAATGTCTTGTAGAGCTTCTGCGACGCACTTGGCTGACTTGTTTTGTAAAGGTCGCAAAAAAACAAACCTAGAAAATACATCTACAGCTGTAAGTATGTAGTTGTATTTAAGATCTCTTACTGCCACTGCATCGGTCCGCATATTTATCAAATCTACCTGGATTCTTTCAAAAACAGAATTGGCAGTTATGGGCTTAATTGGAGCTCTGTTTTTAAATTGCGCTCGTGTCAAACCATGATCTTTGTTGGTCTTAAAAACTTTTAAAACCTCTCTCTCACTGCATCCCGAAAAATTCTTTTTTAAGGAATATGCTATTGTTCTTGCTCCACCTCCTTTTGACAAAAGCACCTGTTCTGTAACTTTCCTCCTAAATTCAGCCTTCGTTAAAACTCTCCGTTTTCCGAGAAAAGCACATCTCTTTGTTTTAATTTACGTACGTGTAAATTCCTTTTGTTTCGCCAGAAAAGAACCATAACAGTTTTTTCTGATCTTGTTCGATCTCTCACGGGTTTGTTGTAATGACCCTTTACTAACTGGATAAGCATTTCATAATGCTCTGCTTCTTGTGGCTTTAAATCGTATTTTTGCGTCATTCTTAAGCTGTGTTGTAATACAACACTTCAATTTTCTAAGATATCCGTCTAAATAAAATGAAGTATGACGTAGAATTAGGTGGTGTGCAATATAAGTTATATCTAACGATGCAGCGATTGCTTCTACAAACAATTCTAACTTGACATTGATGTAAAATTTTAGAAAGTTAAAGATCAAAGCACGTGTCACGTGATGTCGATGCTTTGCCCACCGAGTAAGCGGGATATATGTCCAAGGTGAATAAACTGGTTTATTAGATCGTTTCAACGATTTATTAAATCGTTACAACGATTCACTAAATCGTTTGAACGGTTTATTAAATCGTTACAACAATTTATTAAATCATTACAACGATTTATCAAATCGTTACAACGATTTATTAAATCGTTTGAACGGTTTATTAAATCGTTGTAACGATTTAATAAATCTTTGTAACGATTTAATTAAATCGTTTGATTGATTGATTGATTGATGTTTAACGTCCAGCAAGCAATATTTCATCTATATTCAGGACGTCATTAAATCGTCAATAAGCCGTCGTATCTTTGTGCTGTAATTTATAATGCAATTTTTTTATTGGTTGGTTATACAAAGTTTACCAATCAGAACATGTTTTACAAAATATTTGTGAAATTGGTTTTCAGTTAACAGATATGGGTCTTACAATAAAAATTTTGTTAATTCCTCGGTGACTTTGAAATTGCCTCGGTAGAAATCTCAATCATAGTTTGAAGTTTTGAAGGAATATTTTGACGGAAGTAAAACTACGGGTACTTGAAATCGTCAAAAGTACCGATTGTGTATCGCCAAAATTTGACCCATCTCTTTAATCTTGTCCGATTATCCTTTGCCGTTGCCCCTATCAAAGTCTAAAAAGGCGTTGCACGGCAGAGGATTCTGGATTCTCGGATTATAAAATTACAAATATCAGTAGAATCGCCGATAGACGTTTCATACTGTAACTAAAACGGACAATAACCAAAAACAAACTATTGCCAAATAGGACCATAAAAAACGGAATACCGAAATTATAAACTAGTTAATTACTAGGTATACTTTACCTTCCCATTATAAAAAACATTATTTACATGCTCCAGTTACAAAGAATCAAAGGCGTAACAACGGGGCAATCGAATGTCATAAGTCTGAAAAGGCCAAGACAAAATCTGTATGCATAAAATTATCACAAAAACAAATGACACAACATAGATCAACATACAAAAAAACACATATAATACCAAGTAAAAACGAGAGTGAACTCAGGTGCTCTGGAAGAGAAAGCAGTTCCTGCTTGTGATGCGTATGATATTAGATGAAGTTTTTATTTTTAAAATGATTTTGGCCAGGTCTCACGAAATGCAAACCCGGGTTGGGTTATAGTATATGGTGAAGTAAGGTGGTCACGAGGGCAAAATACGATATTTTTGTTTTGTAATCATCTTCTACAGTATTCAAACTCGATCTCTGAAACTTCACAGAAAGATTGCACATGTATTGAAGTTCTGCAACTGCTATTATGGAAATGTTCAAGGATTGGTTTCCAAATTTTCCAGACTTCGGAACTTGGTCATTTTTTTCAGAACAGAACAGACGCCATAATCAACTCCTCCTTCACAGAACCAAAACCTTCTTCGTACAATTTGTAAACCATTCCCCATTTATTAAGGCACATGTTTTGCAACCAGGCCATTTCAGACATGCGATTTTTTTATATGTTTAGTGCATTATTTTTTAAAACTAACACAATGCAATCTGTTGTTTATACGAAATATGAATTTACAGTAATGATTTATTTAATTATTATTAAAAAGAAACTACTAATTAATATTAAATTACGATTGTGATTGTCAAAACTCCACGGTCAAGATATCTTGTTATTTCACACATTTTTTCATTGCCCATATTTGGTAGATAAGTAAATGCAAAAAATTATTTGTTCCAGTCATACAAAAATTTAATTTTTAATAAAATTTGTTACATTTTAAAAAAAAATAAAAAGGAAAGTTCTTGAATAAGTGCACAGAAACAATTTAATTCACTAGAAATAACCTATTGTACTTATACTGTAAAGAGGTGTTGCATTGAAGAGAATGGTTAGTATTTAACAATTGACCAAGTTTATTTATTTGGAATTTTACATTCCTGTTTCCCTAGAAAGTTAAATTTTTGGTTTAAAAAGGGTTATTGTAAATTTGAAAAAATATATCTGCCCAGAAAAGCCTAGAATGCAGGAGAATTTACCCCAGCTTCTGGACCCAGACCCCTGACTGTGTAAGCACCGTGCATATGCTTGATGCGTCGGAAGGGAGCTGTCCGAGTGTATGGCAAGTAAAAATAAGGAAGGGCTACCAAAAATTGGAATTGACTTGCGCGTCGGGCAAGTTAGCTAACTTTTCTTATTTCTCATTTAACCAATTACCATTTCTAATATAAACGCATCTTACGTACTACCGTAAATCAGGTTATTTTGGTTGTAGTTTTATTTTGGCTTACTTGGCGCTTTCGGTGAAAGAGCCAAAATTAAACACACCAAAAAAAAAAGCTTGCACCAACGTTTTACACTCCAAAATAGCGGGCCGGTAAGACAATATGGCTTAAAATACCGGTAATAAACAAGTGTGTGTAAAGGAAAATTACAGGTATACATTTTTGTGCATATTTCCGTATAAAATTGTGCAACTAACGGTTAGCAACACCGGGGTATATTGGTTTTGTAAAAACGTGTAACTGACTAATCAAATCCAAGGAATAATACTGATACGGGGAAAATACCCGATATATCCCCACTTCGCGCACGCGCAAAGAGACGTCACAATAGTAACGGCTGAATTTTGAAGTTCTGATTAAAATAATGGCCAATAAATAAGACTATCGAGGGCACGTTATGGTAAAATATTTTGAAAGGATTTCTTGACAAAAAATGTTTCATCATGAAAATGGCGAATAGAAAATGATTGCCTATAGGGTCCGATTGAATAGGAAAACACAGGATTTTGTCATATTAGAATTGTCATAATTCATTCTGGGTATAATGTTGTACTCACTTACACATGAGATGGGATTTTATATTCATATTTTCTACTTCGGTATGGCTCCGTCGGTAAAAAAAAATAATCGAATATAAAGACCCAGCCCATGTGTAAATTAATACAACATCATACCCCTCATGAATTATTTTTAAAACAGAAACATTTGTGTCAAACAAATCCGAATGCGGCATTTTGTTCCTGCAAAAATTAAAAGCGGAATTTCACTTATGGTTTCTTGAATATGACCAACAATAATTTAAAAAAAAACATAATGGAGTGAACGTTAACATTAAGAAGTTACATAATATTATTTTTATAAGTTTGATCAAAATCTTACTGCTCAAGCTATTCCTACTAATCATTTAACTTTCGAATTAGCAAAAAACTATACCATATCCATCTGCTATGTTTCGGGTTATATGCAGCAAAAGAGTTTTCGATTTAATGAACAATGTTTGTTGTCTTGGATACGCGTAAAAGCAACAGTTTCATTACCATATATCTAATTGAAATGGAAAATAAAATATATTTCCCCTAATAGGAATGAACAGTTTATATACACTTTATAATATACAATCTTCTTTTGTTAGGGACGGACCATTTAACTTGAAGGGGGACCTTGGTTTTTTGGCCCCCTTCGGAAGGTCTTGATCCACGAGGGTTTCAATATCGGAAAAACAAAGAGGAATGATGCGATATACTGCCGATGCTGGCGATCAGATTGTCGTGCCATTACGCAGACTAGTGTTTTCAATTTCGAGGACGAAAATCCAAACATTGTTATTTATAGTGCAAGCAATATTTTTCGTTTAAGGCATAAATCTTTCAATGAACAAAAGCTACTTGTAAAATAATAAATTAGTATTTTTATATAGTCTGATGCTTTTCAGTGCAATTATAGTATATTTAAATGGTTAATCATCTACTATGTCAACACTGAGGTTGTGAGTTTGAGCAAGGCGTGCTCGACTCCAGCTTAATTGACAATCACACCATCTTTCCTCCCGAAGTTTGGGGGTTTTAACCCCCCTTCCGAAAAAATATGTATCATGTAATCCCTGTACATAATAAAGGTTATATTAATACCTTTTTTCTGTATTCGGCTTGTATCCTAATAAACTATCTTGGTACCCTTGTCTTTGCTTAAAACAATAAGTACTATGTTCTAGTTTTGTGTTTAAGGTGCCGTTTTACTATTTATTCCTTATTTTTTGCATATCAAAAAATAAAATATTGATATAAATGTTTTGTGATATCAGGAAATAATAACTGATAAAAAAATTATACAAAATTGGAAATAATTAGTAAAACAGCGCCTAGTATTTCTGACGAGGTTTTGCAAAAAAAGTTTCAACTACGAAATCAGCTAGAAATGCCCAACAGTGAATCTGTGCACTAACCGAACTTCGCTCATGGTTTGAGAAAGTATTTTTTTTAAATGGGATAATCGACAAATTGAGTGTCGAACTATTTTGGGCGTCGCGGATTATTGGGGTGTCGGACTAATGGGGTGTCGGACCAATGGGGTGTCGGACTAATGGGGTGTCAGACCAATGGTGTGTCGGACTAATGGGTTGTCGGACCAATGGGGTGTCGGACTAATGGGGTGTCGGACCAATGGGGTGTCGGACTAATGGGGTGTCAGACCAATGGTGTGTCGGACTAATGGGTTGTCGGACCAATGGGGTGTCGGACTAATGGGGTGTCGGACCAATGGATTGTCGGACTAATGGGGGTGTCGGACCAATGGGGTGTCGGACTAATGTGGTGTCGGACCAATAGGGTGTCGGACTAAAGTGGTGTCGGACCAATGGGCGTCGGACTAGCGGTGCTGCCCAGTATCTTCTGGCGTCCAACGCTTTGTAGACTGATTGTTGTGAAGGATGTTCGAAAGCTGTCCATAGACAAAACGGCGGATTTTACGACACGGCCCTGAGTCTGCTATTTCACAAAATCTCCCGATGTTAAAAAATGTTAATGTGGTTGTTCATGAAAATAATAAATAACTCTAATCCAGGTCCGGGTTTCATAAGACATCTCAAATTTGAGATTTCCTCAACTCAAAAATTGACCAATCAGATTGCGTGAAATTTTGAATTTAAGGAAAATCTCAAGGATTTGATGAAAATCTCAATTTGAGATGTTTTATGAAACTGAGGCCAGATTTTATTCCGCAAAATTATGTTTTTTTTCGTTACTTTCTGTGTAAATCGCAAATTAAAAGCAAGTAAATAATGCTAATATTTTCCCTAAATGCATTCTGCCGAATCGTCCATGAAATCTTAAAATGGATAAAAATTGTTTGCTTACATGTTTGACAAAAAATCAATTACCTGTTTTATGGTACAAATTATATGAAAAATGACGGATTAAAGTTATCTTGAACTCTTTATTTTGATTTTGCATTTTCATTTTAACATAGAAATTAATGAGAATATGAAGTAGTTTAAATACTTTTACACCTTGACTGTGGACAAAACATAGTGCATTTATATTGTCAGTGGAATCAATAATTATAATACTTTATTTGGCCGTACATCTCACGCAGGAAATGTAGATAAATACGATGTCTAACATTATATTTCATATTTAAGTTTATAATTCAAAATGGCTACTTACAAGTATAGTAAAAAAAAAATTTCAAGCTTTTTTAAATGTAATCATGCATAAGTTACGCGATAATTGGATGGACTCAGCCTGGCTTCGCCTTTGAACAAAGTAGTTTTAACTCCAGAAAATAAAACTACAAATTCATTTTGTCTTAAAAAAGCCATACATTGCATTGTATATCAAGCTAAAGTTGAATTTTTATTGTGATTTTGTGTTATGCATATATATTATATATCCTCTTTTTAATTTTCACTTTTTTAAAAAGTCATTATGATTCCATACATATCTTATAACATTACGGGGCCTCGGTGGCCGAGTGGTCAAGGTAGTTCGTTTACTATTGATCACGTGGTCTGTCAACACTGAGATTGCGGGTTCGATTCTCACTGCAGGCAGGGTGTACTCGACTCCAATCTTAATTGACAAGGATTGCCAGTTTTCCTACCGCAGGTCGGAGGTTCTCTCCGGGTACTCCGGCTTCCTCCCCCAATAAAAACTGGACGCCATGAAATAGCTGAAAAATTGCTGAAAGTGGCGTTAAAACACCATTCAAACAAACAAACAAATATAACATTACTGTTGTAGTTTATTTATATTTTTTTTACTAAGTCGGACAGACGGATTCCTGTCTACGCTTTTCAGTGGGGGACCAAAACAACCTAAGGTGCGTTTACTCCAGACAATTAAGGAAGTAGCTATAGGATTCTATATACTTTTTGATGTTTTTTTTCTCTATATCGCTCACATGATTGCATGCAATTTATCTATCTTTCAATTTCCATATGATGCTAACAAAACTTTTCGTTACAACTTTTTTTGTAATATTTTTACAAAGTGCGTTATTACACTTTCACAATTTATTACGATGTGCGTTAAGAAACACAAGGTAATTTGTAAACAAAATCAAGTAGTTTTTACTTTCGTAATTTCAATAAGTCATTTTCAGTCCATGGATTGCCAAATAATGGTACTTACACACTCCTCCAATCGTATCGTAAATTTTTCTTATTTTATTACAAAGTGCGTTATTACATATTAAAAATGTATTACGAACTGCGTTTGTCAACCAAACGCACTTTGTAAAAAAGAGTTTTTTAAAATTCCCGAATATTTTTGGTAACAGTCCGACCAAGGGCTTAAGTTGTCGGTGTAGGACATAAAAAACTCCCCCAACCAATATTTTTGGTAAATAATTAGGGTACCGCCACTTTGTGGCGGACGCCCTATAGTGATCTGTCTGTCCGTCCGTCCGTCCGTCCGACTAATCGTGTCCGGGCTGTAACTTTTTTATCTTTTGAGGTAGGCTTTTGATATTTGGAATGTGGGTGGATAATGTCAAGGCGATGTGTCGCATACCGTGGCTGATCACCGTTGACATTGAACGTTGACCTTAAGGTCACATTATTGCTTTCTGAATGACAAATATGTCCGGGTTTTAACTTTTTTATCTTATGAGGTAGGTCTTTGATATTTGGAATGTGGGTAGATAATATCAAGGCAATGTGTCGCATACCGTGGTTGTTGACCATGACCTTGAACTTTGACCTTAAGGTCACATTATTGCTTTCTGAACGACAGATTCATGTCCGAGCTGTAACTTTTTTATCTTTTGAGGTAGGTTTTTGATATATTTAGAATGTGGGTAGATCATATAAAGGCGATGTGTCGCATTCCATGGTTGATAACCTTTGACCTTGACGTCAAGGTCGGAGGGGCCCACAGAGATGGGTACCATCTCAACGATATCTAGTTAACTAATAAGTCAATTTCAGTCCTTGGATTACCAAATAATGGTACTTACACACTCCTCCAATCGTATCGTAATTTTTTCTTATTTTATTACAAAGTGCGTTATTACATATTTACAATGTATTACGAACTGCGTTAGTCAACAAAACGCACTTTGTAAAAAAGTCTGAGTAGTTAAAAAAGTCTGAATAGTTAAAGTTCCCGAATAGTTTTATAATAATTTATGACTTAAATAGCCAAACAGTGCTATGCATACAGTTTGACAACTTTAATTTATCTTTTTCAAATATTATTACAAAGTGCGTTGTTATTACAAAGTGGGTTGTTAGTGCTCGACTCTAAACTTAATTGACGAGGTCGGAGGTTTTTACCGGATACTCCACCTACTAAAAACTGCAAGGACGACGTTATAATTCTATAAATTACCTTCGATTTTGACAAAAAACAAACAGAAATAAATACAATCGTACCATGCGTAAAACATAGTTGGAAAACGACTTGGTAAATTATGTTCTATGTTGCAGCTTTTCACATACGTAAACAACTACAGTATACATCAGAAATAATATTGACAAATTAAAACATTTTATCCGCTATCATCAGAAATAAACTGTGTATTTTTGTTTTTACCCATGTGGTTCGAGACCGAATGTATGTAAATATTTATCAATTATTCTAAACATCGCGGCAGTTTGGTAATGGGATATTAAAACCATAAAACTTACCGACTAGGTGTATTCATGCTATTGGTTCTTCGCGGATAACAGAAAAGTTTTTTGCGGATTTTTTTTTAATATTGCAGGGTGACAAGTGAAATAGTTCTCTTTATACTACTCATTTTGTACGTGTTGATACAAACAAAGCGCTCCTCAACTCAGTCCATTTTCTGATTTTGTTCATTATACGACTCAGTTCGTTCATGGTCTTAAAAATAAAATAGTCCCCTACCCGTTTGGTACCTACAAATGCTAATTGTTCTTCTTAGAATAGAGTCTGAAATTTGCCACATTAAACATCAGTAATATATTTTGAAATTAAATTGTAACATGGGCGACAAAAAATATCCACTATTCTTAATTTTATTATATTTTAATGCAAAAATATATAATAATAACCTTAAATACATTGTTTACATAACACACAAATACACATGTGTGTACTTATTACAGTTTTTTGCTGACTTTGGAGAAGAATGTTCCATATGATCATCACTATTCTATTGTAAATAGCTGTATGTTCCCGCCGGATGCTGGGGGTGTTCCGATCTGCAACATATGATAGACCATTTTCTAATTAGAATACACTTCTTGTTATAAGATGTTCTGGTACAAATATGAATGATGGTACTGTAGACAATCAACAAAAACTAGTAACTAACACAGTTTAGAATTACAAGCGTGCTTGTATTAGTCCGACTGTCGGGTCCAAAGAATATCGTTGATTCTTTCAGTGATATAATCATTCGCTTAATTAAATGCCCTGAAATTTCGAACGTAATTTGAATTCTATGATGTTTCTTTCTGCAAGTGTAGATAACCTTAGCCGGATGTGGTATAAAGTTTTGGAATTTCAATGATTAAAGCTATAATATTATTCGGATTTTGAATACCTTTTGGGTTTTAGCGCCAGTGATGTCGTTTTGATTAGACAAAACACGCGTGACGTCTGTCGTGGTATATTATATAACCATGGCATCTTTGATTTCAATTTAATTTCCTACCAAATTTTTTTTAATTTTAAATTGTTACTCGGGGCATTGAGGCAGTGGGCCGGAATAATGCTAAAGATGTGACTAATACTGTATTGTTACCTCAGTGTGCTAACATTATAAAAGGAACAATCCTATAAAAAAGTTTCGAACGCGTGATAGTTTCCAACGTGTGTGGCATTTTCTGATTATCTGTGAAACATCTGACTAATGAAATGTAATTCAATAAGCGGTCCTCCTTATATTGATGTAATTTTCAGAAGAAGGTTACTTTATAAATTTGTTAACTTTTTTTTCTTCGTAAACAGTAAATGGCTTCGTTTGAAAACTTTAATAATCCAATACAACTTCATAGAGGAACATTTACTGTAGGTCGGTTCCAGTAAGGTGAAAAGAAGATGAAACTCAAAATGTTATCCGATTAATTGTTTCAGGCCACCGATCTTAATTGCAGACGCTCAAATTTCTACAATTATACATACAAAAATGGATAATTAAGAACTATTTACTAGTAAAGTATACCTTGATGGCGGCCTGCTTCTAGTAGATGTTTTTGATGCAGGACGAGATTTATTTGATGTTCGTGAAGATGGACGAGACTTGTTTGAACTGCTATATGGCCTTGTTGCCTTATCTAATCCGGGTTCCATTGGCGCTGCGCCAAGTATTTTTTCCAGTCTTTTGACGTATCTCTTTTGTCCATCTAACAGCTCACTGAAAAGTAGTAGTCCAATAATACACTTAGCGTTAGTTTGGCACATTGACTTCACAAAGAGAATAAATATTTTTCTTTCGTCTATAAAACATTATACACGTAGTATTTCTTTTAATCCAAATTGTTTTTTCTTATTTTATTAAGAAAAACAAAATATATTATTAATAATACTATAGAGCTGCAAAAGTACTGAACGTGGTACTAATTCAAGCAAAATTCAATAAAAAATTCAAATTGACTTACTTGAAATCTATTTCCCCATCTGAGTTCGTATCTAATCGTTCTAAAAGCAGATCAATCTGCATATCTGTAATTGGTATACCCGCAGACTGAAAGCAACAACAGATGTTTACTAAAATATATACAAATGTAATTTTGAAAAGTTTTGTTCATATTTAACAATACGATACCTTACATGGTCACACTATTTTTGCATTTTGTTTTTTTTTTAATGTTGTTTAACGCCACTTTCAGCAAATATTCAGCTACATCATACCCCGACGGACCTTCGGTAGAAAAACTTGCCATCCTTGTAAATTAAGATTGGAGTCAAGTATATCCTGTCACATTAAGTTTGAATCACTAGGTTAAGAATAATAGAATGGTTTGTTCATTTGTTAGAAGTAGTTAAATATCAGGATAAAACACACATTTTGTTTTTTAACGCTGTAATCATATGTTTTGTTCATTCAGCGCTAATAAAAGTCCATAATATAGTTGAAATATTGCAATCAATCAATCAATCAATCAATCAGATGTACTAACATCCACGAAACAGAACTCTTATTGAAAGTATGTTTTTTTAGCGGTTTATTACATTTGACCGCGACCGTACAACACAGCTGACATTGATTTAATGGAACCTACAATACATATGTACCTATTGTATATTAAAATGTCACAAAATAAATTAGCCCTTATGCCTTATGTACTGACCTTTAACCCGGATCTAAACTCATCTTCACTTATTGATAAATTCTTATCAGTATCTAGGCGATAGAACAAATCGACCCATCTTAATTTCTTTTGATGAACGTAATCCATTAATTGCATGAAAGGATCATTCAAGAGATTTTCTTCCTTTTGTTTTATTGCAAATTTAAATAAGTCATTTTGGTTTCTAAAACCACCGTGCTTACACCTGAACCTCGGTTTCACTTCCAACAATTGTTCTAAAAGGTTTGAAAAGGCACTGCAGACAGATATATCCTACAATTCAAAATAAAACCACATAGTTTAATAATAAAAATAATATACTTACTTAATTTAAACATACTTCACAGTAATATATAGAGAGAATCCTTACACTAAGGATGGAACATTGTGCAAAGTTATATTTCTGTTGATATTTACAACATGTACGGTTCTTGTCGTTACTGTTGATATTTACATGTACATTTATTGTAGTTTCTGTTGATATTCACAACATGTACGTTTCTTGTCGTTTCGGTCAAATTCATACATGCAAATACTATATTATCTTAGGTTGTATATGTACAGTAACATGTTCATTGTTTTTGTATGTTTATGTATGCTTAACCTCTTGGGGTTTATTATGTAGTAAAGTAAAGTTGATATTTACAACATGTAAGTTTCTTGTCGTTTCTGTTGATATTTACAACATGTACGTTTCTTGTCGTTTCTGTTGATATTTACAACATGTACGTTGCTTGTCGTTTCTGTTGATATTTACAACATGTACCTTTCTAGCAGGTGGTATTTTCACAGTAGCCTACTTGGTAAATTCATTCAAGTTATATGGCAGAACTCTGCTGCTACTTGTAAAACAATAGTAATACAATAATACCTATTACTTGGGAATATGTTTATATCCAGAACTTCTTTCCTGTTTCAAATTAGACTCTTTCTAAATGAAACGGGATCAAGTGGTTAAGGTTTTTGGCGATATACTTTTGATTAACGGCGTGTCAACACTGAGGTTGCGAGTTACTCTAGGCAGGGCGTGCGCGCCTCCAACATAAACTGACGCCATGATACAACCAAAAAAATAGATGAAAGTAGCGTTTAACTCCATTTCAACAAAACAAAAATTCTAAGTAAACTACATGTGTTGCGTATATCATTATCTCACCTTCATTTCGAGCAGCTGTAATCCGCACTGTGGGTGCTCATTTAGAATTCCAATTGCTAAGCATGCGCCCTCAGCGGTGATTGGATTTTTAGATATCTGAAATAATAAAAAATGTAAAGTCAACCTGCCTTTAAGAGCAACTAAACCAGCTCTCGTTTTGATCTTAACGCTGGTTCTTTAAGGAGAACAGGTCAACACCGGGTAACGTGCACTCTCAAATACTTCAGTTGCGGCACAAAGTGCGTTATATACTGCTCGAATTTTGAAAAAAAATATTTATGGAACATTTACTAGTTTAACTATTTAAGTTTATTTCTAATGATATAAACTGAAGTTACCTACCTTCAATTCCAAAAGAGATTTATTGTGACCAACACTTGTCATAATTTTTCCTATTCCTATTTGTCCAATTCTGTTTGCAGTCATATCGAGGCGAATTAGAGATTCAAGGTCCGGTAAAGTTTTGGCTATTATGTCAGCCCCTTCATTTCCAATACCGTTATAGGAAACATCCAGTTCAATAAGAGAAGTATTATCCTTTAAGTAAAAAAGTTATCATGTTAAACATATTTTAGTCAAAAAGAACTCTACAGTGAACAAAACAGTAATACGACACACGATTGCAATAATTTTCATATAATCTATTTATTACATTGTATAAACACAAGCATTAAATGTGTGCCCCCCCCCCCCCCCCATGTACTTTTTTACATGTACATGTATTGAAGAACGTTTATTGTTATGATGTATTGAAACCCACTGCCTAAGATGAGAAATAAAGTTTTTCTGTGTGCACCAAAAGCAGTTATACAATAAGGTACACACAAATTGAATATTAGACATTTTTTAATAATTTTTTTATAGTCTAAAATTTACTGAATAAGCAAAGTATACTTTACAATTAGAGCCACAATTCTCTATCTACGTGTGTATTACGATGGACACCCAAGAACAATAATAATACATTTGATTTAATTTAACATGTATATAAGATGATTGTTAATTTGGATATAATAAAGAAATAAATTAAAATTTCTTCTTGTCGTCTTTTTTACACTCCAGAAAAGACCGCAAAAATCCAGCGTGTTAATATGCGTTTTAATTTGCGCTGTACTCAGCGAAATACAAATATTTAACATTTTTGTACAAGTTGTTTGATATAAAATTTTACAAACTGCAGCTCATCTCTATCGTTCTTAATATTTAACTTGCACTATAAAATAATTTTATAAACAAATAGACGGCAAAATCTAATAATAATAGTACACAATTTTAAAGTGAATTGCCAATTTACCACCCTTTTCCGAACACCCCCGTCCATGTGGTTTTTGACTAATCATGAAACAGAATTACGATCACGTGACTTTTTCTTTCCGACAGGTGAAGTGTCATGAGGTCAAATGGTAAAAAGTGAATATAATACCGCCTGTGTCGGAAAAAAGAAAATGTATGTTTTATCTTAATATGTTGATGAGTTATGCTTCAAATGCTTTGGTGACATATATCGAGTCTACTACTGTATTTCTGTCTCTCAACAGTTTGATATGTATGTTAACCAATCACTAATTGGGCCATATTTATTTATGTTAGATGACAACTTGATATCCAATGAATCGTCAGTAAGCGACGTTACTTAACAGGTAGCACCTATTAATTATTAAATCATTCACGGGGAGAGGTGATGACTCAATATCTCGTGTATATGTACAACGTGTTAAGCCTTATCACATAAGAGCTGTAGTGATATAGGTTACTATATGTGGCGTCAAATTGGCAGTAAGTGCTATCATGTATCAGCCACTCAATGGGTAATTGTCCTACTTGTGGAATGAATTTCCGATGGATGGCAACATGCGAAAATAATAGTACATGTAACACATTCCGTTTTTTCGCGTTTGCTTATAACTGCTATTGCTTACGAGTTAGATATGATATTGTTAAAAAACATGACATAACTGTGGGAATAGAATAATTTTTATTTAGTCAATGTCTTTACTGTGGAAGCACTTCCTATGTGTGTAATGTGGTGACCACAACATTTAAATGAAAGTAGAAAAATCATTCTTAAACTTTAATGTTAAATTCACGCACAAATTTCGTGGACACCTATACTTTTTCCCATTTTCATGAAATTTGGCATTGTGTTTAATTCCCCATATATGAAATTTCAAGAGAAAGACAGATTTTTTTAATTAAAAATTTAGATGTCTCGACCGATCGCTTCCTTTTGCCGAGATCATAACCGCTTCGTTCTATACTTCGAAACACTATGCTAAGAAAACACCTCTTCCACACAATCTTGTGCTTTCCCTATAATCGGTCCAAAATTGTAGAGATAACAAAAATATTCAGTCCTGTACGTTGCACACTCATTTTTTCACCACAGTAAAACGAAATATGAATTTTGACTTTTGTTTATTCCGGAAATTGCAGACGATACACATCTTAGATAATGTCGAAATAAATGTTAAAACGGTTTTATATGTTTATAGTTTAGTTAACATATATCAGTGTATTCATTAAGATTGAAACACTATTTAAAATATGTAATCAATTGATTGATTCATATGTTTTGTTTATTATTTTATAGAGACTAACAAAATCAATAATATGGGAGTAGCTTAATTTTCTTGTGTAGAAGAGGTAAATATGTAGCCTCTGTTTCGGAGATTGGAAAGTTCTCAAGATAAGCGCACAAGGTCGTGAATCAAGTAGAGTAAAAAGCTGACACTTGAAATAATTTTAAGAGGCTGTGTCAATAACCATGGAGCTTCATATAATGTAAAGGTGGAAATTGTAAAAGACAAACAATCTTAAGATTTATTGTTAAAATGTTGTTTATAATGTCTGAGTTGTTGTGATTCTTTTAAAAAGCATTTTCATTCATTGGTTTCCATGGCAACAAGACATAAATGTAAACAACATGTAGTCCAACGGAACAAAATGGTATTTCTTAAGCTAGAAGAAAAATTCATGAAATTCAATAGTTGTTTCTGTTTGGAATTAAATGTTGTTATAAATGCACGTGAAAAAATATTTAAACAATTATACAAATATATTTTTTGATATATTTAATAGTCCCCAAATTGTCTAAAATACCCCCAAAAATGTTCAACTTTAAAATTAAATTTCTCAAAATCCACTGATGTTGGGTAAAATATTTACTGTCCAATAAATCAAGAGTTTCTTTTGTTACCAAAATCAAATGTAAATTTTGGTAGACTAATGAAAGAATAAAAATATTTGCAATTACTAATTACGGAGTTTTGAGTGATTTTGGCACCAGAATTATCTCCCCATAATTGGCTCTTCACCAAGGGAGACTACTATGGAGGCAGGAACCACATGGCAGACAGCAGTTTGGAAAACTTGTTCCAGAGTAACAAAAATTGTTTAAGTATGGATATGAACTATTTTTACATAATTATAATGCTTGATTGATGATTAATTTATGTCATCAAACCTTTTAAAATGTGCAGAAGCAAGAAACATCCTTGCTGACCTTAGAAAGACTGTTCTCCTGAAAGTTTTGGCCCTGCATATTTTTTTTTACTTCTTTTTGGGGAAACATTACTCAAACATAAAATTAATGTGTTTAAAACCCATTTTAGATCAATAAACCCAATGCAATGTGGATTTCTGACTTTTGCCACTCTATTTAAAAAAAAGGGGGGGGTTTTAATATATCGATCATGCAGTTTTCTCCGTTTTGATATGTATACAATGTATGCTAGGCAAAAAAATTATAGTCTTGTTTCCTGCTACCCGACTTACCCTATTTTAAAAATACCGCAAAATAAAGATATTGGGAACAAGTCAATCTGTATTTAAAAACAATTGCAGCGTCAGAACAAACTCAAAACAAACTTGTGATTTAATACATTACCTTTAAACCACTGAACACACTTTTGATGCCATTAGATTTTATATTATTCCAGCTTAAATTAAGAACCTGTAGTGTTTCGTTGCTTGCTGAAACAGGAAAACGCTACATGTAAATAATTACAAAAGATAATGTTATGTTAAGCAACTTTTATAGTAAAACACTCAAGCATTAAACACTAATGATTCGAAAACAAATCGAAACTAAAACAAACATTTTTTAAACAAAAAATAAATTTACTCCTTTACGGAACCCAAAAATAAACAAAACAACATAGCAGCTACATGTATTTATATGTTTTGCAACAAATCCACGTGTTAAATTACATTCATTGCTAAAAATGCATGCATTTAGTTAGTGTACAGCTCTTTGTTTTTAGTAATTATCAAGCTAAACTTCAATTTAGCTTATTACCATTTTATTTTGCGTGACTTGTTCCATTTTTACACATAGAAAATTAGACAGTGCATTTTTCATCATTGAAAAAAGACCGGGTCAATTGGTATAATGTAGAAAATTAGACCTTTTTCATTTTCTATATATAGATCTGCATTTTGACTTTTTTTCATTCCCTTCAATTTATTGGACTACGTCCGGCTTTTTTGCATCCAATATTATATGACGCCTTGAATGGTCTTGCAAAACCGAGTGTTTTTTTTTTAATCTGGTCTATTTCAAATAATCAGTTACTCGGGGCAAATAACTGACTCAGCAAAGATGACACCCAATTAAAGAAACCCTTCATTATTTTCAAAACAGAAAAATTATTTGTCTTAAACCAATAGAGCATGTATTACTGACTGGTTGTCACATACTAATAAGTTATCCAATCAGATAATTTGATGTGAATGAATAACTGTTGATTTGGAAGTAATGCCAACCGAAGGGTCCCATCATGCCTGTGTCGCTCGACTAACAAACCGAACATGACGTAGAAGCATTGTGAAAGAGCAAAACCTTGACAATTTTAAAGTGCAATATACAATTTAATTAATGGTTTGGTTGATTTAAGATGAAGTAATAACAGATAACTAACACCAAGGCAACTGCATGTCAAAAATCGAATTCCAACAAACTGGCAAACTCGAGAACAAACAACCATAAAGGAAGCAACCAAAGCAACGGTCCTGACTTGGAACAATCTTTTCAAAAAAAATGGTGCATGGGTCTAATATGCCATGTCAAGTCTCCAGCTTCTATTACTCTTGCGAGTGAGTTGGTGCGTTGACGAAAAGCGTAGGGTATCATACACCACTAGAATAGGTGTCAAATGATCATCACAATAATTTAACTGAATTCAAAAATTGGGACAATTTTCTGCAATCACATTTTCAAACCAGAATATTTATAAACAGAGGAAAGGTATCGATCGTAAAGCTTATTGATGGCGCAGACCAGACGTTTTTTTTCTTGTAACCTTGGCTTACAAGTCTAACCCGAAGAAATTGGTGAAATTAACAAAATATATACTCGCTGCAAGCTCTTGCAAACCTGGTCAATTGAAAAATATGGACACAGTTTGCAGGAGAAGCTGGAATAGTGCTGCATAAGTGTGGAATATTTATAATTTTAAAATGAAATTGTCAAGCTTCTGTGCTATAGTTCATAAAGCATCGTTAACATTATTCAACTATATATGTTTTCCTTATATTGGCTAAACACCCGGTTGACTGCGAGTATATGTTGCCAAATATCCCAATACACACTGTAAATTTTGCATTGAAAATTTTTTGTTTAAATTAAAAAAAAATGTAGTTACAGCAATATGGCAAGCTAAGATTTCATTTTCATACCTAGTTTAACCATTATGAAATATATAAATAAATCGAGCCCTTTCGTGTTACAGTACAGAGTTTTAACATGTTTTCAGTGTTTTCGCTTTTTTAGAGCTACAAGGCTACATAAATGTTCTGCTTGGATAGGGATATCTAAGTCATAAAAAGTTATAAATAATTAATAAACCTGAGTGCCATTTGATTCTATATACAAATTAGTGTCAGTTGATACAGAGACATAAAATTAACAAGAAGATTCTCGTGGTATGAAACACCCGAAACATGCAGCAAACATCACGAACCATACAGAAAACAAGAGGCCCATGAGCTAAAACGCTCACCTGAGTCGCACTTACACCGAACAACAATAATGTTCAAACATAATTTCATTATTAAAATGATATAAAAAAACTTATCCAACAAGAACATATTTATCACTTGCACAAACATGAATTCCCCCCCCCCCCCCCCCAAGATAAATTGTGTCAAGTTTGATTGAAATTACCCCTAAAGTAAACGAGAAGAATCTTTTTTTTAATTTTGACATCATATTTTAATAATTTCGTAATCATCTCTCCTTTTTATAAGGCACATCCTTCAAGTTAACAAACTGGAATTCTCTTGGATTACTTAAGTATATTGTGTTCAAGTTTGATGGTAAGTGACTCAGTGGTTCTGAAGATAAAATTATACAAAGTTTTCGATGACCAGGACCAAGATAACAGACAAGGGACAAATTTTAATCAGCAATGCTCACTTAACACAAATTATACTGACTCGAGGCAAATTTCTTGGTAGTTGAATAATGTACAACAATCTACTTACAAAGGGCTTTTCCTAAAATTACTCCTCCTTGGTCACCAAACATATTATGACTTAAATCCAACATTTTTAATGTACATTTCTGAAACATTTTTATATCTAATTAAAAATAATTATAAAATAAAGAAAGAAACCAAACTTCTTAAACATTGGAATAATGTCTGTCTTGTACAAACTTGTATGAGCACACAACTGCCTTTCTATAATATGTTCTTTTTTTCGTGTGAAACATTGACGAAAATTATAAAATTATCAAATATCATTCATATACGCATTTTCCATCGACTATATTAGACAAATGATGATTTTGTCATGACTAGAACGAATAACCTTACCTACCTGTTTTTTTTTGTTTTTTTTTTTTTTTTTTTTTTTTTTTTAATTTTATTTTATTTATTTATTTATTTTTTTTATTTTTATTTTTTTTTGTTCTGGCAAGGAAAATCAGACAAATCACAAAACTTACACAGGATTATACTGACAGTAATTCCGAATTCGACCCGGGCCAAGACAAACGAATTCGACATAATTTTCGGAGGCAGCAGAATTTAATATGGATTAACTGAGTTCTGTATATAAATAACTAACTCAAAAATTTGAAAAGCTGCTTTCTGTTTAATCAAAATGTCGACATCTTAATCTCTTAAAATTTTCTTGTATTTGTTATCAATCTTATTGTGAACACAATGTGTCAATATAAGCACCATATTGAAACTTGGTTGAATTTTAAATTATGTTACACGTGAATAGCTGAAATATTATATAATAATATTCACGTCACTGGAGGTCTAAAATATATGAATACTACTTTATTTTTAACAGCTTCGAAACTTTTACTGAATTATTACCAACTGTTACGTCTTACACATACATAAGATGATATCACATTTCCAAAATAACAGGCATCACATTCTTTAAATCCATTTCCTAAAAAAGATATTGTTTGCTGATTAGAAAGGAGTTTTACGCCACTTTGAACAATTTGTTAGCTATATCATGGCGTCTAGTTTTATGTGTTTTGTTTGTTTTTGTTTTTGTTTTTTTTTTTTTTAGTTTAGTTTTGTTTATTTTTTTTGGGGGGGGGAGAGGAGGCCGACGTTCCGGTGATAACCCCCCATCCTAACAAGGAAAACTGGAAATCATTTTCAATTAAGGTAGGAGTTTAATAATTGAGTGACACTCTGCACGAAGTCAGACTTGCATGTCAACTTCAGTATGACAAAGACAAGACAAAAAAGACAGAAGTAATTAGATGGCTTAATAATTTTATGGCTATTGAAAAAACAATAGAAAACGTGTATCTAAATTTTACTGGCATTACTTTACTGTATGCATTTGGTTTATATGATATTGTATAGGTGACTTGACCTACTACGATATAGCTATTACATACATACACAATGGTATTGTTTAAAACAAAACATATTGTTGCTTATATAGAAGATATGTGAAATATGCGAAGTTGTCGATTTATTTAAACCAATATATGTCTTATATGATCCTATACATACTGTAAGGCTTGTCATCCACATATTCATGCATTAATTCCTTGTAATCAATCAACCCATCAATCAATTAATGACGTACAAAAGATTAGTTCCATATATCGTTTGCATGCCATTTCGATAAAAGACGTCATTAAGTAATGATCGAGCAGAATACCACATTGAGTTGCACAAGTCAAATATTGTTACCCTATCAAAGAAAGGGCTAACATATTCGACCCCCTTAACATGTATCATCTGTTTCTAGACTTGTTTACGTCACGTTACCTGAAACATTGAGATTTGTTATTGCAACGTTGTCGTCCAAAAGGTTGGACAGGAGTTCAGCACCGTACGACTCCAGTTCGTTTTCTGATAAATCCTGTAAATGCATATAGATTACTTTATTAACCAATATTCAATTATATACATCTACATATTAAACTTAAAACTCAAAGACTATTAAATGTTTAGTTTACTTCGTCTATTTATTTTGTTGTTATCATTGTCTACCTATGATTGTATTTCAACTTTGGTATATTTAGAAATACACTAAAGATACAAGTTAAGATAAATGATATGCATTAATGTCTGATAAATAAACCAACAATGACTATGAAAATCATCTGAGCACACAGTCGTCCATCCTCCCAAGTCAAGGGTTGTGAGTCCGCGTTCGCTCCCCTTACTTGGTGTCGTCCTACCTCGGGTATCGAACTCGTGTCAGTTCATAACATCTAGGGCTGCTGCCTAGCATGTAAAGACTGGAGTAGACAAGACCCGTCCGCTTAACAAAGGAGTTTCACTGGAATAGTGTTACTTTTGTTTGAGCATGTCATTTACATGCACATTGCTTTTGTGCGACCTGAACTTTAATTACATATATAATAGACAATTATAAAAAGAAATTGAAAAGCTATATGCACTCTGTATAATGGATTTCGGATCAATTTTGATTGCATGAAAATCGTTGTAAAAAGCATCGTGTATGTAAATGACATGTTCAATCAAAATAGCATCAGAAATATACCTAACAGTGTTATAACTAAATCTAACTACTATAAAAAATGTATATGTTCCAAGACTACTCGACGATGGACAATATATACTGATTAGTTAACCGAAATGAATCCAGACATAGATTGGCCGAGTGGTCTAGGTCACATTCGTCAAGAAATTGACGCTCTTATATGTCTTCTTGGTAATCAATGTGATCTGTACAGGGACGTAGCTGTCTATACGCGAGTACTCGAATTTCAATCTATCCACGCAATCAATAAACTGTACATTTTAAGTACTAAAAAAAGCACCTTATAGAACGCTCCAAAATGCACCAAATTGCACCATTGTATTCAAAAATTTCCAGTGGTGGGTGGCATGCCTCCGGACCTCGCTAGTTACTTAGTAAACCCACATTGTAACAAGCCTACCTGAAAGTGTCATTTTTCTGCGACATGTTGTTCCTGTATTAAACTAGCCTAAATTCTGGATTAACTTATTTGAGAACACTGGACACAATTTACATGTATAGAATGAGGTAAGACATACATAGATACATATATGAGAACAATGACAGATAAACATATATACAATATTTGAAATATTACATGTTAACTCTATAATAAGTTGATAATTTTTCTCATTAATACAACAAGTCGCTTGTAAACTTCAACGTTGCAGTACAACAATAAACTATTCATTTTTTAATAGATGGATTTCTCACATAATAAAACAAAGTACATAGTTGTCTATTAAAGTAACAATTTCTGTGTTTGAACATACAAATAAAACAAAAAACTCGTCACCAATTTTATTTTTACAAAAACTACATAAATGGTCGAATAGTGGTACATGTATATTAACCATTTCCAGTTTTGTTAGCAGTCTTATATTAAATGGTCCCAGTTTTTGTTATCTAAATTCTGCACGACTCGTGTAATTTTGATCAGAGGAAAACATTAAGAGTTTAAATATGACACGACTGGTGATTGAATGAAGGGGACTACTGTATGTTAACCATACTGGCACATACTTACACACAACTAAAATAGATAAATTTAAAATAAATGTCAAAGGTCATAAAAATCCATATATATAACTAGAGGACTGTAGCTCATTTTAATACAAGTGTGGACTGTGAGCTAATGATCACTTGTGATACCCACGCTTTCACAAATATGACTTTCATAATTATTCAGTAAACAGGAAGTAGATGACCAAGTAGCATAAAATCGCTATACACCATAAGATACTATAGAATAAAGCAATGTGCAAAATATCAGGCTTCTGCATCCTATAGTTGCTTAGAAGGCATTTTTGCATGTATGTTAGTTATGTTTAAAAATGCAAGTATTCGGTAAACAGGACGTAGATGACCAAGAATAATAAAATCGCTCTACACTATATGGTACTATAGGATAAAGCAATATCCAAAATATCAGGCTACTGCGACAGAAAGTTTTGTTACGGACGGACGGATAGCACGACGAACGAACGAACAAGGGTAAAACAGTATACCCCTATTCTTCGAATAGGGGGTATAATCAACATTCAAAATGAATCATTGGCAGGTTGTTGCTCCATTTATTTAAAGGTCTTTAATACTGAGGAAAGTGAACTCGAATACTACATGATTCTACAACTACAAATTTCAGCTTTACTGTGTTTGTTTCATTAGTTGTTTGTTATGTATGCGTTCAATCACACAGGGTTAATACATTGGGCTCTCTATAGACACTTCATTGAAAGAAAAATGGAAGCTTTACTTGATAAAATGTCAGTAATCAACATACCACGTGTGAGATCGTTTCGTTTTCCTTCAGCATATCTGTTATAAGTTTAATTCCAGATCTACCTATAAAGTTACCAGCTATCGATAGATGTGTCACTGTGTTGTCCAACTGTTTACAATAAAACGACAAAAAACCATGAATTGGTCGAAATTAATTGCATATCTTATTTCTGGGAATGATTAGTGTTGGTAATATGTAAACCATTATCGTTGTAAGAATCAATTTCAGCTGTAATAGATTTCTTTGATTACCATAAAAGGGCAGTTTTTTTATTGTACTTAACGTCACTTTCTGCAATTTTTCAGCTATATCATGACAGCCAGTTTTTATTGGGTAGAAAGACGAAGTACCCAGTGAATACCCTAACCTTCGGAATAAAGTTGGCAATAATTCGAAGTTGGTAATGTCTGTCGGGTCCTCGGTGGCCAAGTTGTTACGATAGTTCGTCTAATTGCTAATGTGGTCTGTCAATACTGAGACTGCATATAAGAGTCTCACTGCGGGCAAGGTGTACGTGACTCCAATTGACAATGGCCAGTTAAAATGCGTAAGATTTGTTTATCTTCTAAATTCGAAAACATCCGTATCAGTGTATTTGGTTAATACTATTTTAAATACTTTTTCAATTATTCAGTCGGTTAACAAAGCCTTGACAATCAATTTTTCAATGTGAATTGCTTCAGAATTATTATTATTATTATTATTATTATTATTATTATTATTATTATTATTGGTTTGAGTCTGTTTACGCATAATAAACCGCGAAGCGTTTTAGGAATGGTGTAATCAGAACCAAACCATGTTATAGAGTATAACCTGTTCTGAAATATGAAATATCCCTTATAATATAATTTTAACTATCAATCTTGACGATAAGAATAAGAATAGGTCACGTGATGAACGCAAGTTATATCGTATAATATGGGTTTCTCAATTTGAATTGACCAATTAGATTTCAGCTTACAAAACAAATAAAATTATTGTTGTTTCATATCAAGCAGTAAATACGGACTAAAAGGCCAAGTTGTACTAATCAAATGATATTCATATACATTAATTTGGGAATTATAGGTATTCCCTGAAGTTTACAGAGACAAAACAATAATAATGTGACCTACCACTAAACTTAATGCGACTGCTTTGGCACCATCAGGACCTAGACCTTGATTGTTTACATTTACTTTTCCTCTTTTAATTCCTCTTAGAAAACTTGATGAAATTGGAACACCATATTTTCTGCAAGCTTTCTCGTAAATTACCAGCGTTTTTTCGTTTTCAGGAATACTCTGTTGTTGTGGATATTCTATAAAAATAATATATTATTATTATTATTATTATTATTATTATTATTATTATTATTATTATCAAACATTTTTTTTAATAAATACATGTACGTAATACCATTAGTTACCATAACAACACATTTCGAAAAAACATAATATATACTTATACATTAAATACATATCAATTACCAAAACTCATATTCAAAGTGATCATTTGTGTGGTTAATACAAACAAATAATTCCATCATTTCGTTTAATTTATTCAAACAATATTACGACTGACACTACTATTGCATTTTCTTCTTTAATTCCAACAACGCAATCACGAACTCTTCGTGAATGTAAATTTCTTAACTTTAAATAGAGTTAGCTTTCTTTGGTTATGTGGTATTTTAAATTTTACCTGAATTTTGTTCATAGCTCTTACAGTATTAAAAGGTATTGACTTCATTGCATACCTAATCCTGAGCAACAACCGTAAAATGTCTTTTAAAATGGATGTGCTCACAAATCACACTTCGTATAGATAATCTTCAAATACTATGAAACATTTTCCTACCGTAATAAATACTCCACACACATATTAACTGTAGATGTTTTGAAATTTAAAACTATCACCAAATGAATGTTACCACATGAATATTTAATTCAATAGAATAAATCTGAATTGGTACCGAACACTCATTCATGTAACTTTGAAAGTACGATCAAATATCTTTAAATATCGATAGCTCAGTTTTCATTTATATAAATATTTATTATTCTTTTGATGTGCTGTGCTTCATAAAAAACTAGCGACATCAACAGATCAGAAAAGTACATCATTAACATAACTACCCTTTAAAAAGACAAATTTCGTTGCAGTGATAGCTTCTCATAAGTATATATGTTCCTCGCTTTTGTCTTCAACGTAAAAGTTGTGATCAATTGTTTGTACATGGCTTCTGTCCAGTTTTTAGGACAATATGTTAACAGATTTACGATTGATTGATTGATTGATTGATTGATTGATTGATTGACACCGGGAGAAATATTTCACTTATAAATAAACCATTCATAAGTTCATAGTTAGTGTTCTGTGGCCTTAATGGCGAGGTAATTAAGGTACTCCGACATCCTACACCAATACAACTAGATGTCATGATAAAGCTGAAAATTTTTGGAAGTGAGGTAAAACCCCATTTCAACAAACGAAATCATTCTATTGAAACCGTGCGGTTTGTTTGCTTCGAATGACGAGTTAAACCGATCACTATAGTGCTAGATAGGGCAGTTTTGACAAAAAAAATTCAAGGAATCTCCGCACGAAAAATGCTGACCGTGAGTAATTTATCAACAGATAAACAACAAGTAAAGATGGTAGAAATCAATTAAGTAGTCGACATGAACTCGGTTCTATTGGTCTACGGTTCAACCCCAGTTTCCGTCATATCACGGCCTACAAAACGATACTTTCTGTTGCATTTACATTTTATTTACATTTACTAGTATATAATTGCAAAAATTTAGTGCATTGTATTGTTATTATAGCGCTAACTTTAGGTGTTTTTCAGATCTTAGGTATAAGGTATAAATATACTCAAGTGTAACAAGGTTGATGTTTATCTCGGTATATAAGCAACCTAATATTATATTTGAATCAACAAAACTTACTGTCATCCTCTAAATCCGTGTCCCATCCGTCGTCGTCATGTATATCTATAGATATATCTACTTCAGAATCTTTGCACTGACTACTTAATTCCGACGGAAGTGGTGTTTGTATTGTGTCGTGTTCTGTCGTCATGACAACCACTAGTTATCAAAAATATCCCTCTCAACTAGATCTTTTGTTCTTGTTCTTGATACATAATATATTTCTCTTTTTTTCTTTTCTTTCGGAGTCCACTGTGCTGATTTTTATCCTTAAATTAATCCATGTCGTTGTGCATTATTCGCTACTAAACAGAACACTTCCTATTTTTAAAATAAAAAACGCTATGTTGTATTTTTTCAGTTGTGATAAAATAACACAATAGAAACTAAATTTCTTATATTGTAATCACTTCATATGCTTTACAAAGACCAGAATATTATAACGACTTCTTTTAACTTCGAATCAACGACGTTTAGTCATAAATTGAGGACAGATAATAAGACTATTAATTGTACTAAACCAACGCTAGTGTTTAGCTCTACTACAGTATAGTGCAACAGAATACGAAATGATTTGTACTCTAGACCTCAAGAACGTTTTATAATTAGTTAATAAAATAAAAACACTTGCTTCAAACAGAAGTATACACTAAGAATAATATATAAATAATCGAAACAGTTCAAAACTCTAATAATTTTGTTTAAAATGTCGATAGCAGACAAAGAAAATAATATATTATGTAAACGTTCAAATAAATGTCAATTTCGCCGACAGAAAAAAATGTTTGAAAACTGATACTGGTATGCAAATATGCTTTGGGCCCAAAGTACGGGTTTTTATTTGATAGTCGTTGATCAATGTGGATTTTGTTCTTTTGTGCAATATTTGCGAAAGTCGTTATTGACAATTTAAAATCAAATGATCTGCATAAATTGCCAATTAAAATTAATCCATGGAACTTTCTTTTGATACAAAAGACACTTTAGATCATCAGCTACAAGTTTAAAATCAGCGGATGATGATTTTCTTTAAATACCGTTTATACTAATGAACGTTTGTCTACTTTTTGCAAGGTTATCTTAAAGATTGTCTGGCCATTCCTTTCGACGTGTGGTGTTTCAAATTGTGGTGTGCATGTTTGGACTCCTAAGACCTTTTACTTCAATTTGACTGATGAGACATTTAATGTCGCAAGGTGCATGCAATAAATGATAAATATACAAATGTAGATATATTTAATGTTTAAAACATTAGAAAGCAACATGGATTCTTTCCACAGTGCAGTCTTTTTCGAGTCAAGCATTTTACAATAAAACGTGGTTTAGAATTAGGGTATTTGACTATAGGAATCGTTACAGATACGTTTCGGCATCTTTCGTGGCAATTGTATTCGTCTGAAACTTTACCTATTGTAACTTTATTTATATTAAGTAGTATTTGTAAATGCAATTTTTAAAACATCCGCACTAAATCGTACTTATTCGTAGGCCCGTGATTGGTCCGTGTCGCTCCATTCGCACTATACCTATCAAACCGTTGTTCAGGGTGCACTCGATACCAATCTTAATAGACAAGGATTGCCAGTTTGCTACCGAAGGTTGGGGTTTTCTCCGGGTTCTTCGACTTCATCCCCCAATAAAAACTAGACGCCACGATATAGTGGAAACATTGCTGAAAGTGGCGTTAAACAACATTAAACAAATCAACAAAAATCTTCCGCAGTGCAGACGACCTTCCATGTTAAAACCGTGTTATTTCCGCCGGTATTAAACCGTTAAGTTGATCCGTTAATTTGTGACCTAGGTGTAACTGGTACTTGATACAGGTTAGGGGTATAAGTCTGTGTTTATTTGTAAATAAATGTTACGGACATTGGAGTTGTCAAGCTCTCTTGAGAAAGTCTAAATCGTTAATCGCTTTTTAGGTGTACACCTATATAAACATTTAAATATATAAAGGGTAAACAAACCAAACACAAACCTCACAATTAACCAGTAAAAGACAGAACAAGAAATTACCAAAATATTAACAAAATAAAAATAAACAATAAGGGACCGTTAATTACTGGCTTGGGACAGTCTCAATACACATTGTATGGATGAATCGGTTAAAGGAATGGCTAGAATGTATATTTATTTTAAATGAATATATTTTTGAATCATAAAACTCATAAAAGATATTCCGATCGTCAGTAAATAAAATCTAAATTTTTAGTATATCAAAAAGAACTTACCTCCCTCTTGACGATTGAAGTCCTACCTACTGCGAAATTTGTTATCAAAAGAACGGCGACGAAAATAAAAATCTAAAGCCAGATTTATATAAACGATTGTTTGTATCAAAATTGCATGATTATGGCTATCTATCTAACTGAAATTGTCAGTTAAAGAAATGTAAAAGTCATTTAAATTAAATCATTGAGTTGTTTGTCACATAAAGAAAAAACGAATTTGCAAATGCATTTTATATCATGGGGATTTAAATATCTCACATCGCCTCTCTTCATAAAAAATCTTGGTCTTTTATAATTTCCCTTTCTATCTGGTATATAAATACAGTCAATTCAGAATATTATAGTACCTTTAAATGCTATAAGATTAATTTATTGAATTTGGCAATTAAATGTTACGTTCACAAAAAACGGGTCATAACAATAATTTGTATGCATATAAATTAGACGCATGTATGAATTATTCAATTTCTAAATGACTAAATTAAACGTTTAGAAAAATTATAATACAGGACCTTTTGACAATTGCATAATATGTAAAATTTTATCTTGAGGTGTATAACTCTTTTAAAAGACACGTATTTATATGTTTTGTTTAAAGTGGCGTTTAATGCCACTTCCACTGATGTTTCAGGCCACCTGCTTAATTGTTTAGTTTGTTTAGTTTTGATGTCATTTAACGCTACTTCCATCAGACAATTTTAACAATTGCTCACCTGAACTACACGTGATATATAAAATCATGTTCGAAGTCCCACCTGCACAAATGATGAATATTTGTTTTGTTTGTTTTGAATGGTGTTTAACGCCACCTTAAACAATTTTTCAGCTATATCATGGCGCCCAGTTTTTATTGGTGGAGGAAGCCGGAATACCAGTAGAAAACCTGCGATCCTTATCAATTAAGATGGCCCGAAGTGAGACTCGAACCCGCAACCTCGGAAATGTTGATAGATCACGTGATTAATAGTAGACGAACTACCTTAACCACTCGGTCACCAAGGCCTCTTAATATTTGTAAATGACAACTGTTGCAATACTTCAATCCTGTAGTCACAATTAATTATGCCTTGTAATTTCAGAGCAGTTCCTTTATTTTAACTAATCAGAAACAATATTAGCCTGGTTGGCCATGTCTTTTTGTCCAATCAAGTGAGACTCGAACCCGCAACCTCGGAAATGTTGATAGATCACGTGATTAATAGTAGACGAACTACCTTAACCACTCGGTCACCAAGGCCTCTTAATATTTGTAAATGACAACTGTTGCAATACTTCAATCCTGTAGTCATAATTATGCCTTGTCATTTCAGAGCAGTTCCTTTTTTTTAAATAATCCGAAACAATATTAGCCTTGTTGGCCATGTCTTTTTGTCCAATCAAGAATCTGTGCATAGACCTCTCCTCGCACATTTGTTCAAACATTTGGACTTTTTTATTCAGAGGACATTGAGATATTAGAAACAAGGAATGCACAGCGTGCGATTTTCACGACGAAATGAGAATCTTGGTAGGGGACGTCACAGTAATCGAGTGTACCAAGTTACACAAAGTTTGAATTTTAAGTTTTAAAATATTAGGCAATTAGAAACAAGATTTTAATATGTATACATTCACCATTCGAATGTTGATAGTTGATTTTTGTTTTAATTAAGTTTAATGCTATTTTAGCAATTTTTAGGCAATCTCGTGGCGTCCGGTGTTTTTTGTAGTGGAGCACATCCAGCCGCAGTAAGGCTCGAACACGCAACCTCGGTGTTGGCACGCTGGTGATCATTACCCTTACCTCACTTATCAACAAAAAAGACATAATGTATTTGTTAATGACACATTATAAAGAATTGTGAGCGTTTTATTGTTCCTCAGGTAATTGTCGCAGGTCGTCTAATTGGCTGTATTCTAGCTCTCTATACTTTGGTTATATTACATTCCTGGCAATTAAATAACTTTTAACTTTTAGCTTGTACAAAACGTACAGTATACTGACTTAAATTCGATTTTTCATAATATTTAAATTATATCTTTTTGAAAACTACAAAATACCAAAAATTCTTACCTTGTCGTTTTAGTGTCGTCTCTTTTCATATCTAAAATGAAGAGATATATCTATATATATATATATATATATATATATATATATATATATATATATATACAGTGTGTAACGCTCAAAATTATGTTGACGAGTACATATACATTAGAGTACACTGTGTATTGAAATATACAAGAAATACAATGAGTTTAATATTATAAAATTAAAACTGTCATTTGGTTTTATGGACTAGTTTATTTTAATATAATAAGATTTATTTTTTGATACAAATGTAAAATCTTTAAGATACAATTTAAACAAAATTTAATTTAGTGATCGAAATTTAAGACAGAACACAATAAAATTACAGTAAATATTTATGAAATGTTTAAACTATTCTTATCCGGTTTTTTATGCTGTGTTAATAGTGCCTTCAAAGCGGTATGCCATATAATACTGGGCATTATTGACGGTATAACAGTCGCGTAAGAATTCCAATAAAACTACAAAGAAACTTTCATTTAAAGAATATATTGCTCTCTTTATTGTTTTTTAACGACACCTGATAATGATCTTGCAAAATTTAATTGTTTTTGTTGCTATCGAGCGTTTGTTCTATTGTCATTCCCTATTTCCTTTCGGTCTTATTGTCAAGGAGCCTAAAATTCATTGTTTGGATTTAACAAGTTTTATAATAATTTGTCATAATAAGTTCAAATATGTTTTTTTTTGCTTTTAACGCATAATATAACCGATTAAACTCATCGGATTTCGTTTCTCAACATATCTTGACTAGTATATCGTTTTCTATTTAACCCTCATCCCCTACTCTTCCTAATCCCCGACATATATATAAAAAAACTCTGATGTGTGGAAATTAGTATTAGCCGATTACAAGTTCACAAAACAACCAACGACTGTTTCATAGATCTCTGTATTATAGTACACAGCCATCATCTTTTGCGGAGATCTCCAAATAAGCTGAATCCAAGAACATCACCAATGTCTCCGCGTACATCTCTGTATTTGGCGATTACTACACAACCATCGTCTTTTGCATAGATCTCTGAATACGTTGACTCCAAATACATCACCAATGTCTGTCGAGTAAAATTCTGTGTTTGCTGATTCATAATAAACACCAAAGGTCTGTAGCATGCAATTATTTCATTCCGTAGCATAGACTTGATCAGACTTAACAGCCTTAATTGTCTGAGGCCATCCAACATACTGTCCTTGTACGGCAAATAAATGTATGTGCATAAACGATTAAAAGTTTGCACCATGTGAACACAACCACATTATTCTGACTTATTCGACGTGTCCAACAAGATTAGGGTAAGAAAAACAATTGAATGACACGAATGGAAAACACTAGGACAAGAAAAAAAACGACACGAAGAGTTACACAACAACAACAAAAACAAAAATTAATAACCCGGACCAAAAAAGAAGACTCGTTTCTCTAAGGTTTTCCTGCGGAGCTAAGCAGCGCCCGGAACCAATAAGAACGTTAAAAAAAACAACTCACTACTAATGTGCTTACCCCCTCCCCCTTTCCGCAGTTTTTTGCACATGTTTCACGCAATTACTAGTCGAGTCGTGACAGAATATATACATGTATAAAATAAATTCTGTTGAAGTTCAATTGTTTGTTTACAATTGTAAAAAGACGTATTAAATTCTTGACAGCAGTTACATTCAAAAGAATTAATTTAAAATGATTAATAATCTAGATCGTGTTCGGTAAATAATTAGTTCGATTTTTAAATATAAATAAGGTTTAACCGTTACCTTGAGACGTATCCTTCTGTGTATTGCCTTCTTAATACTAAATAACATATAAAATTTAAGTAGAAGATTTTGAACAAATTTTACTCATTGAATTTGTCTTTAACAAACCGTTCCGTCAATAAACGTTGTGAACCTACCTTAATCCATGTCTAAAAGAAAGGGTTATAGATTATTATATTAAAATAACCTGCTGTGGGTCTGTTCGATGTTAGAAAATAGAATGTATTTCGAATAAAGAATGTTTGACAATTTTACATGTAATTGAAGTCGACTGTCTTCACTTTCGGTAATAGTATTACAGCAGTTAAAGACCCATGGAAATTTTTTTTCAAATTAACCCAAATATTTGTTTAACTGATAAAACATTATAAATAGTTTGTATAATAACAATAATCATAATATTGTTTGGTGTCTTTTAAATTGACAAATGAAAATAATAACTTAAAGTTTACGAAAATAGTTGGAAAGGTCGAATCCGTAACACCGTGATCCTAATGGAGAGTGACATGATTTTATATCAGATTTACGTATGTAAGGTTTGTGAAATATACTAATCATATATTACTGGGCAAGAAATATTTTTCGTCAATGACATGTTATACCTATGTTTTTGTCTCGCTTGTTTTAAAACGAGAATCTAGTCTGAATTTTGTTTGGTTAAATGGTAATTAACGCCACTTTTAGCATTTGTTCCGCTTTATCGTGGCATCCAGTTTTCATAAGGGGAGTCGGGTGACAAAAAATAATGCATGTGTAGAAGAGGAGTTTAGGGAAATCATTCCGAAGGCAATTAGAATTAAGCAACCAAAATATGCTATATATATTAATATATTGATTGTTTCCATTCGCAATTCCTATTTGCTTATTACTACACATATATAATATTATTTATTTGTACATGCTTTAAAAAGGGAAGAAAAACCCGGACTGAAATATTCTCTGCACTTTATTTAAGGTGATAAAATGGATAAAATTATAAAATTGTGAACTTAAAAATTTTCATTTGGACTTGTTAGGTCATAATACGGGAAGCCTCACCGCGAACCACAATGGGCACCGTGTTTTGCAGAATAAAGACCCCTTTTGAGGAAGTCTCTAAAAGCATAACCGCTACAAAAGGCTTAATTGTCTAGCCCTACCTATACAGCATACTTTTTAGTGGGATTCAGAATGTTTGCTTTTCGATCCATTTGTTTAGAACTGGTTTATTGTTTGTAAACTTGCTGTCGACCTGAATATAGTTAAAACTACTGCTCGCCGGAGTAAATCAATCATTCTTTCCGTATTATGACTTGACAGACCCCATTGAGATGTCCTTTCCTTTTTTGCAACCTGGTGACCCCCTGGTCAGCTGTGTAGGTCAAAAGCAGTGGAAACCCTCCCAGTTTAGTCCCAGGACCGAATAAATAAATGGTGTGTTGGTCACAGCTTATTGTACAGCAATGACTGCAGGATGAAATAAGTACTTAAGCTGTCGTATCCTAAACAAATTTGTGTTTGTTAATGCAAAACTTAAGACAATTATCAGCTGTATCATGTTGTGCAGTTTTAGTTTGGCGAGGAAGCTGGAGTACTACCAGAATCGTACTAGATTCTGCATCAAATATTGAAATCCATGTCAAGATTGCAGTCGAATACATATTGCCCAAGAGACTTGAACTCACAACCTCATTTCCACCTTTCCACCAAAGTAGTGGAAAACTTATAATCTTACATAAATACAACCTGTTACATAAATTTGTTTCGCTTTATTTCGAATTAAGAAATAATTCACGGAGGCTGTGGTTTATCATTGTTTTACCACGGGGTGACCATTTATGTCGTTATTTTATCCCTTGCTATCGCTCGGGATGGGATAAAATACTACGACATAAATGGTCATCCCGTGGTAAAACAATGATAAATCACAGCCTCCGTGAATTATTTCTATTCTAATAAGACAATTAGAGTACATTTAGGTGTCAAGACACTAAAGGGGACCAATCAAATTTGGAACATATAAGAAAATAGTACTTAACAACAAAATAGTCCTGTTTATCTTAGTGTATATTAAAAACTACTAACTGGATTTTAATGAATGAAAGTTTTTCTGAAAGGTGAATATATTAGAAAAATTTAGAGTTCTAACTTGCTTTGTTCTAATGGTGTTTAGTATGTTTTATGTCACATGCACTACATGACCTATAAACCAAGATTTTCTGAAAAGAAAGAGCTATTTTTAGAGTGGGGTTTACCCCGGAAGCTGGGTTTCTCTTGGAAGGTTTTAAAGAGGTCAAGAAATTTTGAGACAACATAGGCCTGTCACGTACGAGTCAGGATATATATGATGTCGGTCAAGTTGCGCTTAAGGTAAAAGAGCTGCTCTTATTAAAAAAATAACAAATTTAGTAGAAAATCTTAAAGAATTGGATTAGTGTTTACACACCTTTATAATAGTTTCGTACCTATAGAAAACATCATTTCCTCCATAAACTGGCTGTTCCGTCAATGTAACACACAGTATATTGCAACGGATAATTATAGCGCGTGTCGCTATTTATAAGATTTATACGTAATATGCAATAGCTTTCCGGTGGGAGTTATAGTTTTGTAATTGGAACAGCCATTTAAAACACGCCCTTCTTAGCGCGTGTTGCTCATAGATAAATCTTTTTTTTACCACAGTTGTGGTCTCAAAGCCTTTTAAGCACGTCATATTAGAATTATTATTCAAAACCAACATTTTAATAATTTCTAGACAATTATAAACCAGGGTACTTTCTAACTTTTAAGATTTTGTGAGCACCAAAACATATTAAAGTGAATTAATTCTTTCTATTTACAACTAATTATCAATTTCCCAAACCTGAATACAGAACTTTAAATGTGTTCTGACGTAACAGCACACCTTTTGAACATTGTCAAATCCTTTTTATATTTTGCTGTACGAAGAGACTTGTACATCGTGATATACAATCCGTACATATGACGTCTCAGTATTAAATTTCACTTCTCACACAAATCCGCTACCTAGGGGGCCAAACAATATCACGTAAGAATCTCCCAGAGGGACAACATTTGTATTGATTGATCAACTTGAAATTAATCTGCATACCTAAAAATTGTAAAAAAAGATCAGAAGGGTCAAATTTTGAAGAAGAATCATTCGAAATACATACTTCAAAATATTTGCGTTGAATCATAAATTCTTGTAAATAGGTTTTTTAAAAATTCTGATCAATAACGGATTATTTTTTTTAAATAAAATGTTGCGATCAGTCAAAGCGACCTACTTTTATCAGTATTGATTTATATTGATATTTTGAATGACATGTATTAACCAGTCAGTAAAATACATGTGAAATTGAACTCACTATGCATATAGATCTAGCGAACAAGCCTACAAAAAGAGAAAAAAGTGTACAATACAGGAAAACAAACACGATACAGACTACAAGCAAAATACAGAGAAAACATGGCCTAATACAGAATATAACTTCAGGTAGTAATTTTTACATTAAATTTTTTAACACAAAGTCATACGTTTGCGTAAAGCAAATTAATCATAAAAACTTTTGTGAACTTCACTAGATGGTTAAAAAGTTGCAAACCTGAAGCTGAGACTATATTTATATATTCCTGCCTGAAGTGAACACTTCCTGTAAACTTGGGGTCAAACTAATGTACTATGGCACTTTAAAGGCCAAAACATGCAGGGAAGTATTGGCCAAAGACAAATAGAACCAACTTTATTGGTTAATAAAATTAAATTGATGTTAGATCCACGCTGGAGATTTTTTAACGTGAGACAAATGGTTTTATTTTTGTTATTACATAAACAAACTAGACACTAATTCACGAAACCATTCACCCAATCACGTGACTTTTCATGAAGAGTGCAAAAGAGGTATATAATATCGTTATGATTTTATAGCATAAAGTTTGTAATATTGCCCATTGATATTTTCAGAATTCCTGATAGAACATATCAGTTTCATAAAGCAACCTCGATGTTGTTGTTTTACGCCTACCATCATTTAGATGTTTATTATAAATCCATTTATAATATATTGCTACATTTGTCTTTTTCCTTCACGCCTTTTATCCCTGTATAGCTTATTGTATATCCCATATCGTAAACTTCTAGGAGTTTATTAACATAAAGTATACTGCAAACTCCGCACTACATGCTGTATCACTACTCAACCGGCCCTCGCGGCCGATGTTCGTTTCTCGGGGTGATACAGCAGGCGATACGAATTTTGCCACTTATATATCAGCTTAATAATTACATTTAATAGTAGTGCGTTCTCATGTAATCTCACTGTTGCTTTGCTTGTCTATGTTAAGTAAATATTGTTGATATGACGAATCCTCTGTCGTATAATATGATATCCACGCGAAATAAAATCTCCTGAAATCAATATCACAACACGGTAAATGTCTTCTGTCTATCAGCTGGTAGGGGAATTTGCTGTCATTATCAACTTTGATGTGCGACATCATTAGACCGTGTTACCTTAACGTGTTAATTTCAATATCACATAATTGCTGGTGATCGTTCAAGCGTATTCACTGACGTGCCATCGACCATAGAATTATTGAGGACATTTCCATTAAAATTTAATACAGTTTCCGCGCGATAGATAAATCCATATTCACTGGTTTGTTACATGGTGTCTAAAAATATAAGACACAGTTTGAATATTCAGTATATAACTCTTTGGCAGCCATCAAAATCAAGGCAAAGACTGCTTTTCAGCTATTATATCAGGGCAATATCATAGTCATCTGAAACAAACTTTATAAAAAATGATGAATAGCTATTCTAAAAATATTATTTTATTAAATAGAAAGTAAAGTTATTGTTTTTACCGTTTTAAAACAAAAGGTAAAACAAATTTCAGGATAATTTCTTATGAGGACCGAGAAAAAAGATTTGCGGCTGCAAAAATACTGCTAGATCCAAAAAAGCTAGTTTTTTTTCTTTCCATATCTCGCCCAAATGATACGGGTTGAATTCCAGTGCCTTACCTATAGATTCAAGACGCTTATATCTCTCTTTTATTTAGGTTTAACTCATTGGTTTCAGGCCTTTTTTTTTATCACGGACACATATTAATTTATCTATAGAAATATTCACAATATACATTTGTGTACCTGCAGGCAAGCTTTACCATTCAGAGTCTTCGCGATTCCTACCATACACCAACTTCTCCATATCTTATATAAACACTTTTGCAAATTAATTTTGTTAGCAACAAGTGGGATGCCAACTCTACTTCAATAGAATACTGTTTATACGGCTGATATTTAAAAAAATACACTTATAGTCTTCTGTGGAAAAAATTGTCTAATGTCTGTGTAGCATGCGGGGTTGCTTTTCTATAGTGCGGAGAGTAAAGAACATATTATATGGGCAGTTGGACATTGTAAGCTCGATCACTTGGTCTGTCGACACTGAGGTTACGGGTTCGAATCTTACTGCGGTCAGGGTGAACTCGACTCCACTTTTAATTGACAAGTTCTCAAACCAAAGGTCAGGGTAGTCCGGCTTCCTCCGCCAATATCAACTGGACGCCATATAGCTGAAATATTGCTGAAAGTGGAGTTTAACATCATTCAAACAATCGACATGAAATGTTCAGACGTTGAATTATTTTTCGCTAAGCGGTAAACACAAAAACATTGCCTTATAAATTAATATGAAATGAACACTTTACAAAACTATAATTTATTATGCTTGCCATATAAGTAAGTAAATAAATAAATTATTGAATTAAATGATAAACATTTATTCGGATTTCTTTCCTTGCATTTAAAATCTTTTTTACTGGACAACACCAAAACAAGAAAAAGATACAATTATTACAGGAAACTGATGGTCAAAAACATGTATAATCTTTCAAAATCATTTGCACATAATTATTCTATTTTTTATAGAAAAATATTTATAGGGCAAGTTATATGCTGACAATCTCTTCATTATAACGCAAGTTCCTGAACTTATTCACAACCTTAAATTAAATTCAAGCAAAACCGTTCTTAGAGGAAGCCATGCAAGTCGCAAAAGGCAGATTTGCACGCGCAAATAACGAATGGTTACTGGTTCTTGCGTTTGTCTAGTTGTATGGTTGAAATACTACTATGCATTTCATTGTTGTATTTATTCAAGAGCTGTGCTCAATTTGCGCGTAGTCCGAATTACCTCCCTTTAACTAATACAATCACACAGTCTCAGATATACTCGTATTGGGCATTCAAATAAAGTACCCACAAATTAGGTTCAATTAACTCGCAAATACGTGCAAACAAATATTTTCAATTTGTAACAGTATATTCTATACCAATCCCTTAAATGTGACTAGATATGACAAATATTGTCAAAACGACTTCTTTAGGGTACGTTTCATCTTTGTTCCTGTATTAAAAGAGAAATCATTGAAACGGCTCTACTTTCATCAGCAAATGGAAAGTCAAAATCCTCTCCAATAGTGGAAGCAATTGAGTCCGGCCTAGACGGTATAAATAAAGAATTTTCTTCACAAACCGGCGTATGTACCTCCTTTTCAATAGCTGGTATTAATGGTGGTTCCTCCTCTTCATGATTTTCCAATAAATGTTTCTTCCGATTATTCTGCAAAATAAAGGATCCATATAATATTCACTTGTCCGTATTCCATTAATGTATGGATATTTGTTCAAGAAAAAGTTTTGTGTTGTCCTTATATAAAAAATTATTCCATAATTTATGATCTGTAATGTCATTAATGTTATTATACTTGTAATTCAGTGTGTAGTATGCAAAATTGTGTTTTCAAATTTCAACGCTATTGTTTACTGCCCGTTGAAGTTTAACCACTGATTATTCGTTGGGATCAGGATCAATCTGATGTTTTATTTTTAGAGAGTGACATGATATAGAGCCTTTGCAACCAACAATTCGTTGGTGTCCAGTCAATGTCACCACGTTCTTATCTGTCAAGTTGATTATTTTTGTTTCAATATCGATATCAATCAATCAATCAATCAATCAATCTTCGCACAACTAGACCTAGAGCTACCTGACTGTATGTTACTTAGTCGCTTTCAGGATAATTTGTTGCGTTGCATATTTCCATGAACAATTACTACATATAAATGCTATATAGCAGTTCTGTATTAATATTTTTAATTAGCTCAGGTAAAGTAATCCATAAGTATAATCAGCTTAAAAGAGGATAAACGGAAATAATTTGCGGCTGCTTAAAGAGTGATACGATTTCCGCGTGATATTAACAACGATGTCGACAACATGTTTATTACCTGCCATCTGTTGCGTAACTTGTCTATTATGGACCTACAATGTATGAAATACATTAAAGATATATTATACTCGATCTTTGTAGTCGTGTATTGATTTGTAACATTGCCTCGCCCTAACTAAGATAAATGCTTTTTATATAAAGACAAAGCTTAAATTAATGAGACTAAGGCCTTTCCGAGACTAAATACACTTATTTACTGTATAATAATGTGGGTTTTTTTTATTTTATACTGTTGATATATTGACTATTTCACTTCCATCTGTGAAACTCATTATAATCACGGGGCTTCCGTGGTAGAGTGGATAATGTAGTTAGTCTTCTACTATTTATCACCTCTTAACAGGGTGTGCTAGATCCTAACCTTTAATTTACAAGGGTTGACAGTTTTCTTGCCAAGGTTTAACCGTCACCCCGCCCTCCCCCCACACACACCTCTGCACGTCTTGATATAGCTGCAAATTGCTTTAAGTGGTGTAAAACGTCAAACAAATAAAATCATTCTTTTCTTTTTTTATGAAGCATAAGACACTACAAAAACTTTTTACCACAAACTGTTGGTCTATTGTAACAGTAGCATAATTTAGGTTCTAATATGTTGAGGGGCCTCGTTTGCCGAATGATTAAGGTCGTTTGTCTACTACTGATCACATGGTCTATTCACACTGAGATTGCGGGTTTGAGTCTCACCGCGCGGCAGGGTGCGCTCAACTCCAACATTAATAGACAAGGATTCACAGTTTAACTACCGAAGGTCTGTGGTGTTCTCCGGGTACTCCTACTTCCTCTTCCAATAAAAACTAGCTGAAAAAATGCTGAAAGTGGCGTTAAACACCATTCAAACAAACATCTTGGGAAATGTTTGAAAACTACTAAAATTATGGGCAGTTAGTTATGTATACGTAATTTACCTTGTAATTGACAAGTGCATAGTTAAATTAAAGAATTTTAATTTGGCAAACTTCAGTTTTGATCATTTTTTAAACCTATCTTTAACGTGGTATACCTTATACTATTTTTCACGTTTCCAGCTTGATTTCTGTTTAGTTTATGTTGAATAAAACTTTCAATAAATGAACACAAATTTAAGCGTTAAAATAATTTAATTTAATTATTTTTAAATAATTAATAACGATGCCAGCATCAAAACAAATAAATCATTTTGATCCATATGTCACTTCCGTGATTCCAACCCGTCACGTATGACTGCTAATTGAAATCGACCATCTGCAACTGTCTGTAATTTTATTTTACGATTTTGTTTTTTATTGAAATGTGAACTAAACCCTTTACAGCTATCGACAAAGATAAATGAGGCAAATGTGAAAAACAATGGTTTGTTTTCAATTTGCAAGCGTGATGTTTTTGTCTGATGTTTCGTATCAGGTACAAATATATAAAACACCATCAAAACATAACACTGCAGTCTATCATTTATCAAATTATCATTTCTGTTTGTTTTGCAAACTACAACCAACTCTTGTAGATCTGTTTAATGTTTTACTTAAGTTCAAAAGACCTAATCTTGGAAAGTTATCAAAACGTATACATTCCTGAAAGTTCATAGTATTTATTACAGATTTTCAACATGCTACGACAAACACAATTAATTTAATAAACGGTGCACTCGATATATAACACATACCAAGACAAAAATGACATGATCTGTACCGAGATAAAAAAAAGTAAATATTCAGTATTTATTTTATTCCAAGTAAATAATAATCTCGAAAATTGACAGAAAATACTTATTTGCAACCAAGACACTCTTGAAATTTAATGGATATAAATAGCAGATTATTTGCACACAAAGAGTAGATGTATATTTACAATCAAATCAATTACAACAAAGGGGCAATACACATGTGTAATCAGCAAAATTGCAGGATAGCAACGGGGGCATAAAACCATTGACTCTTTAAGACGTATAATTTTGACCCTTCCAAGGTGGATGCACGATCGCCTAGCCAGCTTGTCATTACCCAAATCAAATTTCCTGGTATACTCCCTTATTATCTGCTTTTTCCATACTGATATCCTACTATTTACGTACCTTTTTATAACAAAGTTGAGGAAGCAAGGCACAAAGATAAATATATAAACCAGTACTAGCAGAGCCCATAGTACATGGACGTTCCATGTGGACGGCTCGTTATTGTAGCTACCAGAGTCAGCACCAGCTTGTGTCATTACATCAGCTGTAGTATTATTCATGTGTTCATTTGTTGTGTCACCTATTATCGGTGGTACGGACACGCCCGTACCGTAATCGTCAACACAATGTGACGAATATTTCTTGGAAGAGCACAACGATTTGAACTTTTGGCACTTCAGATGCTTTTTACAGTCCGACAATAAATTAATATAGAACTTTTTCTGTGTTTGTAGCAAACATACTTCGAGTATTGTCGTTAAATTCTGGCAAGAGAGGCCGAGGCTAATCGTCAAATTAGCTATCCAGTCCGTGCAAAAATGCGGCAACCATGCTGGCGGACACGGGAATGACTGTAAATGTTTCTTTAGAAATATTTCATCACTTAATTCCACTTGTATTTCAAAAGAATCAACCTGACTAAAATGCGACGATTGAAAACTATAACTTCTGCAGCGCTGCAAGGAAAAAGTATATAGTTAACAAGAAAAATTAATAGAGATAATAAATACAACATGTGGGTAATTATCACATCTTTGAGACATATCATTGTTTACATTTTATAAAATATCCCAGATATTCTGGTTTATAGCAATTATGACACTGCTACCACGCCCTCTGAACTCTTGTAATACTGCCTATAGAAGGAAATCTATACTGAAACAAAGGACCCTTGAAACGTCACACCAATATTTTTTAACAATAAAGGTAGTAAATTATTTCATGATCAGTTTATTATGCTATTCAGTATATCAGAATAACACTAGAATCTGTCAGTATATATTTTATCTGGTGTCAAAAATGCAGTCCAATTAAAATGAGCCAATGCGTGTTTACTATTTACGTTGTGTCGCTATATAGTCAGTGTATATAGTAAAACGCATGGGCTAATTTTAATTAGACTAGTCAAAAATGTTTCTTTTTAAACAGATAGTGTTCTAATTGCTATGTGATATTTGTCCTTTGTGTGTGGTTTTTTAATGAACATCTAGATCACTCTGAATGGGAGATAATCCAATATTTTAAAAGGACTAATATTCTGCATTCCAGAAAGAATTTTTAAACAAATATGGACGTTTTAATATTCATTTACGTATATATTTCTATTGCCCCAATCTATTGAGTATTATTGTGTGTTAATGCCTTTTGATCTCAATGCTTTAACCACACATCGGGTAAATAAAACAGATTTAAGCCTTCAGTAATGCTGAATACATATAAGGATATATTAGTTACATATATTATAGAACCGTCCGACCAAGGGCATTAGGTTGTCGGTGCAGGCCGTTAAAATCTCACACAAGTCAAGTTCATTCTAGTATACAAGGCATTAAAGATTTTTATATCTTTCTTCATAAAACATCTGTAATAATGTAGTATTGATTTGTTTTATAAGTTAGAGACACATATTTGTCGTGAAGACAATTACATGTCTACCAGCTTATTCAGCTTTATTCAAAGTGTCTTAAGGGACAGACCATTTAACTTGGGGGGGGGGCTTAGGTTTTTTGTTTTGGTCAGAAAAAATATTTATTTTTTGAAGGCGTCGCGACAGTTTATTATGCTATTCAGTATATCAGAATAACACTAGAATCTGTCAGTATATATTTTATCTGGTGTCAAAAATGCAGTCCAATTAAAATGAGCCAATGCGTGTTTACTATTTACGTTGTGTCGCTATATAGTCAGTGTATATAGTAAAACGCATGGGCTAATTTTAATTAGACTAGTCAAAAATGTTTCTTTTTAAACAGATAGTGTTCTAATTGCTATGTGATATTTGTCCTTTGTGTGTGGTTTTTTAATGAACATCTAGATCACTCTGAATGGGAGATAATCCAATATTTTAAAAGGACTAATATTCTGCATTCCAGAAAGAATTTTTAAACAAATATGGACGTTTTAATATTCATTTACGTATATATTTCTATTGCCCCAATCTATTGAGTATTATTGTGTGTTAATGCCTTTTGATCTCAATGCTTTAACCACACATCGGGTAAATAAAACAGATTTAAGCCTTCAGTAATGCTGAATACATATAAGGATATATTAGTTACATATATTATAGAACCGTCCGACCAAGGGCATTAGGTTGTCGGTGCAGGCCGTTAAAATCTCACACAAGTCAAGTTCATTCTAGTATACAAGGCATTAAAGATTTTTATATCTTTCTTCATAAAACATCTGTAATAATGTAGTATTGATTTGTTTTATAAGTTAGAGACACATATTTTTCGTGAAGACAATTACATGTCTACCAGCTTATTCAGCTTTATTCAAAGTGTCTTAAGGGACAGACCATTTAACTTGGGGGGGGGGGGGGCTTAGGTTTTTTGTTTTGGTCAGAAAAAATATTTATTTTTTGAAGGCGTCGCGACAGAATATTTTTTTCATTATTAGCAATATTTTATATAGTAGAAATCCTTCTTCAGAATATTTTCATTTTCAAAATATTTTTTTTAGGAAAAAACCAAGCCCCCCCCCCCCCCCTGCAAGTTAATTGGTCGGTCCCTAAGTATAACGGGAATAAATACAATTCAACTGCTGAGACAGAAATGGAGTATTCAGACAATTTATGAAATGCATTAGGTTAGATGTCTATTTAATCGATAGCCATCAATTATTACGTGAAGAAATATTATCAGTTGTAATTAATTTCACACATTTGGACGTGATATTACACTATTGAAAAACACGGAATTCCCAATAGAGGCGGAATTTTCGGGTCGCACGCAATCTGACGTACGGGCAAAACAATCAAACAGATAACGTGAACACCTAAAGTTTCACCTACTTTTAACCTATAATGTAAGATGTATAAATGTTATTTTCTTGCGAGGCATCGTTGTCAGCACATCGTACACTATTCAAAGCTAGCTTGTAATTTTCTTTGCAAGAAAAATTTTCATTAGATGGAAAACTCAAGTACATACGTTTTTGCTATTGATTATAACGATGCTTGTTAGATGTTGATTATGCACGCGCCTTTCACTTAGCATCCAGCGCCATTAACGAAGCTATTGCACATGACGTATTAATTTATAAATAGCGACACGCGCTATAATTATCTCTTGCAATATATTGTGTGTTACGCTGACGTAACAGTCAGTTTATGGCAAAAATGGTGTTGGCCATAGGTACGTTATAACATAAATATACCATAATTATCTTATTAGAATAGAGAGAATTCGCGGAGGCTGTAGTTTATTATTGTTTTACAACGGGATGGACATTTATCCCCCGCTATCTCTCCCCTGCATAAATTAATGCGAAATAAACGGAAATTTCGTTGTAATACAATGATAAACTACGGCCTTCGTGAATTATTTCTTAATTCCGTCTCGCATGCGAGACGGGATAAATAATCAAAAGCTAAACTGCGGAAACCATTCGTACCTAAAGGATAACAGAAAAACAATGTTGTGTCTTGATTGGATGCTAAATCGGGAGATTGCTGCCGATTGGCCAACAAATAACCAGAGCTAAGTTAGGGATCAAAGCCCTGCATGATTACGGGGAGGTAGCAATCATAATATGCTAAATCGGGAGAAAGCTGCCGATTGGCCAACAAATAAGCAGATGAAAAAAGAAAAAAAATATACAAGAAATTGTGAACAAAACTGTTTTAAAAGGAAAGTGGCATTGATTTGTGTATGTTTATCATAAAATGAATGATAAAACTTAAACGAAGAAACAGGGCAAAACAAATGACTCCACTTAGGAGAATAATTTTAATTCTTTTCCCGCTTACTGACTAGGTTCACATCAACTATCTTACCACGTATGACGCATCTAGAGATGCTTAGCACAGTGCATGCTTCAGTTGCTGCCTCTGACCTATATTTTGCGGTTGCCTGATTTGGCTATATCCAAACATTGTGTACTTATAATAAAGTAATGTAATAATAACAATACATATTGCCATTTAACATTAAAAACCAGTACGTATTTTTGTCCACAAAGAAAAGTAAAGCTTAGTGACGACTAGCTTTTGGGGCCTCGGTGGCCGAGTGGTCAAGGTAGTTCGTTTACTATTGATCACGTGGTCTGTCAACACTGAGATTGCGGGTTCGATTCTCACTGCCGGCAGGGTGTACTCGACTCCAATCTTAATTGACAAGGATTGCCAGTTTTCCTACCGCAGGTCGGGGGTTCTCTGCGGGTACTCCGGCTTCCTCCCCCAATAAAAACTGGACGCCATGAAATAGCTGAAAAATTGCTGAAAGTGGCGTTAAAACACCATTCAAACAAAAACAACGACTAGCTTTTTAGGAAAGCTAATACTTGTTACTTAATCTGTCATGATTAGATAATGAGGATACTATGTAGAAATGAAACTCCGTGAGTTTAGTCACATTCGTCAGTCATATTGTCTCCATGTTGTATAGCTAAGAAGTGTTGGCCGAAAGTTAAACAACATGCACTGTAACTCGTATGAATAATAGGCTCCATTAAGACTTTTGAAAAGTTAGTGTCTGCACAAAAAGTTCATTTTACAATTAAATTTACAATTTAGAAGTTCACAAATGTTAATGCAAAAAGAAATAAAATATAACGGTTTATACAAAAGACAAAATTAATTTGTCTTTAAGCAGATGTAACAACAACAAAAAAACCAAAAAAGGTCAACTTTTCTTTTAAAACTTTACACAATGTCAACGAAAAGGATTCCTGTTACAAAATAGTGAGTTAAGTTTAACAGATTTTTTGTTATGAATTACATGTATATACACTGTATAATGATCTATAATACATTGATGACACCTGTTTTCCTCGAGTTGCAACTAAGGAGATTTCTTCAGATTTTAAATATTCTTTAAATAATTGATAATTTAGGTATTTCGGTAAATTTCATATGAAAAGCATGTTTGCTGGAAACTTTAAAGCCACTTAAAAAACAATCTAATTAAAATTAATCTTTTTAATGCGTGTGAGCTCAGCGACAATAGCAAGAAGAGGAAAGCAAGTGACGATTTTGAATTAGATTGCTTAAATAATCTTTATTTTTGTTCAAAAAATGTTAGATTGATTTTTTTGTTGTTATAATGGGATTCACAAGCAACTTTCAGCAATTTTTCAGCTATATCATGACGTCAGTTTTAATTTAGACAGAAAGCTGGAGTATCTTCGACAGGAATCCGTGTAATTAATGTCGGAGTCGAGCTCACCTTGCCCAAAGTAATGTTGACATGCACGTGATTAAAAGAATATGTTAAACCACCGAAGTCCCGTAACAAAAATGTTGAAATTTACATTATCTAATTTTTACGTAATATTCAAACCGCTTGACCGGTGTGGAGAAAATATTTCTCTTCAATAGTTAATATGCGGTTATCAGCAGTTGTTTGGTTTAAAATAATGTTATAACCATAAATAAATAACTTCTATCGTCATGACCGTAAAACTAGGGTTGGGAGAATTTGTACTTCATTTCGCAAATTTACTACTTTTAAAAATTAGAGAAACATTAGTTCTCTTGGATTATCGAATTTCTCCAATCTCGATAAGTTGAGTCCTCGCCAAGGCTAGGACCAAAAGATAACTTAATATAAAATCCGATAATTCATTATTCCCAATGTAAGGTACTATATAAAAATTTGTAGATATTTGACGACTGTTTGTTTCTATAGTAATAGAATTTATAACAATTTTATACGCAATTCTACATTTTATGTTGATATCAAACGAATATATTTAAGATTCCCCCATACAACACACAGTGTGTTGTTTTGTTTTTGATATGGAATACAATCAATAAATTTAAAATCAACTTTATTGATGCATAAATATAGTTCCATTAAACTTCAAAGACTGGTTGGTACCAAGACTTCCAGCGTAGCACTGTTCGAGTCCGTGTGCCTGACTCCAACCGCGACTGACATCATATGAATCGAGAAAAAACAAGGTTAAATAAAAAATGAAAAGCAAACATACATTAATTGAATTTTATTTCGGAACAGACGTTTAATGAATCATCAATCACGCATTTTTTATCTGACAATAAAACAGAATACGAACTATTTTATGTAGTGCGGATGCTGATCTCAAGGATAATTGATGTTCACATTAACACAGATTTGCAGAGAGGCAATTGCAGTCTTCATAATTTAATATATTTACAACTGTTTTGCAAATAATTATGTGTAAATGGCTAAGCAAAAACCATAGTCAAGCTTTTGCGGTTCAGCAGAGCGTTTTAAGCTACATACAATATTGATTTTTGCTTTTATCCAGCTATTATAATCTATCGTTTTCTTTTGATTAACACACGCATCACAATGCATAATGGCTTTATCTTCAAATATTGCCGGATAAAAATAAAAGACAATGCACAAAAAATTAAAATCGATCTAAATTTCTTTACTTACCACTCGTTCAAATGTTACTACTCTCCACGGAATTCTTACCGAGCAAGCTCCGAATGAATGTGTTTTCAATACTACTCGGTTTGAGAATTCCCTTGAATTAATTGAAGTAACAGATGTATATACCATGCGGTTTTAATCCATTTCGATATCGACCCGCTAACAACATCATCATCATATATGTAATTTACAAGAAATGAATATGTTACAAATGTGTACGTTTGAAATTAACATCCACTTTTGAAACGTTCTAGTATCAGTATGGCTTGCCTACTCTTGTCTAAGCAAATATCAGGCAGTTCAGCGCTTAACAGGAAGTTAATATTGATTATTTTGTTTGATGTTTTAGTGTTTTAGCCGTTATTTTTGCATTATTAAATTAGCTAACAATACAAAAGAATGATTCTACCTATTCAAGTTATTTGCTGTCGTGATGAAAAGGATTCCCAAAAGGAAAAGTAAACAATTTTGATGTTATTAATGATGTTGTTTTAGGAGAATGCTGCTTGTATTTACTAAAATATTTCTCGGTAACGCATAGGACACCCAAAAGCAGTCTTTAAAAACAATTTAAGGCGTGCTTAAAAAACACAAATAACGAGTTCAGTTATTGCTATGTAGAAATCTTTATTCACTTCCAAGCAACAACAAAAAAAGATTCTGCCATGGTCTCAATTAAACATATTCCCAAAAGAACAGTAAAAGGTATAGACTCTATCAACTGATGTGATTTTATGATTATGTTGTATTAACCAGGCTTTATTAAAATATTTCTATGTAATGCATCGATTTCTACCTTGGCTTTAAAATGAAATGATAGTCATCTTTGCTCGGAACTAAGAATTAGTTTTAAAAAAAACGCGTACAGAAATATCCTATACGTGTATTAAAAAATAAACGATCTGTTTTCATAATGTTTTACTTAAACCAGTATGTTAAATTTTAAAATACCGCAGGATCCCGTGTGAAATCAGCTCTCTACGCGAACAAGCTTGCAGATATGAAAAAGTTCAACTTTACTCAATAAATAAAAGAATAAATTTGTATGTCATGGCCATAAAGCTTTTCGGTCTGTTCGTTTGTTCTTTCCACTGCAGATTTACATTTGCGTTAAGCCTTTTTTATGAAGATTGCTTCATCTTTGTACAAAATATTGAAAGATAAACTATATAGAGTTTTATTACAGCATGTTATGCATGTAATTCTGCTACGTATTCCGATAATTGTAATTCTGCTACGTATTCCGATAATTGTAATTCTGCTACGTATTCCGATAATTGTAATTCTGCTACGTATTCAGATAATTATTATACAATAATTAGGCCACTAGCAGGATTTATCAACCAGAGAAAATGTAATATTTACCGTATATTAAGGTCAGTAATTGTTTTATTACATGAATAATATCGCCATCTTCCTTCCTCAAAAAAACAGAGGACGTTACCACACAAATGTAGTTTTCTTTCTATTTTTGGAGTAAAATCAGGCCGATGTTGGATTCCGCTTGACCACTGTGCAGCGAAATCGGGTAAAATATTGTACTCATTTACACATGGGCTAGGTCTTGATATTCATATTTTCTACTTCTCTATCGTTCGACAAAAAATAATCGACTATTAAGGCCTAACCCATGTGCAAATGAGTACAACACAATACCCTCATGAATTATTTCTTAATTTATTCATATACATTGCACACAAGTTTTTAAAATATTTCTACTCTCAAATGTCATAAGGGGCCTCGCTGGTTCAGGCAGTTAGTAATCCACTATTGATCACGTCCGTGTCAACTTTAAGGTTACAGGTTCCAGTCTAACGGCAGGGTGTTCTTGACTTTAATCTTCATTGACAAGGATTGCCAGTTTTCGTATCGAAGACCTAGGATTTCACCGGGTATTCCGTTTACCTTTTCTAATACTTTGTGGATGCAAGTATAGAAGCATTGAAACTAGTGCCTGAGGTCCAGAAAGCAAAGAGGACACACCAGTCCGATCACCCAGATGTTGTGAGAGCCCGCAAGGCTGTTGACACTGCAAGATCCACATACACAAGGAATGATTCGATGTAACATCTAGAAGACCTCAAGGCTGCGAAAAGCTATCTTTTGTCAGTATACAACAGGCGGAGCTTGCAGAGAAGATAAGTCTAATGGAAGGTGCTTCAGAGAGCATGAAGTATGGCGAGGCAAGTCTGGCAACCTGACCAAAGCTGATAACTATAGAGGAATCAGCTTAACCTGCATCATAGCAAAGCTGTATAACCGAATGATCCTAAACAGAATACGACCAGTGATTAATCTGAGGATGAGATACAACCAGAATGGTTTTCGAATCGGTAGGACAACAGTTGCCCAGATCCTCGCATTGAGAAGAATCATAGAAGAGGTAAAGAAGAACAACCTATCGGCAATTCTTACTTTCATCGATTTCAAGAAGGCATTTGACTCCATCCATAAGGGGAAAATGATGCGTATTCTGAAAGCATACGGGATCCCTCCAAGATTACTCTCTGCCATAGAAACCATGTACTCTGGCACAAAGGCAAAGTCGTAACACCAGATGGGACAACAGAAGAATTCGACATCTTAGCAGTAGTTCTTCAGGCGGATACATTGGATCCATTCTTGTTTGTCATAGTCCTTGACTACGCCCTACGAAAGGCTACAGCAAACTATGAACATCTAGGCTTTACAATAACTCCAAGAAGGTCTAGAAGACATGGACCAGTAACACTGACAGACTTGAATTTCGCAGACGACATATGTCTTCTCTCTGACGAAATTCAAGAAGCACAGGAACTTCTTGAGAGAGTCGAAAAGGAATGTTCAAAGGTAGGATTGCATCTAAATGCCAAGAAAACTGAATACATGGCTTTTAACATTGGTGAACACCAACCACTGACAACCAGCGATGGATCGCAGTTGAAACGCACGGGTGATTTCAAATACCTTGGAGCATGGGTCAATACAACAGAGCAAGACATCCGGATAAGGAAGTCTCTTCTCTTGGTTGGAAAGCACTGCATGGAATGAAGAGAATTTGAAAGTCTACACTATCCAAGAGACTCAAGGCAAGATTCTTCATTGGAGCAGTGGAGACTATACTTCTCTATGGGTGTGAAGCCTGGACGCTGACCAGGTCCCTCTCAAAGGCATTAGATGGTTGCTATACCAGAATGCTGAGAATGGTGTTCAACATCAGCTGGAAGGACCATGTCACCAATGCAGAGCTGTATGGAGATCTACCGAGGCTAACAGACAAGATTGCAGCACGACGTCTAAGTCTCGCTGGACACTGCTTTAGACATCCTAAACTCCCTGCTTACCACGTAATATTGTGGCAGCCAAAACATGGAAAGATGGGAGTCGGGCGCCCACCAACAACGATGGTAAACACTTTGCTATTAGACACCAGTGTCATCACCGTCGAGGAGTTAGCTACTTGTATGCAGGACAGAGATGTGTGGCGCCGCTGTTGTAGAGCTCGGCTTTCAACGCCGACTTAATAGTAGTAGTAGTTTTCTAATAAAAACTGGACTGCATGAAAAAGCTGCAAATTGTTGACAATTACGTTAAACCCCAGTCAAACAAACAAAACAAATGGCATTACTACAGTAGATTCGAAGCAACTGAGTGGACTAGGAGATAAATTTCATCTACATGTTTTGTTCAATTAAGTGATTCGGCAAATAATTCATTGTTTCACAAGTTACTTACTTTTACGCAAGTTTCTTACCGCATTTTCATGAACTTACCGCCCATAAACATTTTAGGACATATTTAACGCAAACAGAACAAATAGTATATTTCTATACATTGAATCGTAAAAACACGAACGTGAAATGAATTTAAAGTTGATTATTTGTTTAGTGGTCTTTTTTCCAACAATTTTCCAGCAATCGTGGGAGTGTAACAGAGAAACCCCGACATTCAGCAGGAAATCTGGCAATACTTGAGAACCCCCTGCCCGCTGACCTCTATGATAACAAGCATGTGATCATTAATAGATGATGAACTATCATAAGCACTCGGCCACCGAGGCCCTTACAGAACTGTGTACTATACAGTTATTTAACCACATTAAGAATTTATTATATGGCAATATTCAAATCACACCCCCTATCAATCTGAGACCGCCATATCTGCCTGAGAGACTTGAGGGTTGGTAAGGGATGTGAAATGGATATTGCCATATTATCACCTTTGTATCACAATTTATTAATTAAAATCACAAGTTTCAAATAATTCCATATCTTGTCCTGCAGGGCAGATATGGATCTCCATTGAAAATATAAATGATATCAATATCTGCCCTGGCGGGGGTGTAATACATCATCCGTGTAATTACATCCAATAGCGACATGGTTCTTCAACCTATATCAGTATCATATATGCAAAATCAAAGATATCTTTACTAAATATATGGTAATAGTATGTACAGATATTATTCTATATATCAAGATACAATTAATATTAACTGGGAAACATACCCTGATTGCTTATTTCCTTTACCCCCGCTACAATTATGTTGTCACGTGTACGTCTACCCATATCCAGATATCAAATAAGACAAGAACTTGTGGTTCTTTGTTCAATATTGTTAAAATTTATATTTATACATGTATTACAAACAATAAAGTCAATAGAGAATCAGTGCCGAAATAAAATTATCGTTTAAAAAAGAGAAGAAGTGTATCGTTGAAGTCGACAACATACGTCTTCTCGGTTCGCGGAGTACATGGAGTTGTCTCTCTTTAATTGTTATATTTCCTCACAACTGCAAATCTTAAAAACCTAAGCTAACTGTTAAGTACCTACTTATGGGTTTAACTTCAAATTCAGACAAAATTTATAGAAAGAAAATACCAAACTGCAAAACAAAAACATACGCCTTTTTGGTTCATGGTAGTTCATGGAGTTGTCTTTCTTTAATTGTTATATTTCCTCACAATCGCCCATATTAAAACCTCAGTCGACTGCTAAGTACCTACTTATGAGTTTAGCTTCAAATTTTAATCAAAATACGTGGAAAGGAAATACCAAACTTCGTTGTAGGAGGCGTTTAAATTTGGTATCAATCAATTATTATTAGCCATCTGGCATTGACATTTTTGAAGTGGTCTAATGCAGCACCACCTATTTATTAATTAAAAGCATGTTTGGCCGCTGCCTTTTATTTACAGATGATGTATTGAGCACTTTTACGTTTTTTATGTATTAAACACACAAACGGGAACCTGTGCATCTACTCTATAGATATGCTAGTGAATATATTCCCCATGGTGAATTACAAGTTTTCAGAAATTGACAGCAGGCTCTTAGTGTGCAGATACATTTATCTGTTTGATAATCAAATTGCTTCATATCAATGTCAAATTTCTAAAAATAACTTTTAATGCACATTTCTTATAAATACAAAAAATGAAAACGAAACGTTTAATTTTGGCAAACAATATATTTCCTTTGTTAAGATTATTACGAGCATACATTTGTTAAAAAACTTTCGACTAATTTTCTGTTTACATATCTTATTCTATTTGAGCATCAATTTCTACGTATGTTTACTGCGTTATTTCTTTGAACTGAATTAGTGAAATAGAGATGATTGTATTTTGAAGTCTTTGATTTCAGTCATGCTATTACAAATTGGAGGGTGTAATGCCGTTCTGGTGATGTATTCATTTAAAAAAGTAAAAACAAAGGCTATCGTTGCCAAATTTAAACATATAATATAGTAACAAATACTTTAAAGCAATAATTTGAATACTTTTTTTTTATTCCGGAAGTTAGGTCTGTGACTGTGCATAATTTTATTACAGTACTCGTGAACATAAATGTTTAACATAATATATGTACACGTGTACATGTAGTAACGAAATTGACGATACGTGTACCTAAATATAATTTATACTAAAATGTTTCGGAACTATAAACATTCGAAATAATGCACATCTGGAATGAGTAACATTCGGAATAATGAATCTTCGAAGGATTGAAACTATTATTCAGGACAATTAACATTCGGAATAACGAGCGTATTTCCTTTTTGAAACTCTACAGCGTTAAGTTGACAAACACAACACATTGTTCAGTATAATTTGCATAGGTATACGATTACGCAATGTTAGCTTATATATAACCAAAAATATATGCATGCTTACTGTATCAAGACTTAATGCACAAAACAAAAGCATATATCGCAAAAGAGTTCTCCAAGTACAGATGCCTGTGTAAGAATTCAAGTTTTCAAAATTTCAAACAAAACCTACAGTATACTCGAAAATGCATAAAAGACTCCAAATGCATGACAGAATTATATCTGACGATATTTTTTTTCTGTTCGTTATGAATTGTTTTAAAACAGATTTTCTCGAATGTCATAAAATTTGGAGGTCAAAACTTACCTCACTACATAAAGAAATATTAGTCTCCATTTTGCTGGACGCAAAATGCGCATGAACTACCAATAAAACGCCGACCAGTTTAGTTATCGTCAACATAACCACCTCATCCTAAACAACTGAAAAATAATAAAATGACTCTGATATGTTTTATGTGTATGATATATCATATCTTTATCTTAATGCGGCTACTGTGAAGGATATGTCCATTACCCAGAGAAAACGGAAAAAAGGGAGGTGATATTAAGTTGCAGAATTCTTTTAATTAGAAATAATTGCAAACGTTTGTATCAATTTAGTGTAATTTTATTTCTGTTGGAGTATATTATCTCAGCCAATTAACGTTTTATCTTAGGGAAGTCGACCTTTTAAACGAGTCTTTATTTTTTTCTGTTTTATTATCGTACTTAACTGACTATTAAAACCACTTCAAGACGATAACGGAATTTTTAAAAAACATTTCACATATTCCACATGGAGGTCAATTTTTCTTTAAAAATTTACAACATCTGTGCCCAAAATAGTGATTGTAATCTCGCCAAGTATGTACTTCTGTAGTTATTTTTAGGACAGTACTGTTTTTTTCTTACGGTACAAAGTAACAATAACATATATCTTGATTCAGCAATTACAAAGAAAGGCCCACATGGATAATGGCGTACTACTACGATCCAAATGGCATTTGTTTGTAGTTGCTGAATAAAGATATATGTTATTGTTACTTTGTACTGTTTAAGAAACAGAAGAGCTTGTTTGGTAGCTTTCTGCTACGCTCTGACGAAATTGTACTCAACACGTAACATTCTCTATAAGTAGATTCATAGTTCAAGTACAAATAGTAATCATCGCACCAATAAATACGTTCACAAATCAATCAATCAATCAATCAATCAATATGAAGGAATTTTCAGATCTAACTGTACCAGTTCTGTCTAACTGTACCAGTTCTGTCAGATACATAAAATCTTAACCCAGCCTAAATAGCAGTTTAATGTATTGTTGAATACGACGGGCCCAGTCACGTGGGCCCAGTATCTCTATCATATTTTCTTCGTTCTATTTAGAGATCAACAGCATTACGAAAGCAAGCTGTTAGATAAATAAAGTGCCAAAATGACACGCTGTTTGTTATTTCTGGCACAGGGAGATCTTTTTTGGGATAATGACTACCTTGTTGCTTTTTACGACCACATAATGGTACAATTTGGCTTTCTTCTAGCACAAAGAGTTGAATTCATTTTTAAACTATGTGATTTTTGTATCCACTTTAACCACATTCCAACTTAATTCGCTAATATAACTCAAATTTATCTGCAGACAAACATACACCAGTAGCAAAAAAGACAGTGCATGTATACGAATATAAGCAATGTAAACCAGATAATTATACCAATACACAATATATATACTGTAATTGTATATTTCATATAGCTAAAGATTGGATCTCCGCAGTTCTGTTGACGTTTTACAGATAAAACTACAGACAAACCTGTACAAAACAGTTTTATTAGTATTGCCCGACCTTGAACTTGAAGAAGTCTACGTCGTCACAGCTCTGCGAAAATTGGCTAGTACACTATCCAGCTAAATTGGTTGTAACAATATCCAGATGAATTGGCTTTTGCACTATCCAGAAAATATGGGCTGCTATATTATCAACAGAATATGGTCTGTTACACTATCCAGAGAATATGGGGTGCTACACTATCCAGAGAATATGGGGTGCTACACTATCCAGAGAATATGGGGTGCTACACTATCCAGAAATATGGGCTGCTATATTATCAACAGAATAAGGATTGTTACATTTGAAGCAAAATATGGGCTGCTTCATTATCCACATAATATGGGCTGCTACATTTTCCACAGAATATAGGATGCTACATTTACAACATAATATGGGCTGCTACATTATTTACAGAATATTGGCTGGTCCATTATCCAAAGAATATCGACTTCTACATTATTCACGGAATCTGGGCTGCTACATTATTGACAAAATTTGGGTTGTTAAATTATCCACATAATATGGGCTGCAACATTATCCACAGAATTTGGGCTGCTAAATTATCCTCATAATATGAGCTTCTACATTATTTACAGAATATGGGATGCTACATTATCCATAGAGTTTTGTTACACTATCAGGCTCTTCCTTTGGGGTTTTTCGTGTTATAATATGGAAAGCCTGACCGCGCAGCATCGTAGCGTGTTTAAAGGTTTACATGCTTCTTCCACTGTAAAGACCACTTTTTTAAATTTCGAAAGAGAGCAGGCGCATTGCGGCCTCTACAAAAGGCAATTTTTAGTCGTCCATATGATTCAAATCTCCGTACTCTTACCGTCGGTTATAATTAGTCCATATTGGTAGGTCCCAGTCACTACTGGTGAGTTATTGTTTGTTAACTTGTGCGCGTGCCTAAGATGAAATATTCTGGAAATATTGCTGGACATTACATTATTATATAATCCATAAAAAAAAATATGCCAGCTAGCCCCCCCCCCCCCTTTTTTTTTTACTGCTGACTAGCCCATTTTTCATCGGTTGATACCTTTAAAATGATTCATTGTTTGTTTACATGTTCTCGTTCTGTAAGTTTAATAGAAACTACATTTAAAAAAATCAAAGCTGAAAACTGAACCATTGAAAATACCACGTCACCAACGAGACAACCGACACCTCACGTGCGACACCTAAATGTCCTAAATTACGCTATTTACATTTGATATGAAAACGTTCCTGATTTACATACATTGCCTATTAATTATCAACTACTTACCTAAAATCTAGGTCATGTTTTAATTATCCACGTCATTTTCTTCGATCTATTCTTGTCCCATTTATGTGATGAGGCACGTGAAGTGTGGTTTCTCTGATAGAAAACATAGATTTAATGTAAATGATATAGCTTTCTTTATCTGTAAAAAAGATACATTTATCAATACGCGATCATACAAAACAAAGAACTGCAGAAACTGTTTGAACAAGAAATGTGTTGTTAGGTGAAAACTTCTATTGTGTGGAATTCAGGCTTGTGTTGAATATGGAATGTATATAAACCACACGACAGTGGAAAACGTTCAAATACCGTAGCAAGTAAAAAAGTGTTATTTTTTAAATATAAATCTTGTTGTCAGTATTTTACGACAAAAATTATAAATCTACGTCCGACACACATCCCATAAATTAATATAAAAAAATGAAATAAACAAATAAAAAAGCATCGGATTATTTGGAATTGTGTGTGTCCACTAAAAGCAATGCACTTTAAAGTTCCCCATAATCCCCACCCCCCACCCCAACACACACACACACACCTTCTACGCTTCAACACAGTGTTGTCGTTATGCCAGACCTTGTTAACGGGTTTGTTTATAGGAGGAAGTTAATACACTATACATTCCAGAGATATGTCTTGTGGTCAGAACGTCACTTAAAAATGTTCATTACACATTTTTACGCGTTTGCAATTAGTTTTAAATTGTCTAATGTAGCAATGTAAACGACATTAACGTTCTGGAACGAAAGGCTTCGTCCGCAAATGTATAATATGTCACGTAGTTCAGGTCACGATAAAATTAGCTTTTCTTATCGCAGCGAAATTTAAATTATTTACATGGAAAGACTTAAAATTCAAGTTAACAATACCTATAACGACATTATTTAGATTACATATTGAAAGATAAACTAAGTTAGCTGTTACGTCATCATAAGTGTTGTTTTCACAAGACAAAAATAAACTACTAGTACTTACTTGAATACAATTACTGAAAAGACTGACAACTTATGGATTTTCCATGTACTTCTCTAGTAACATGCTTCGTTATGATCAATTCGTTATTAACAAACAAGTACAACATAATGAACAATAGATCGATACAAACCATATGGAGTACACCAAGAAATAGTAAGATAGTATTAACGTAAGTGTATTTTATGGTTCATGAATCTATCTGGAATATAAATCATTGGTTATTTATGACTTGGGAAGTGTCATATCACATACAATTAAAAGAAAAGAGAAAAAATTCATTTCGAAAATAATTTTATATTCAACAATATCCATCCGGTTTCTCTTGAAAACAAACAATAAATTTTTCACATTTATTATCCGAAATTTACAATTATACCCCAATGGGGATGAAGGCAAATATATAACAAAAAAATGAAACAAATTTTATAAACACAATCCATATCCTTTGCCTCAAATAACCACTACAAATACTAAAACCTACCTCTTCCATCGAACAAAAAACTCCCAAGTAAAATATGCTGAAATAGCTCTCAAAAGGGATCGTGTATATAATAAAACGTGACAAAGAAACAAAATGCAATTGACCGTGAGTGTAGGGTGGATATGCTATTTTTAGCTACACCACAAGCAGACACAGTGCAAGCAGACAACCAATAAAATTGATTTCAATTACAATCAAGAATTAGTAGCTTTTATTGTATTTAATATTGAGGGATTTTCACTATATAGTTGTACCCAACACTAAATGTGACATATAATTCTTTTGGGTTTTATAATTTGGCGAGATTTCTGCCGTCTGACACGTGTTTTATGGCGTATTAACGCGCCGTTCCTTTATTGATGCAATATTCCTTTGTCCGGTTTTAATCACTGCTCCCCAGTATTATTCAAATTACAACAAGGCTGTGGCATTCAATAAATTGAAACCCGATTGCTCATAATTTATTAATGACATTCGAAACAAAAAGAATGAAAGATTCAACCCCATAATAGATTATATATCTGATATAATATAATAAAGACAACGTATCGACGCGGTTCATTAAAAAAACGATAGAAAAATTAATTTGATTAAATGTCAAAAGAACTTTGATTTTTGCCCAGGTTTAACTGTGATTAATCATTAATCGTGATACTTCAGATACATTCATTATGTCGATAAATTTAATTGATTAAATAAGAATTCACCAATTATTTATCATAGAGCAAAGTTTTTTACTTTGCAAGTGAAAGTACCCCTGTGTAAACCCACCAAATGTGAAATTATTCCTTTTTGTTAGGAAGGGGGGACACGGGCTTGTCAAGTATAATACTGCTAACTTAGGCGCTAACAATAGTTACTTTTTCTGCCAGTGAAATTGGTCGTCATATTTATCAGAACACTGCTTTCAGTGACGTAAAATATCATATTAATCCAAAACCGATTAAGTGCGGACTTATTTTGTTTCTTTGTTTGTTAGATGTTAAAGTGGCTTTCAGCAATTTTTCAGATTTTTAAAGCCACTTTCAGCAATTTTTTCAGCTATATCATGGCGTCCAGTTTTTATTGGCTGAGGAAGCCGAAGTAGCAGAAGAAAAAAAACCTCTGACCTTCAGTATGGAAAACTGGCAATCCTTGTCAATTAAGATTAGAATCGAGTACACCCTGCCGCATTGTCTCGAACAAGCAACCTCAGTGTTGACAGACCACGTGATCAATAGTAGACGAACTACCTTAACCACTCGACCACTGAGGCCACAAAGAACGAACTGAACGTCTGCTCTTGCAACTCTCAACTATTGAAATTTCCATTAAAGATAAATATAATTCCTGGTTGGGTTTTTTTAATACGTGATTTGTAGTGATCAGTAGTATGACCGTTCAGACATCTTAAAATATTTTTATTATTTTTCATTGTAATTGGCTTTCCGTGATATTTCTTATCATGTTAGCCATCATGTTTTACCACTTAATAATGTTAGCAGGTTAATTTTGTACCACGTGACAAATTATCAAAACTCGTTTAGAATGCTACGACAATAGATCGTAATGTTGTAAACCTATACTTTCCATAAAATTCATTGCATTAAAATATTCCCGCCAGTTTCACTCGGTTGTCTTCCATGTCCTCGGACTTTTTCATTCAATATCAAACGTAAACAATAATCGCCGTTCGCAACAGTATAAGGCGAGGACTATGTTATGGTTTTGGATAATATTTATGCACCGAATACAAAAGGAACAACTTTTACACAGTAAAAATTTTCAGAACATACTTCACATATCCAAAAATTACTCCATGACTAAAAATTTGTTTACAGACGACATAGACTAAAAACTTGTCGACCTAGACTCAAAGCTGTCACACCTAAAAAAACGTTAAAAATGGAGAAAAAATATAAAGCAATCGGATATAAATGGATATAAACCAAACACAAACATAAAAATTCTGAAAAATAACTAATTACTAAAAATTAACAAAAAAGGACAAATAACTATACCAGCAGAATATTTATTTTCAAAAATTAAGCTGCTTACCATCTGTTGGTATTTGTCACAGACAAATTGAAAACAATACTGGTTGAAACAGGAAACCAGTTAACAATAAACTTGATTGAAAATTATATAAAAACAGCTAAAAAATAAATAAGACATTATTTGATTGTTTGTTGCAAAGCTTGCTACGTTCGGTTATTTCTTGAACTTATCGATGATAAATCTCCTAGACCGAATTAACTATTACACACTTCATACAAAATATAGATTTACATCAAAGTAACCGTGTAGCAGTTGTAGAGATGTAAACACATAAAAAGCAAAAACACCTGCCACTTAATCATAGCACGTGACTCAAGGAGAATGATTGAACAGGTCAAAGGAACAGGTGAAAAAAGAGGTTATCTAAGGTTTAAATACAATTCAATATTTATTACAAAAATATTTTTTAATAACAGATGCCTAGACGGATTAGTAAAGGAACGGATATTTATGTGCCCTTGTGGCGAAATGAAAGACAAAGGTAGCTAACATAATTCACGAGTGAAGCAAAAAGTTGGCGTAAACAAACAGCTCAAAATAGAGTCGTTGATCACAGATAGTTCTTAAATACATATAAACAATTGATGTAGCATAGAAATTAGGTACATGCTCGATTGAAACTAGTAAAATGCTTAATATGTCTGTCACCTGAAGAAACGAAACAACTTACATTAAGATTTTACACGAGAGACTGTTCCCCAATTTTAAACAATATCTGAATAGAGCAAGCTGTAAGTGGGTGACTTTACACACAAAGTACAATAACACGTCAATAAACAGACTATTAACAGCAAGTCTTTCTACTCGGAAAGTGGAAAGCATTAAATATAGTGGGTTGGCAAGCTATTGCTTACAAAATTGGTAAACTGAAATACCTTACCACAAGGTAAGCAATATATGCCGATGAGTATTAAATTCAGGTTTAAAATTATTTTTTTGAATAAAACAACAAAATGAACTTCCACAAAATGTTACTCTAAAGGTATATTATTTTGGGATAAATTTGACCATTTCATCGGAATTTGTCTCAAAATTGCACACGACACCGGAGTCACATGACTTCTGCGTATCTAGTCCTACTTTGTTTTCAATTTCCTTGTTGTCCGTTAATGTATCTGATCCAGCACCATTTGTGCTAGACATAAAGATTCCAGTGACAGGGATAACGTTATCCTGAAAAAAAAATTCAATTGAATTATGTGTTACATAAACAAATAAAATAAAGTCTACTTAATCCAACGGAACAAGAAATACCGTGCAATACCCAGATTTTATTGTCTATTTTGCATTGTATATAGAGGCTTGTTAATTTGGAGTAGTGAGTTCTCTGTTTACACTTCTAAAGGACAAAATGCATGTAAGTGAGTATTTATTTATTTCAATATGTTCTTGCCTATATGTCATTAAACAGGACATACTATTCATTTGGAGTGGAAAGGCATCAAGCGAAAAGCCAAGACAAAGAACTATAGATCAAATGTAGGATTCTAGACCATGAACGTCAGTTTCGAAACATCCTCGAGCAAATTTTAAAAAAACACAGCCAAATCACGTTTTTGGATGTTGACTTTCGAACGATTTTAAAGGCTGATCCTGACTTCATATCGTCGACCGAGAATTCGAAGGGAACACTACACAATACGCATCATATTAATAAAAAGATGTCATAAATACGGCTATGCGTTACCATGCACTTTTGCTCTTCACTATCTAAACAGAATGTTGAACAAGTGCAATTTTAAGTACAAAACTAATGACATAATACTAGCACTCGAAAAACCCGACTTGGCATGTCGACAAACAGCTCTTCTGTGATATAACTAAAATAAGCATTTGCTTTACCAGTCGGTCCTTAAAAAAATCCCACAACAGGGGCGTAAAAATATATAGTTTAATGTGTAAGCCCTTATCAGCAAGGGGTCTGGGGATCTTAAAGCAGGTCCGGGGCAAAATGTGAAAATTATATGTAGTCCGGGCTTTCGTGCTACTATTATTGTTACGCCACTGCACAAAAACTAATAAAATGTAACTTGAATGCCTTCAACCCCTCACGGGGTATAACTGTGCTTTAAATAAATATAATATAATATAAACCTAATCACGTCCTGTTAACACTGAAATAAAACTAAATATTTTATTTTAGCAACATCAGGTCTGTATTATTTATGTTATATACTTCCAGCAAAAAGAGCAAAAAGCTCACACTAAATTAGTTTGCCTCCGAAACATAAACTTTCACAATTGCATATATCAACTACTACGGAAGCGTATTAGGGCTACATTTAATTTAGGTAGAAAAACTGGCAATCATTGTCAATTAAGATTGGAGTCGAGCGCACAAGAACAATTAAGGATTGCCAGTTTTCCTACCGCAGGTCTGGGGTTTTCTCCGGGAACTCCGACTTCCTCCCCAATAAAAACTGGACGCCAAGATATAGTTGAAAAATTGCTGAAAGTGGCGTTAAACACCAGGCAAACAAACTATCAAACAAATTTCATTTGTATTCACGGTTATAGGCATACAAGTTTGCGACATGTATAACTTTAGCGTCATTCAATTTGGGTTACAATATGGAAAGAAATTGGTCAGCTCTGATCTCTTATAATTTTTCGGAGTGGTATGACAAGTTTTATTGCGGAGGGTGTGGTATTCAAATAACACAAAGCGGACATGCCCATTAATGGATTCCGGTGGGGCTTGGAGGCTTGCGCCAAACTAAAATTTGCCAACTGTAACTTTAAAACAAGTTGCTTTAGTTTGCGAATTTCATAAATTAAGTTGAGTAATCTTTGTAACTGAATTTACATGGACGACAAAGCCCAACTGATTCTCTCATCTAAAGCTGTCCCGAATCAATGCACTCTATACATAAGCATAAATCCTGGACTCGTCGTTGATATCCATAGCACACCATGATATGTAGTTTAACTAACACAACCCATACATTGTAGTTATGCATTAAAAAGGGTTTCTACACAATACCTGATCTTCCCGAGTCGTTATTCGCCATGTTCCACGTTTTTGTCGATACAGATACAAACTATCAAAATAAAATAAAATAGAGACATTAAATTTGTGTATATCGAAGTACTGATCATTGAATACAAATACATAATTCAATATTTTAAGGTAAAACACTTATAAAAGAGAAAGATGTCTGACATATTTAGAAATTATTGCAAAAGTTTACAATATGTACATCCGTTGTTTATTCGTTTGAAACGAATAAACAGGCCCTATACAATATCCTCAACAAAAACGGATGTCCTATTTAAAAAAATAATTGTATAAGTTAACCGACATGAGTCAAATACAGTTGTTATGGTTACAAAGTATGAGTAGATCGATATATTTATAATAAACATTGATTTTATATATAATAAAGTACAGTAAGTATATAGTTATGATTCGTTGTATCAAAAACGCAGCTGCGTACACATCATGGTCGCAAAAGAGTCAATTAAATTGTTGCTTCCAGAAACCAGTTTTCCTAACCGGAGTTTAAGTGCCAGGAAACGGCCACAATGCAGGATTTAGCGTTATTTATGTCAGAGCTTCGGGGGCATTAAGCGCCCTCGGTCCTCTGTCGTCAAACGAGCTCTTACAATGTAGGAATGGTCGCTTCATGAGTCCTTTTAATCGATTAAAAAATATTTTGCGTACACTTAATTTTGGGCTAGCTACACCATTGTTAGCTTATTTAAGCTATACATTTCAGACAACAAATGATTGCAGCTAGACATTTGACTTACTCAATGGTAGCTGAAGACATGTTAGATTTGACTTGGTTGCAAATAGCCCATTTTAAACTTACCCAATTGTAGCGACTATAGACATGTTTGCCACACATCAATTTTTGTACCTATACATGTTATACTTACCGAGTTGTTCCTGTCAGATATGTTAGAATTACCTCAATGGTTTCAGCTTACTCATGGTTGCAGCTAGACATTGTTAGAGTTACTCAATGGCTTCAGCTAGACATGTATAGACATCATGTAAGACTTACCAACTGTTGTGGCTGCACTTAATAGACTTACCAACTGTTGTGGCTGCACATGTTAGACTTACCAATTGTTGTGGCCACACATATAAGACTTACCAACTGTTGTGGCTGCACATGTTAGAATTACCAATTGTTGTGGCTGCACATGTTAGACTTACCAATTGTTGTGGCCACACGTTAGACTTACCAACTGTTGTGGCCACACATGTTAGACTTACCAACTGTTGTGGCTGCACATATTAGACTTACCAACTGTTGTGGTTGCACATGTTAGACTTACCAATTGTTGTGATAACACATATTAGACTTACCAACTGTTGTGGCCACACATATTAGACTTACCAAGTTTTGTGGCCACACATATTAGTCTTACCAATTGTTGTGGCCACACATATTAGACTTACCAACTGTTGTGGCTGCAAATATTAGACTTACCAACTGTACTGTTGTGGCTTCACATGTAAGACTTACCAACTGTTGGGGCTGCAAATATTATAATTACCAACATGTTAAGACTTACCAATTGTTGTGACCGCACATGTTAGACTTACCAACTTTGTGGCTGCACATGTTAGACGTACCAATTGTTGTACCCACACATATAAGACTTACCAACTGTTGTGGCTGCACATGTTAGACTTACCAATTGTTTTGGCTGCATATGTTAGACTTATCAATTGTTGTGGCCACACGTTAGACTTACCAACTGTTGTGGCCACACATGTTAGACTTGCCAACTGTTGTAGCTGCACATGTTAGACTTACCAACTCTTGTGGTTGCACATGTTAGACTTACCAACTGTTGTGATAACACATATTAGACTTACCAACTGTTGTGGCCACACATATTAGACTTACCAAGTTTTGTGGCCACACATATTACTCTTACCAATTGTTGTGGCCACACATATTAAACTTACCAACTGTTGTGGCTGCAAATATTAGACTTACCAACTGTACTGTTGTGGCTACACATGTAAGACTTACCAACTGTTGGGGCTGCAAATATTATAATTACCAACTGTTGTGACTACACATGTTAAGACTTACCAATTGTTGTGACCACACATGTTAGACTTACCAACTGTTGTGGCCACACATATTAGACCAACTGTTGTGGCTACACATATTAGACTTACCCAATAGTTGCAGCTATAATACCGATAATTCCTAAGACGAAAACGGTAATGATAATGTTTTTTGTACCAGTTTCATCATCGGTAGGCCTCGGATAGTATTGTATGGTTGTTGTTAATATATGTACATGTATTTCTTTGTTTGTTGACGACTTTATTGTTGACGGTGTCAAAGTAATCAAACCAGGACTTGTTGAAGTTGTTGAAGGTGAAACCCCGCTCGTATTTCGTGTTGATGTCGATGATTGGGTAGTGGATTTATGCCTTGGCTCATTAAAGTGCGTAGTTGTTGATGGTATTGTAGGGAATGTAATTCTTGGGCAAAGGTTCTTTAGTTCCGCATGGCATTTATCCGTGAACACACGGAAAGATCCCGTACCGTTTGCAAGCATTTCACAGGGTATATCACCAAAGCATTTTTTATAAATATCCAATGTTGTGTTACATTCACACTTGATGTTTTCGAAAAGTACACTTTTTAGATATAACGGCGGACATAACAGGGAACTTAATTTGTCTGGTGTTGCAACCGTAATATTAATATTATTGGAGTAAAATGGCTCAGCTGGTAACAAAATCTGAAACGAAAATAATCGAACTGTTTACTGTAAAACATATTTTGGCAACTTGTAAAGAAAATTATATTTAAAAAAAAACACACACACAAAGGGAGGTAATAAAAAATTGAATGTTAAGGACGGAAATTGGCACTAAACATTGCAATTACGTATTATGCTCTTTTCGTTTACATTTTGTAAGTGGACATGGGTGGAGAAATAAATAGTTTTAAAGACTTGCGGAATAAATCGACAGCGAAGACAAAGAATGAAGAAACTGCTAATCTGCCATAACAATAGAATATTTCACCAACAAGGAAAATAAAATCGTTTAACGCCTTTGAATTATATTGTAATGGGTGAGATGGAGGTTGTTTAAACTTATTCACTCCTTGTTAAGTTTAGGACAAAATGTCCACGTCTGTTAACCATAACCAGATGAACCTGTTAAGCAAAAATCGTTGCAAGGATGGTTTAATGATTAAAGACTATTCGTATGTTTTGTAAAATAATTCAGAATACAGTTTCAATTCAGTTTCGCACCTAGCAATAACAGAACTTACTATTTTAGACATAAACTTAATTCTGATGAAAACTAATTTCAGTCCTCTTCCCGAACAAGAGAATCTCCCCCTCTAGTTTATAAAATTTTACCCGAAATTGGCTGTGTGTAATACAATATGAGTCAATCATATTTATTTTTGATTAATAATACTATTGATCAGATGATCTTTCAAATAAAAACGTAAGTATTGTACAAAACTGAGTAAAGCTTACTATAATAGATCTGGTATCTTAGAGTTATTTTCGCTTCCCAAGCAAGAAATATAGCCTTTCTTTACCGATAATAATAATTATTATAATCATTTCCCCTTCCCAAACAAGAAATACAGCCTTTCTTTCACGATAATAATAACATGATAAATATCTTTATTTTTTACGGTTGTGTATACAACACACCCACTACAAATTTCTAACAAGTTCTTCAATTAATATAACAGCAATGATTAACGTCAATGAGCCTACTCTTTTTCGAAATCTACAAAAGGGGTCTTTATCGTGCAAGGAGCGTGGCACTCTCCAAACACATTACCCACTACGGTCCGCGGTCAGGCTTTCCGTATTATGACCTGACAACCCCCCAACGAGAGGGTCTCCCCTATCCGCCACCCGGGGACGCGCTGGGCTGCTCTGTGGGTCGAGCACTGGGAACCCTCCCAGTATGGTCCCAGTATACACTGAACTAAAGTAATCTTTAATGACTATTATTTAGCGATAAGAGATTGTTATTTTCTTTAATCACTAACTGCAATATTCACCAATTGCCATCGAGGAAAGTTACTATTCATGGTTTGATGTTTGTTTGATTGGTGTTTGACGCCACTTTCAGCAATTTTTCAGCTTTATCATGGCGTCCAGTTTTTATTTGGGCGGGGGGGGGGGGGGGGGAAGCCGGAATACTCGGAGAAAACCCATAACCCTCGGCAGGAAAACTGGCAATCCTTGTCAATTATAAGATTGGAATCGAGTGCGCCCTGCCCGCACTCGGCCACCGAGGCCCCTATAATGGCCTATTCATGGTTTGATGAAAAGAGCATTTGTATGTAACCGAACAGTTTATCCGATAAATATTTTTTGAACCCGCCATTTTTATAGATCTTACCTCCGAACAGAATGTGCTGTTACATATATCCGAAAGTACAATCTTACTTAAAAGTTGGAAATATATCGAACAACACACAAAATAACGTGTTAATCCATCCATTACTTCAACAGAACGTATGTATCATTTCCTCGTGTGAAATGTAAACATATCCGTTTTCTAATTATAATCATTTTTGTATCAATCTCCTTGTTTTAAGTGTGTCGAGTGTTTAGTTACAATAAAAAAATGTATGACATGTATGGAGTATGTATCGATTCGTGTGTACCTTTCCAAATGAATATAGAAAGTACCGTCTGCGATATGTTACCGACAGTTAGTTTTTTTTTTTTTTTTTGCTGTAGTTTAGAAAAAAGGATATTAAAATACTTCAGTTAAAGTATGTAATTATCGGATTATGTAAGCTCGAATTCTATGCCAATAATTTGTTGAAAATACGACAGATTAAAAACTATATACGTATATGCATTGATCCCCGGGCAAAGAGCTATTTTCACTGTGCTATTTTTAGAATTATAATAATTTGTAACTGTTGCAGCATCTACCTTGTGATGATATAATGGTGTTCATACATTAGGGAGGTATCATAACTTGTTTAAAAAGTGCTTTTCGATGCAGTAACTGCCGATATGAACACTCTCCGGTGATAAATAATACATGTATATAAATGTTTAACAACATGATCACTCGGCCCAACAAATCTTCGAGGCAGAGGCCCAAATAAGTGAATTAAATTGAATAAAAACGAGACAAATTTATGTTGTTATAACATAACATATCTTTTTTATTTCCAAATCAGAGCCCACTGGGAGCAATGAGAGTTGTACAAATAACGAGGAAAAGAACATAATTGATAGATACACATAATTATACATAAAACAACATGATGAGACAATTTACTGGATTATTATGTTCATTAATAGCTATGATGCCCCAATTTCCTCATTCACTATGATTAATATTTGTTTGTCACTGAATTTTATCATCTCTGTTTTTTATGTACTGTACTAATCATACATGTTGTGCTGTATTTGCCCCTCAAGGGCCCATAATTGGCCAATAAACTTGTATTCTTGTACTCTTGTTTTAGTTTCTTTCATGTAACCTATCCGCAGACATATAAATATCGATGTGTTAATATGCCATATTGTGAACTGAAAAGGGAGTATCAGCTTCACAGCAGCATTTGTTATCAAGAACTGTTCCTCGATTAATACAAAAGTTCACATGCACATATGTTGATACGTGAACCAGTTGGTCTGATTTATTTAATTCAATTTATCCGCAATTCTAGCTACAAAACAACAACTCAAGTCCGTTGCTTTTAGTTGTAGTTCCTTATAAAAAAGTATATCTTTGTAATCTTCTCTATCCTTTACTTTTTAATTTTGTGGTAATTTGTAGACTTATTGACAAAAATATCTTTAAAAAAATTAAACAGTATCATCACAGGTTGTAAAACATAAAGGATTAGGTTCAAAGAAAAAGGACACATCCGGTTTACAGAGTCTCTCTAATTTCATCACTCAGCAGACGTTGGCTAATTTTCATACTTTGGATTAGAGGTAACGGTACCAGCAGAGGTAGGCCGATTGCCATACGTTAGGATGAGGTTTAACTGTATCAGCAGAGGTAGGCCGATTGTCATACGTTAGAATGAGGGGTAACGGTATCAGCAGAGGTTGGCCGATCGTCATACGTTAGGAAGAGGGGTAACGGTATCAGCAGAGGTTGGCCGATTGTCATAAGTTAGTATGAGGGGTAACGGTATCAGCAGAGGTTGGCCGATTGTCATACTGTAGGATGAGGGGTAACGGTATCAGCGGAGGTTGGCCAATTGTAATACGTTAGGATGATGGGTAACGGTATCAGCAGAGGTTGGCCGATTGTCATACTGTAGGATGAGGGGTAACGGTATCAGCAGAGGTTGGCCGATTGTCATACGTTAGGATGAGGGGTAACAGTATCTGCAGAGGTTTTGACCGATTGTCATATCTTAGAATGTGGGGAAACGGTATCAGCAATGGCTGGCCGTTTGATCTGCAACACTTGTATGAATTTTGGTGATTTTTACCTATCGCTTTAACTCTGTTCTCAAAAATATGTATGGAGGAATAATGCCAGTTTATTCTTTGTAGTACAAAACTGAAAAGGTTCTCAACTCCTACTAAAAAAATCTTCGTTTCAGTGTCGGATGGACCTTTTTTATCCGATTCATTTTTGTATTTGTAGGAAAAAATCTTTTCAACAATCCACGTGTCTGCTGTTTAATACAATAAACGAAGATTTGTTGGGTTTTATTCATTTAATAAATCATGCAGTTTCTGACTTATGTGCGGTCGCTATCGGGATTTCTCAATCCTCAACAAGTGCCAAAGTGCTACAAAATACGTCCGTCAAAAATTTGCCATTTTTATAAATAAAGGGAAATAACTCTAAAGTGGCTAAAACAATTTGGTTGGTTGATGCCCATCAACATTTTCCTCAAGTTTCATGAAGATCGGAAAGCTGTTTGAGTTAGAGAGCAGACATCGCTGTGGACGCCGCCCGCCCTCCATGGGTGTTGCCATAATACCACCCGCCTTCGACGGGCGTATACAAATGTATATTCACCTCTCCCAGCGGCTCGGTAAATATTACATTTTCTCTGGTTGAGAAATCACGATAGTGACCTATATCAAAAATCAGTAATTGTATAAAATATTGTAATACACGATAACAAGTCAAGAAGACACTTTGTATTTTCAATAAAAATATCAATGGTTTTGACTTCTAGCTTGATTTTATTCTACTTTGAATGTAACACGGCATATTCTAACTGAAGAAATCACTCCAGTATCTTATTTCATAATCACCTTAGAGATACTAATTAACCTATTAGCCTCGTTTATTGTTAAATCCCATTCTTAAAAACTAAAAAAAATCTGCATTTAATTACGACACATCCGCTCCGTTTCAAACTCTAACTAATACTCGGACTCCGTACACGCGTTCCTGATTAAGCAATGCTCTTTATATAGAACCAACCAATGTCGGAGGCGTACCTATGCAGAGGCACGGAAGCCGGTGCTTCTACGTCGTTTTCATACACACACAAAAGACAGGCGGTCAAGATAAAATAAAAGTACCCACACAATAATTGTTTTTGTTCGAAAAAAAGTTCTTTTCTAGACATTACGTTTCCTTGTCTATGCGATTAAACTACGCAGGGTCAATCGATCTTTCTTAAATGTATTCTACACCTTTAAATATGCCATTATTGCGGAGCTTTCCGGTCTTCTATCAGAGTTTCCACATGACCCAATGGGGGCCTTAGGCGTCCATCATACCACTCACCCTTCTTTTTGTGCATCCACTTCATTTCCACAGTACCTACGCCCCTAAATGTAGAACAAGTGCTAGCTGTTATCCCTGTACCGATGTAATGCAATTGATACACGAGAAGTAATACAATGACGATACGAGTAGTAATAAAATGGCGAAACGAGAAACACGACATAACAATCAATTATGATAACTTTAATTAACTGAACTGTTAACATAACAAAGTACATGCATGTTATCAATATGTAAAATAGCACATGGTCCTTGCTGATTATAAGGTAATACACATAGACATATGACATTAACTCAGCGGATTTCATTGATCGTTTCTATTGATCGTTTTATAGTTTTCAGTATGCAGTGGAGGGCACATAGGGGTTAGAGAAGGCGACAGCCCCGGCCACATACATTTGCATTTCAGTGATTATCCAACTAGATATTTTAAAGTCTCGTATAGGTTCTCACAATTTCTCATTACGTTATCCGTTACTTATTTCTTAGGGGAGGGAGTCTCGTTGGTGAAGTTGTTACGCCAGTAAGTCATTAAATATTGATCACCGGTAAGTCAATATGAGTTTCAGCCTTCCTGCAGACATCAACGTTAATTGGCAAGGATTGTCAGTTTTCCTAGGCCTGTCACAGGTCGTGAATTTTGACCAAGGATTTTTCTTATTCCCCAATAAAAACTGGACTCATGCAACAAACAAACAAACAAACAAAATAACAAACAATAATTCTTGGTACCATAATTAACGAGTCGAAACCGGGCATTACCAAATTCTAAACGCCACAGTTAGCACGTGTAATCACTGGAATTTGTTTGTTTGAATGATGTTAAATTCCACTTTCAGCAATTTTCAGCTATATCATGGCATCCAGTTTATATTAGTTTTTATTGGGGGCGGAAGGCGGCGTACTCAAACAAAACCCCCGACCTACGGTAGGAAAACTGTCAATCCGTGTCATTTCAAATTAGAGTCGAGTACACCCTATCGCAGTCAGACTCGAACCTGCATGTTATCACTGGATCTCTAAACCTGATTTCATTGTATTATTGCAACTTCAATTATTGTTGTTATATTATAATCATTCTTTTTTGTGATTCCAAATTATCTTTTTAGATTAAAACTAACATATTGTCTCCATCATTACACACTCTGGCTTGATGTGATAAAAAATCCCGCCAATATATAATGCTTCCTAGCTTGAAGTCTCCATGTTTCTCCACTTACATATTTTTCGAGAAAGAATTTCTGTTTCATTTTGATTTTCAGCTTTTGTAACCAACAGTTACTGCCTCATGTTATTTTTAAGTCGCAATATTCTCCTTGGTAATCTTTCGGCAATTTATCAGCATCTGTTTTATTTTCAGGAAGTTCTACAGATTCTTCTTTCAGCAACGCAACTTGTGTTTCCGCCTTGAAAACCATGTTCTCTAATCGTTTGCCGTTAGTCTTAAACAAAAATTTCGTAACTAAATCTATAACATGTAAGACAAGCGATATAATTGTGTGAAGAAAACTACATTTTGTCATAACACTTAAAAAATTAAACAGGTTTAAGATATGGAACGCCATAGCTGTCTTCTGTGGTGGAGAATGTAATATTTTCAGTAGTCTTAACTTTATATTCAGTACTTCTTTCTTCATATTGAGTGGTTTTTAAATTATGTTTAGTTTAGTAATCTATTGACGCGTATATTTCTACTGAACATAAAGGTGTACATCTACTGAATATAATAAAATTTCTACGGAAGATAATGTTGTATCTACTGAACATAATGAAAACACTACTGAACATAATGGTGTGTCTACTGAACATAATGAAAAACCTACTGAACATAATAAAAAAAAACTACTAAACATAATGAAAACACTGCTAAACATAATGAAATATCTACTGAACATAATGAAATATCTGCTGAACATAATGAAATATCTGCTGAACATAATGAAAACACTACTAAACATAATGAAAACACTACTAAACATAATGAAAACACTACTAAACATAATGAAATATCTACTGAACATAATGAAATATCTGCTGAACATAATGAAAACACTACTAAACATAATGAAAACACTACTAAACATAATGAAAACACTACTAAACATAATGAAAACACTGCTAAACATAATGAAATATCTACTGAACATAATGAAATATCTGCTGAACATAATGAAATATCTGCTGAACATAATGAAAACACTACTAAACATAATGAAAACACTACTAAACATAATGAAAACACTACTAAACATAATGAAATATCTACTGAACATAATGAAATATCTGCTGAACATAATGAAAACACTACTAAACATAATGAAAACACTACTAAACATAATGAAAACACTACTGAAGATAATGAAAACACTACTGAACATAATGAAAACACTACTGAACATAATGAAAACACTACTGAACATAATGAAATGTCTACTAGACATAATGGTGTATCAACTGAACATAATGGTGTGTCTACTGAACATAATGAAAAACCTACTGAACATAATAAAAAAAACTACTAAACATAATGCAAAATCCACTCAATATGAAGAAAGAAGTACTGAATATAAAGTTAAGACTACTGAAAATATTACATTTTCCACCACAGAAGACAGCTATGGCGTTCCATATTAAGACATGCGTCAATTTGAATGTTCCTTATTAGTCTTGACACACACAAACATGCAAAGTTGAACATGTTTCGTATTTTACTGGTACTCGTTAGAATACTCCAATAAAAATACTTAGAAGTTAGAAATGCTTTTAATATGACCCTACATATGTAAACTTGTGTTCACCAACTGACGAAACATCTTTCGATAAAAATTGCGAAGTGCTTAGTGAAAATCCCGAACCTCAACGGGAACACTGGCAATCCTTCTTAATGAAGGTTGGAGTCGAGCACACTTTGCTCGTAATCAGGCTTGTATTTAGATGTAAGTTTGCGAACCAGAGGAGTCAAACTCTGACGTTATTAAAGCCTGCTCTACTAAATAGATTTACATAGGTGACCATTATAAAATTATATAGAATACAGAATTTACCTTAAGTTCACTATAAGTGACAACCTTATTTTCTCAAAATACCATGTCTTCGGCAAAAAAAATATCTGACCGGCACAACAAGATGAAAGTCTAATAAGAATGTTTCGTAAAGTTTACAAAATGACGTCATAAATAGAGCTAGTTTCAGTTGTCAGAGGGATAGAAACAGATGCCAGTTTGTTAAGTTTCGTACAAAATCTAATACTTGCTTGAAACTAAAACATTTGGATTCGTTTCACTTCTAAAATAATTGTGCATCATATAAATATAATTTTAAACAGGTTCATTCAGAATTACACATTTTTATGCAAAGTAAATTAGAACTACTTTGGTTCTTTTAAGCACTACTTTTGACTATGGCATCAACTGATTGGCTACTAGTAGATGTTAACCTGATAATAAACAATAAAGTTAGATGTTCACTTGATTTAAATTATTGCATTTCATTAATAGTTAGTCAGCATATCAATCTAAAGAAGAAACAGACTATAGATACATACCGCTCGTTTTCTATCGTACCTCAATATAATTACTAGTGTGATTATTCTGAAAAAAATATAAAGAATTTTTAATTTAACTTGCCGAACTTGAGAACAGTATTTTATACCAGAACTTGATACTTCGGGATTAAAATGTAGTTAATTTACCAGTAATGTCGTAATTCGTTTAAATTTACGCAAATTATTTTTTGTAAGAGGATCACGGGGGGTAACTTGGTATATATAGGGTAATAATACGGATGAGCGACCCGAATGGGTGACCTTTTTAGCGCTGCAAAATATATGAAAAGGTAGCGTTTTTCATCGAAAAATATATCATACAGTAGTTGTAAATTATCTAAATATATCCATGCCCTACTCTCATCTTAAGCCCATGTAAATCACTGTGATTTTACAAAAAGGGTTCCATTAACATCACTTGCTCATGTTTGTAGTGAGTAGACTATTCCGCGGTCAGGCTTGCCGTATTATGACCTGATAACCCCCAACAAGGAGGCATACACTATCTGCCACCTGGACACGCGCTAGGCAACTCTGTGCGTCGAGCACTGTGAACCCTCAAAGTATGGTCGCAGCGGATAAAGGGAGAAACTTAACATAAATTATAGCTAAAAGACGGCACATCCAATAAAAAAACAGTAACGCAAAAAACAATTTACAGAATATATAAATAGGATGCCATAAAATACAGGATTAGAACAGTCACAAACTTTATCTGCATGTAGTTGGGTTGAACCCGTTAAAGGTCCATTATAGAAATCGTGTTGTAATGAGATAAAAGAACAAATCTGTTTACACAATTACAGAGAATGCGTGTTTATTTTTACTTGGCAAAAAGCTGTAATTGGTTATTACTTACATTGTACAAAATGCAGCCATAATTATTGATACAGATATCCATAATAAAACTGTATCTGTTTCCTTATCACCTGTTTTTGTTGTGATTGTTGTATTTAAATTTTCACCGGAAGTTGTTTCATTTGTCGGCATATTTGATGCACAAATGTCACATGAAATACAGTCTTCACAACTTAGAAAGTTTTCACAGTCTACTTCCATGTTCCACTCCTGCAAACACCTCAATAAAATGTAAATTCTCTCTGAACAGTCCAGGCATATAGAGGTGGAAAATAAAAGGGACATTTCCCATGGCGGTGGACAGGGAGCCGTGTTTAGTAGTTTTCGATGTCTTGGTGGATCGTGTAGTGGTGAATATCTATCCAAATCCATTTTATCGTTCATGTCTCTGCAAATCTAAATAAAAAATATTTAAGTTATAAGTTGCATCAAACTGTCGATATATTTTTATATTATTTTAATGAAAATTCCGGTACATTGTTTGTTTGTTTGTTTGATGGTGTTTAACGCCAATTTCAGCAATTTTTCAGCTTTATCATGGCGTCCAGTTTTTATTGGGGGAGGAAGCCGGGAGTACCCGGAGAAAACCCCCGACCTGCGGTAGGAAAACTGGCAATCCTTGTGACTTAAGATTGGAGTCGAATACACCCTCTGCCCGCAGTGAGAATCGAACCCGCAATCTCAGTGTTGACAGACCACGTGATCAATAGTAGACGAACTACCTTAACCACTCGGCCACCGAGCCCCCCCCCCCCCCCCCCCCCGGTACACTGTACTGAAAGTTATAAGTTGAATGTTTGTACGTTAGGTGGCGTGCGCTTTTATTTTATAGTCAAAACGCGTAATAACACAATAAAAACATGTTCTTATAATACACGAATTTTCGCCATGATAGTGTATTATCACCGTTATCATCATGAAGGTTCAAAATCACGCATGCTGAAGTCTTGACAGGTCTGATTATATGACCCATGCTAACGCCATGACGGGCCTGATATCAAGCATGCTATCGCCTTCACAGGTCTGATTTCACACAAACTATCGCCATGTCGGGCCTGATATCAATCATGCTATCGCCAGGACAAGTCGGATATAACGTATGCTAAAGTCTTGACATGTCTGTTGATATCATCAATTCTATAACACGACTGGTCTGATATGAATGTTATCGCCCCGTCAGGTCTGATATCACGCACGATATCGCCGAGATAGGAATGATATTATGCATGCTACCGCCCTGGTTGGTCGGATATCGTGCTTGCTATCTCCATGTTTACTCGAATATCACAATATAATAGGTCTGATCACGCATGCTATCGACATGATATAAACGATATCACGCATGCTATCGCCATGATACGTCGAATACCTGACTATACTGTTTAATGTCTACCTTTCATTACAACTGTATATTTCCCTTTTAGTCAGATATTGAAAAAGTTACAAAAAGGGTCTTCTATTTAAAAAATACTTTTTCATTCAGTTTTATTAACGGATATATTAATCAAATTGTAACTATCATAACACTGAAAAACGGAAAGTGACACTAATCTAAGACTAAGCAAAATGAATTAATTGTCGATATTACTTCCTACTAATAAAATAGATAAGTACCTTTACAAAGCACATATTCTCTTCCGTGTGTATTACGATTCCCATAATGAATGCCATCTTTAAATGAGTCAAAAATAATAATTCAGTAATCAGCTGTTTTACCATTGCATGCTATCTTCCGCCATAAATATATAAAGCTCATCACCCTGAAAATAAACAACAACAATATTATTAAATTTCTGAGTTAGTTTGTACAACTTTAAATAAATGTTATATATACTATTTCCCTGAAACCGCTGAGGAACTCTGGGATATAGAGATGATCCCAACTTTATCGGGCTTGCAAGATAGACCCCTCCCTAAACCTGAGAGATTTTTGTTGAAAATTTTTTTCTTGAAGTACATAAAAGTTATTTGTGCATAGATTATTGTATCTCTTATTGAAATTTTAGAAAGTTTTTCTCAGTTCTTGATAACTGAAATGCTGGTAGTTTTGTTAAACAATTTACTATTTTTATTATAATTCGCTGCATTATAACTTGCATGTATCGTCTCAATATGTTCAAACTAGTGCGGAAAACGAATTTTCACGAAAAGAAATGTTACGGAAATATATTTTTAGCCAAGGTAGATGCTGATCAATGGTAGAAAGGTATGCACATCACAGAAATGCTAGTAACATGGTCAAAACATTTGCTAGCCTACTGTTATGTGCCTATATAAGGCAGATCCGTGTAATTTGGAGAAATAGGAGAAATCTCTGCACGTAAAAGATTCTCAACAGCAAGGTCTTTCAGAGAGGTCTGTAGGTGTCTGGCTTTGAGATTAAATATTCTGACCAGATATCTATTGTTCCATCAACTTCCTGCTCTGATCAATTTCGTGATAACTGGTCCGTCATATTTTTTGTGGGCCTACTTATCCAAACGTATTTTTAAAATTGCTCTCGACCTTGGCCAAAGGTACGCTAGCCTAACAAATAATTATCACCAAAAATGAAGGTCACTGATATAATAAATGTCGTATATCTTGGCCTAACCTGTGCAGCTATATGTGAACTATAGCATTACATTTGTTTATTGGTATCTGTGCAAAATTATACGTAAAAATTATGGAAACCTTATTATTAACTTGTTTACTTTACTCACATAGTATAATTACACTATTGTAATGTGCATTAAACGTTGCGTATGTAATAACGGTTGGCGAACTGTGCACTTGGATGACCCGTTGTCATGTGATACATTTTTTAACACCCAAATAAGAAAAAGAACAACATATGGCATTAAGAAAATCCGGACAAAGAAACAAAATAAGAAAATCCGGACAAAGAAAACATGAAAACCGAAAAAATTAAACAAAACAAACGAAACCAAAGGTCTGAAACCTAAACCCAATAAAACAAATGATGCACTTGCTACACCTATTTAGAAGAATTTTTTACGGAAGGATTATACTCATTGAGATTTTATGTTATATCCTAAAATCTATGAGTATATTTAGAACATTTTTTTAGAAAGACAGTTAACCCCGACACCTTATATGAAATTCTTATACTTAACGCCGTATTATATTATTCAGTTTTCTGAAGGACGAGGAAACTTGATATCTCGAGTATTTGTATAGTAACAATGGACGTTCATGACAGTAAATTTTAATCCTTTAAATGTCATAAATACAATGAAATAGTGTTTGGATAGTGAAAACTCTTAAAGGTTAACTTAATATGTTGCATGTGCAAAACGGGAAATATACTCGTACGTATATGGTATGACACATTCTGACAAAGTAATAGAAAATGCTTATGGGTCCAACAACAGACATGACAGAAGACAAAGCTATTTGTTCATTTTATAAAGTTATAATTAAGGTTATAATTGAACAAAATATAGGTTGCACTAACTACAAAAGATTCATGAAAAATACACACTAAAAATATATATAACATACAAGTTGCCCTACCTCTGCGCTAGTATATCTTTTGTTTTTGTGCAATTTTAAATAGTACATTATCTAATTGTCAGACAAAATACCAATTATCTGATAAATGTGTGTTATTATACAATTTAAACATGATATATATTAATTATATTGTATATCATATTACAGAGCAATTTATTTTAATCTTATGTTCATTTGACTATGGCCTGAAGTCTAATGTTTATTGTAACAAGTCACACGAATTCGTAAACAACTACAACAGATTTTCAGAGATTCTGTTGAATATTAACTTCTTTTTATTGTTATTTTTCAGTGTCGAATTTAGTAATTAAATAAATATTTTTCAAAATTACATCTATATACAGTGTAGTGCAAAAAAATAAATACGTCAATGATCTCTCGCTTACCTCACGTCAGTTCAATCCCACTTAACTACATGTACTAAAATTTAAACAAGACACCGATTAAATTTCTAATAGGGTGGTTCAAAACACAAACTCCCTTTGTATTATATAAAAGATTTATTTTAACTCATTGTCATCAAAGTTATTTTACAGATTGAACAATAGCTAAAAGAATAGATTTTACGTTATAGATAGAAAGATATCATGTTGTCAATTCTTAGAAATTATTATTAAAGATAATTTATGTCTAATAATTTTAATGGGTTGTAAGATCATACCTGACTGTTTATTTGTTTGTATTTTGTGTACTTTTTCATAATCAACTGACGGGGCCTCTGTGGCCGAGTGGTTAAGGTAGTTCGTCTACTATTGATCACGTGGTCTGTCAACATTGAGATTGCGGGTTCGATTATCGCTGCAGGCAGGGTGTACTCGAATCCAATCTTAATTGACAAGGATGCCAGTTTTCCTACCGTAGGACGGGGGTATTCTCAGGATACTCCGGCTTCCTCCCCCAATAAAAACTGGACGCCATGATATACATGAAAAATTACTGAAAATGCCGTGAACATCATTAAAAACAAAAAAAAACATAATCAACTGAAAGTTTAACCTCAACCCACCTATTAATATATTACAGAAAGACTACAAGTATATAGATGTGAACGCAGTTTTACATTACGTACTGTTATTGCTGTTTCTTGAACGTGAACTAAAGTACACAATAACATAATCATTTATTTTAAGACAAATTACAAACATTAACCGGAACGAGTCTTTCTCATAATAATTGTATGTAAAAGGATTTACAAATGCATTCATTAGAAATACATGTTTTTTTTGTGGGTAATTCTGATTATTTAATACTGATAAATAAACTATTTTAAACAAAAAGTGTTATCAATATATTCAGGAATTGAACACATGATAAAATGGGATTTTTTTCTTGGAAGTATGTGCACAGATTGTAAACGACTTTCTGTAATTCTTTATTTAAAACTATTAATATTACACTTAAAAATATAAAATATTGTAAATTACTAAAATTTTTATAATTTAAACTGTCAATATGTGTCCGCTGTCTGGGTGATTACAAATTGTCAACACTGAGGATCGACTTGACTCCTACCTTTATTGACAGAATGACAGTTTCCTGCAGAAGTTTGGGGTTTTCACGCGTACCTTAACTTCCTCTAATAAGACCTGAAGCAATAACATATATGAAGTATTGCACGTTACATTCCAAAAATAGATATTTATCTTGTCGTATGTAAATCGTGCGCATATGGATAAATTACGATAACAGAATCGATTTCGACCTATGCACTTGGTGAGAAACAAAACAAACCATGAAAAAATAAGAAAAAATAATAATGATTCATATCACAGAAATAGAAATAAAATACGCCTCAGATGTTGTTGAACGGAAATCTATGAATGCTTCCTTAAAGCTAATTATAAAATGTGCACGACTTGATCTTGAGCATAAATTTAATTTTTTTGTGTTTGTTTAACGCCCAGCGAGCGATATTTCAGTTATAATCAGGACGGGGTTAAATTAAGAAACAAAATATCAAGTGTAAAAATGGTGGGAAATTGAAACTGCCACTAGGTAGGGGGTGGACAATTTCCTTTGTAACGGCTACAATGAACCTACTCGTTTTCAAAATCTACAAAAGGTTAAGCGTGACACTCCTAATACGTCATCCACTTTGTTCGCGGTCAGGCCTTCCTTATTATGACATCACAAACAAAATTAATGAGGTATTTAAATTTATAAAAAGCTCTAAACGTTTCCGCGTATCATAAATCATAAATCATAAATACTAGTACTTTGGCAAGATAACACCGAGTTGGGTCGAACAAAAATTTGGGAAAAAAACAATATTTTCTAGACCATATACTGTTGTATATATGCATACATATGTGTTTATCTATAATGCGTGCTCTTATGTACATGTATTTTGTTTAATATTGTATTGTATGGGGGAAGACCTCGTAAGTTGGTAAATCTTGTGCCCTATCCTATCCCTATTTGTTCTTTGAGCAAATAAAAATTGTTATAAACTAAACTAACATAATTTCCATAAAACTACACGACATTAACGTGTAAAAACTATAATAACATTGCTTAGACCTGAATTATTCATGGCGAATTGCATATTAGAAATTGAAAGATCAAAGTACATGTACTTGTGCGTATTAGATGGTACATATTGGTAATATCCTGTTCCCACGAGAAAAAATATTAGACGAAATGATTCCATCCTCACAAGTCAGGGTTTCTGTGTCCACATGTTTCGTGGACGCAGGAACCCTGACTAGTGAAGATGAAATGATTCGAGCTTTAGTTGTTATGGTATCCAATACCTGCTTGAACTAAAAATTGTAGCTTAGGATAACTCGTCTTCATCAAGGTTAATCAATATTTAAAAACATTTTTTCTGATAGCATCACGTAAACTATGTTGTTCAAAACTTTTTTTGCTTAGGTGTTTTATATTTTTGAGTTATTTATTTTGATTAGTTTGTTTAATAGTTAAAAGACGTTTAAAAAATGAAAATTGTTCTACTTTACACATTCTACTTAACACACTCTCATCTAAAAATACTTCCTCTAAAAGTCTCAAAAATTTTCTGTGCATGCAGTTAAACATTAATCGATTGATTTAGTTCAAGCGAACGAATAACACAATTATTAGAAATACAAATAATTTTACTTCGCATTTGACACCTAAAAGTGGTAGGCTGAATATTATATTAATTTACTCATGTTAAAATTTATCCATGTTAAACCTATGTTGAGACGAGGATGAACATTACGTCCTCCTATTGTCTTTAGAGAACAGTTTATGGAGCAGTGTAATATAAAATAAATATTATGTATATTACTAGTATACTTATTTTATACATTTTATATAAAAAAAACTGCATACATTGCCAAATTCTTATTATATCATTTCCGATGAGCCTACAATATTAAATACTAAAATAAAAAAATATTTTGAAAACAAAATCAGCGGAGAAAGGGAGATAATACACAAATGTAAACCATAACTATAGATGTTGTACAGCCATGATTTATACGACATACAGTATCCCACAATTTATTAATTTGTCTGTTCAATCTATCTTTATCACTGTTTATCCGTATCTTTCTTTTTATAGTTCGGGAATCCTTTGCGGTCTAACGCTGTGTAAGGAGAGGACTTGAAGCGAGTCCCTAGCTATAAAAAAGGCGTTGGACGGCAGAGCCTTCTCGATCCACTTTCGATTGTGTTAGGGATTCGACAGTGCGGTTATAAATACCAATATATCCTATACAAAGCGGTACCGTCTGACCAAGGACATTAAGTTGTCGGTGTAGGACGTAAAAAGTCCCCAATCACAAGGCGGTACAAACACCTAAAGTATATAAATATATTGATTATGTTTATTATGCAAACTTTGAACCCGTTACTGCAGTATTCGAGATAAGTCATTTCACATTAGATTAAATATTTAATAAGAAAATTAAAAACCCATTTGCTTATCGAATATTCAAATTAACACAAAAGATCAAATTACTAGTGAAGTGTTTAGGCGGATGAAATGAGGTCTGAACTCGGGCAATTTCCTCTACTCCCTAATATTTAAAGTAAAAATACTTGAAGTAAATGATCATCTTAACACGTCTTGTGTATGGAAAATGTCTTAAAAGATTTAAAAGAAAACAAACCTTAAAATATTTCTGCTTCAGTTTAAGTTGTAATAACATGTAAATACAAATTATGTTCTCACTGATAATTTGAAGCAGCAGATTAAGTGTTGCCATAGATGCCAAGTTCAACACTTCACAAATAACATATTGTCTCGTTTTACAGGGCGTTTATAACAAAATCCAAATCTTTATTGTCATTAAACATTAAAATTTATACAACATAATATGTGAAGAAAGAAATATGAATACCAAACAAATAACGGGTAGCTCAACTGTTCGCAGTTCTATTTAATGACATTTTCAGTAAAAAAAATCTTGTTTTATTTATTGTAATTTTGATAGGTGTGGTTGTGATATATAACCCTTTCAACTATTGTCATTTTTAAGTAATAATTTTATCTTTTATTTACTTAAAATATTTGATTCCAACACGTGGAATTTAACTAATAACAAATATGGTATTGGAAAACGCAAACAATTCTCTCAGTGAATTCTCGTAAACATACTTTTGACGGAAATCCTTTTCCGTGTCGCATTTCCAATTTTCAAAAAACAATTTAATATACGTTGAATTTTTATCAAACTTCCTGAGTCGTATAAAAACATTATAAAATATTCGTAAAATGATAGCAATGAGACCCGGAAGAACTGTTAATAAATATTATAAATAGTTTAGTTCTATATAACTATGACATGACGAAATTTTCGTCTGGATTGTTTTAACTGGGGAGGTTTGTGCAAAAAAAACCCGAACTTTTTACGCGAACTAGAATACTGTGCAGTTATACAAAAGATATCGTTAGGCATTTTCTCATTCAATTATTATTGCTGTTTTAATAAAAATTGTATACGAAAAATGATAAATATTATATTTCTTCCGAAGTTTTTAAGAAGGGGGGAGCTAAAGGGGTCCATTAACACGTTAACATTTATTTTTCTCAAAACAGATAACAATAAATTTAAAATAATGATAACAGATAATAGCAATTTACATTAGTAAACAGAAAGCAGTGAGCTCAAAATTCGAAAAAAACCGATTACAGCAGAATCTTATCGAAGGGCAATAATATTAACAGCAGTCATGGCTTTTACTTTCATTATAACAGTTAACAACAATATCAATTTTTAAGAAAACAGATAATAGTTAATGGTTGATAAACAATTAACAGTTGCTTTATTTAAAAAAAACAGTTAACACACCTGTAAAAATGCCCAAAACACATTAACAGAAAAGATCTTGAGCCCCCTGTTGTAAGTTAGGAACCAGTTGTGTGCAAAATTTGAGGAATGAAAACCCCCTCGGATCCGGACACTAAGGTGTATAACTATTGCATTAATATAATATCCTATTTATAAAACATTTCTTAGTTTTCACTTTATTCTGTGTAAATTGATCACATGATTGACAGAAAACTATAATTTACCAGAAAGTGTGTTTGTTTGAATCACTTTAAGCAATTTTTTCAGCTATATAATCGCGTACAGTTTTATTTGGAATGTAAGCCAGATTACACGTAAAAAAACCCCTCGACCTGCGGTAAGAGAACAGGCAATTCTTGTCAGGTAAAGAGTCAAGCACACCCTGCCTGCAGTGAGACCCCAACCTTCAACGTCAGGGTTTAAGACCAACAGTAGATGGCTAACTACCTAAACTATTTGATAAGTTTTGCTACTGTAAGATTTTCTCTATATATTAGGATTTTTCAGATAGAAACAACATGTGGTATCGCCCATGTTCTATATTTAGCTTGACGACAATGTTGGTTTGTCGGACGACAAAACAAACTCATATAAGATGATTAAGTCTAAGGGACCGATCAATATTTATGTTAACTTAAATCTAAATCGAAATCTAAAATGAAAACCATAGATAACTTTACTATATCATCCTGGAACATACAGGGGCTGGGAGACAAACATGAAGATGACTTTTTCATGTCACAAATTAGGTTTGATATTAATATTTTATTAGAAACTTGGAAAGGCTCTGATGCCTAATTCCTTTTTTCTGAATTTAAATCTTTACAAAAATGCAGAAAAAAGAAAAAACGATCAAGAAGATTTAGCGGGGGAATAATAATACTCTATAAGTCAAAGGAATCTCTGTTATAGACATTACAGAATCTGAAAATAGATTATGGATCAAGCTAGATAAAGAATTTTTTGGATTTTCAAATGATTTAATAATTTGTGCATGTTATATACCCCCAGTTAGCTCCCCTTATTATGATGAAGATTTTTCAAAACTTGAGACTGAAATATCAAAGATTTCTGGAAAAGGTAGCATCTTGATAATTGGAGATTTAAATACTGGAATTTCCAATGCAACAGATTTTATAGAAAATGAAACTGATCCTCATATTGCAATTCAGAATATTTTACTAGATAATTACAATAAAGATTTTAACATCAAAAGAAACTCTATAGATAAAAATTAAATGCACAAGATCAACATTTGATAGATATGTGTATTGCCTCCCAGCTTCGGGTTTTAAATGGTAGATTTGTGGGTGATTTATTTGGAAATTTTACTAGTACGCAATCAAACTGAGCAAGTACAGGATTATGCATTGACCAATGTGGACCTTATAAAGTCTGTAAAATGTTTCAAATATCAAGTCCTTCATACCTATCTTATCACTGAGGCTCTCAAATTTCAGTGCATTTGAAGCGCCAAAATCCAACCATATAATACTGCAAATAAAATGATTCTTAAAAACAAAATTGAAAGTTCTTATAAATGGGAAAGTGTGTCAAAAATAAAAATTACTGAATGCTATGGCAGACATAGATACAGTTAGTAATGTTGTGTCAATTGAAAATGAGAATTTTGAAAATAACCAAGGAGGAGTAGATAAGGCAACAGAAAGATTAACTGAAATTGTTGAAAAATTGGCCCATAAATGTTGCAAAATAAAAAGATTTAAAAAATATAAGAAACAGAAAAAAAGCCTTGGGTAGACCAAAACGTTAAAGATCTAAAACACACAGTAATTCAAATTGGGCATAAAATGAAAGAAGACCCATACAATGCAACATTAAAAAATACTTTTTATAAACACTCTAAAGACTTAAGAAAATTGATTAAAAGAAAAAAGTATCTCTATAGAAAAGACCTGTTTGATAAATTGATAAATTGTAAAGAAACATATCCCAAACAGTACTGGAAGTATCTTACTGAACTGAAAAGTCATGATACTGAATATAAAAACAAGAATATTGATATAGATACTTCTATATATGAAGTTGAACAACATATAAGAAACCAAGGAAAACCAGATATAGATAATGCAAATTTTAGTAAACAAGTAAATGATGATATAAAATTTTATAAACAATTTTTAACTGAAAAAGAAGTTACGGATGGATCTTTCTCGATTAAGGAACTAAATACTTGTGTACAAAAATTAAAGTCGAGGAAATGTCCTGGTCCTGACCTTATACTTAATAAGATCATTAAATACAGTTTAATATTAACAAGTAAATCTATTGTTAAACTGTTCAATCTAATTTTAGACTCAGGAAAATACCATGAAGCATGGCGTAAATCCTATATTATACTTGTCTTCAAATCTGGAGGTCACTCAGACTTAAATAATTATAGAGGAATTTCCCTCCAAAACTAAATAACTAAACTTTTTAGTGCATTGTTAAATGAAAGACTTAATAATTTCTATTAACAAGTATATGCAAACCAACAGTTTGGTTTCAGACGAAAGAACAACAGACAGTATTTTTATATTGAAGACATTGATTACTAAATATAAATAAGGGAAAACAAAAAGTATATTCTTGTTTTGTAGACCTTAAAAAAGCCTTTTATTCTCTATGGCATAAAGGCTTAATGTATAAACTTTTAAAGATAAACATTTGTTGTAAATTTTATGAAATAATAGACAACATGTATAGCTTGTGCCAATCTGCTTTCAAAGTTAATAATAAATACTCCCAATTCTTTAACCTTGAGAGGGGAGTGAAACAAGGTGACAGTCCATCTCTGTTTAATTGCTACACAAATGATTTACATAAAATATTTGACAAGTCTTGTGATCCTCTGAAGTTAGAAGATTCCTTTATATCTAGTTTAAGTTTTGCTGATGATCTAGTGTTGGTGTCTAGTACCCACAAAGGTCTTCAAACAGCATTAAATCAATTAGAAGCTTATTGTAATTATTGGCAACTAACTGTCAATGTTAAGAAAACTAAAGTAATGGTATTTCAAAATAAATATAATAATGAACCATCATTTTATTTAAAAAACCAAGTAATATTGGAGACAAGCGAATACAATTTTTTTAGGTAATATAATTGATTTTAAAGGAAAATTTAAAAGGTCTATACAGGAATTGACAAAAAAGGGACTTAAGGCACGTTTTGCTCTTAAGAGTAGCTTCTCTAATTTTCAGTCTCTACCTGTAAACCTCTCATGCAAACTTTTTGATTTATTAATTAGACCAATTATTTTATATAATTGTGAAATATGGTTAATGGAGGAATATCAGAAAATCAGAAAATATTTACCAATTATTGAAAGAGGCACATATATTAAACAAAAAACTAGATAGTGAAGGAAAGTACTCATGGTACACCCTTGCTTCAAAGATATTTGAAGAGTGTGATTTAGATATTACAGAATTGAAAATTTCGATAAACCTTTTCTGAAAATTAAAAAGAACTTAAAATGTAATATTAAACAAAAAGTAGAAGATAATTACAAAAATAAAATAATGCAGAAACTATCCAGGTTTACCAATGATTCTAAATTTTTTTTATATAAACAAATAAAGACTGAATTTGGCTTAGAAAAGTATCTATTGAAAGAAACAAGTTTTAAAAACGGGCAACTTTTAACACAACTAAGAGTCAGCGACTACAAACTTAATATAGAATTAGGAAGATATAGAAATATAGCAAGAGAAAATAGATTGTATTCTGTATGTGAAGTTGTCGAAGACGAATATCATTTTCTCTTACATTGTAATATTAACAAAGAATTAAGAAGAACTATGTTCTATAAATTAAATTTAAATCAATATATTGATTTCAATAATCAAATTATTCATATGCACCAAATTTTGAATCCGAAATTGGAACTGATTCCAATTGTATGCGACTTTATAAAGCAGTCATTGGCACTACGAACATAGGGTCCACATTGGTCAAAGTTCCTCTAGTATAATATTTTAAATACACACATTTAACTAGCTGTTATTATCTTGTTTGTATTATGTAATGATATTCTCTATACTTTTTGTCGTAGTGTCATGTGTATTGTTTATTATGTAACAGTTTATGTATGCTTTGACCCGTACGGGTGTAAATTTCGCAAATAAAGGCATATTTATTGGTCCCAATCCCCAAATAATATTAACCGGTCCAACATTGGTCTAAAATAGATAGCGGTTTCGAATTGAGAATTTCTGTCGTGTTCAAATGTAGATTTATTATGCTTATTACGATAAGATAAGATATATTATTTACCAATTATGCGCCCATGAAGGGCATGAACATACAATACAAAAAAGATGAGAACAAATAATATATTTAATACACTTCTTGTGTCCCCAACTTTTTGCTATTAATGTTATCGCATCGTCACAAGTCAGGGTTTCTGTGGACACATGTGGACACAGAAACCCTGACACTTGTGAGGATGAGGTTATCGTGAAAAAAGCAAAAAAAAGTCATTAACACCTAAAAGGAGTCATCATAAAATATTTATTTTAAATATATTGATCTGTAGATCTCGCCATTACGTGTATTTAGCCATGACGGAAATCACAAAATAAGATTTTCTTTAAATACATAATAATTTGTATATAGGAAACGAATTACTGACAATGATAGATAATAAAGGACGAAATTTTGCATATTGAGTAAGAATATTCTATGGATAATTATTGGTAGAAGAAAGTCGGAGTAACGGTAAAAATCCCTGACCTCCCGCAAACAACCCTGCTATCCTTGTCAATCACGGTTGGTGTCGAGCACATCCTTTACTCAGTAAGGAAACCTCCGTGCTGATCAACAGTATATTACTAATTTCCTTAAATTTCAACCGAGGTACCAGATGCTTTTGAAATTATTGAGAATTCATTTACTTGGAAACCAAATACATTCCTGTATATTATATCCTTTATACTGGTATTTACCTTGAATATACGATTCCTTCTAGACTGGCATAAAAAGTCAGTTGTTTGTAAAAAAGTTTTCTTTGCACACAATATGTTGAAAGCACTTAGTAATCTATTTTTGGTCTGACTGCATTAAAATCTTTTGATTGCAGCACACGAAAATATTACCATATAAGGTAAACCGATGCCTGATTAAAAAGTCAAATCACAACAATGATCAAAGCTATACAAAGCGTTTACTTCCAGCAGTGTTGTCTCGTTAAAGAAGTTAGAAACAGATTTGAAATAATTTCCCCATTTTATTTTCATTAAAATACCTGATCACGTGTTACGTATGTAAATTGATTTTAAACTGGAAAGTATTCATACGCATAACAGGTAGAAGTCGTTAATGTGAAAGAAATATATTGACAAACAGAGAAGAATGATGCTTGCATTCTAACCTAGATGATTGTTATACATGTACTATATTGTGGCTTGGAAGTGAATTGCCCGATAAGAAATGTACACGCATACGACTTCAATACCTAACTTCATGTCAATATCGGACAGGTGTTTCTCAAAATAAAGTCAAATCTGTTAGCTGTCATCGCAAGATATAAACTCCCATAACTTAATTGTCTAAAACACGGATTTCAACTCAAATTCGGCGATATCTGGATCAAGAATTCGTTACCTTGTCGTTTTTATTGGTTATTGAAAATTTTCGAGTGTATTAATAAATTTTCAATAAGCACTTGATAAATAGCAACTCTTAACACTTGTTTAAAGCTTAACTTTACTTGAATTTTATAGTTACACATATTATATTTAAATACCATTAAATAATGTGCAAATTTAGAGTTACTCTTACCTTCTTTGTCAAGTCATTGTCGAATGGAAATCTGTAAAACGTGTAATATTGCAAAGCTTTACAAAGGATCAATCAATATCAATTGAAAAAGTAAAAGTTAAACACGTAATGATTCTGATAAAAAATCAATTTCTTTGCATTATACATTAAAACGTGTCGTAGGAGAATTTTTATGTTGTTTTATATTTTAAACAGTCATCAAATAAAAGTAGAAACTGCTACGTCATTTCCACACCTTGGTTTGTGGGGAGTATTTATTTATACATACACCAACGTAAAAAAATACTAGTTATTACTGTCAAACTTTGTCAAATTATATCATTATTATGGGATTATAAACTAATATCTCATAATGACAGAATAAATTGTTACTGGGAAAATCTTGATGGTTGCTGGGTACTTTTTAACCGGAAGTGCCTTGCTTTAAACTCAAAAACATGTGGTTACCGATTAAAAAAACAGCTAAACTAACATTCGATAATTTTCTGACAGTTTATGTTGTCGTCAGCCTAAAAATATATGGTTGCTAGGGACTTTTTAAAAACCGGAAGTCTTTTGAAAACATGACGTGACTTCTAAAAACATATGATGTCCTTAACAGCATATTACCATATGTGACACTCTTTGCAGTTTTTCTCTTGTGGTTCTAGTGATTTCATGAGTAATTTGTGTTGGCCAGATGACTCCGAAAAGAAAAAAATGATACTCTTTTAGATAATGGACTCCTAGTAGATTGTTTGTTGTTTTTGTGAACGGTGTTTAATGCTACCTTCATCGGTTTGGCAGCAATTTCGTTACGTTTAGTTGATATTGCGGGAGGATACCAGAAGAAACCGATCTTTGTTGAAATAATAATAATCATTGTCAATTAAGATTGCAGTGGACCAAACCTTGCCAGCATTGAGACAAAAAACCGGAAACCTCAGTGTTGACTGGCACGTGATCAATAGTATGTGACCAACTACCTTAACGACTCGGCCACCAAGGCCCACTCTCAACAGACATTTTGTCCTTATTAAAAAAACCAACACCAAATAATATATCACGTACGTTGTTCACAGCTGCGTTTTGAAAAGTGGGGGTTAAAAACCCAGCAAATTGTTCAAAGAACCATTGACAGGTCTTTTTTATGTTACATGATTGTAAAATATTTTTTAAATATTAGATTACTACTAAACAACAAATTTCTTTTATTAATTGTACTTTGAGATAGCTTATGTTTTATTAAATTATTTACACACACCCGTATCATTTTCAAACGTATTTATGAATATATTATTTTTCCAAGGAACTTGATTTAAAATTCTTGATTGTCTCGTCTAGTCAGATTAAAACTAATCTCATAAAAAACAAATTTAAATTTACATTATCAGACAGCACATTAAACTAGTATGATTTACGTAAACTGCATATGCTACATCCGACAAGTCAAAACATAATGCCAGATTATATTTAGTGGTAACTTACCAATCTATATTGCTAGATTCCTGATAACTTTTGCAATGCTTCTCTAGACCTATATATATCAGTGCTCATAGCTAATACATCAAAATGAAAATATATTTGCATGCTATAAAATAGCAACGAAACCTACCGAACAATAATATGTTTTAATACAGTGTAATTAAATTGGTTATCCAAACATCGTTACATTGGGACAATGTCTTGTTAGGAATAATCTCCCATACAAATGCTTAAATAGTGTCGCGTATATGTATATATATATATAGTGTCTGCCGTGATCGCTTGACAGCACCGATTCAAATAATGATAAGCCATGGTTTAACAATGAACTTAGGAGAGAAATCCGTAGAAGAGATAGATTTAGAAAAACAGCATTTAAATCTAAAAGAGCAGCGGATCTTATAAAGTATAAGAAACAAAGAAATAGAGTAAATAATTTGAAAAAAAGCTGCAAAAGAAAATTTTGAAAAGAACCTTGATAATATAATATTGGATAATGCTACAAATTCTAAAACCTACTGGAAAATTATGGAAATGTTAATAAAATCAAATAAAAGCTGTTCTAATATACCCCCACTTCAGAATATAATTTAAGATCATAGTTTGGGAGATATAGTCTATGGGGTCGACGAGAAATGTAAGCTATTGAATACGTATTTTAGTCAAATTTCGTCAGTGAAGGATGAAAATGTTATTCTCCCGGATTTTGAACTTAAGACAAATATACATTTAAACAATATTATTATCAGTAAAGAAGAAATTGTTGACATAATAAAAATCTTAGACCTAATAAAGCATCAGGGCCAGACATAATAAGTCACAAAATGTTAAAAATGTGTCCTGAAAAATAGCAATTCCACTTCAATTGATTTTTAATAAATCTCTGCACCAATGCAAATATCCATCTATTTGGAAGACTGTAAATGTTATTGCAATATTCAAAAAGGAACAGTGGATCAGTTTGGATATGTCGATCCGTAATGTCGATTCTATCTTTAAATTCAAATCCGAACTAAAAAACATGAACCCATGTATAAAAGTTCCGAAGCATTATGAATATGGACAGCGTAAATTTAATATTGTCCTAACCCAGCTAAGATGCTCAGCTTCATTTTTAAACTTTGATCTTGACAGAGTTAATATTATTTCTGATCCATCCTGTCGCTGTGGATCTAACCGTGAATCGTATTATTATTTCTTTGCATGTTCTAAATATACCATAATCAGAGACAGATTATTTAAGAACCTTTCCTGGCTGCCCAATTATTGTCCAATAAATCTAGAACTTTTAACATGTGGTAACCCGTTTTTGTCCACCGAGCAGAACAAACAAGTTTTTAAACATGTATTTGAGTATATCAAAGGGTCAGAAAGATTCCACGTTGATTAATAACTTGTACACAGGGTTCTTGAAGCACACAATTCATCACCCCCCCCCCCCCCCCCAATTCTCTAATTATTCGTTTATCTTTGCTAATTTCTTCTGGTACATTCCTTTTATCTCATGTGTTGTACAGATCTTATCTTACACTTTTAATATATATTGTATTAAATTGTATGCATGCTCCATAAATGTTATTTTCCAACATGTTGTTTATTTGGAGAAGACTTCATAATTGTGTCTAACTTGTGTCTTATCCTATTTGCAAATTTGAGCAAATAAAATCTGTTTAAACTAACTAAACTAAACCGATTCAATAACAAGTTAAAGTGCACAATTATTAAAGGTCGACTAAAGATCACTGAAGTTACAAGTCTAAACAGGAAGTAGATAAAAGGGAATAAACACTTGCGATGATAATGTATAATTTATTTAAAGAACAAGAATAGGTTTTTGAAAAACCTTTATATTAAATTTTTTTTTATCGTATAATTTATTGGCCCTTTCATGGTTTGCAGGAGCCTCTCTAGATGATAGAACATGTTTGAAAGCTGTAACAATTTTGGTCACATCTGGCGCTTTCTGAACCACTTTCGATGAGTTTGATATTTCACGAATGACAGGCTGACGTCTACATCCTATGATATTGAACTTGAAAATACATTTGTCTAAAATATTTGGTTTCTCGGCAAATTAAAAATACTTTTGCATAAGGATCACGCATAAAGTAATCCACCCATCCATTCTGACGACCATGCTTCTTGGCTTATCGTGTACTAGTCAAATTAATATAGCAAATGCACATAATCCTCTACAAATAATCAGCGACCAGCCTTTTTCATTCATTACAACATCACCAAGAATCGTTTAAACGGATCATTATAATCATTAAACGTCTCTGCTGCAATGATTGAACTTCATCAAAACAATGTGAAAAGTTGATTGTTGAGAATACAGAATTAATGCATGTAGACACTGCGTAATTTGAAATGTTTTAATTTATTAAAAATTCTATTTTTATACACACGGGTTTACAAGGCTATTAAAATATAGCGTTCAAATTGTGAAATTATTAATTTTGTATTAAGTCAAGACTTTTAGCTAAATGGTTGCATTGCATTACAAAATGCCAAGCGAACAAATTGAGCAATAGGTCTGACAGAGGAACAGGCAAAAATGATGCACAATCTTGGATTAAATTAGTGCCATTTTCAAATTATTATTTTTATGGTTTGTTTTCCATTTTTTAAAGATATTGGGTAGTAACGGCTTTAATTTTTAGGATAAAAAGTAATGATATATTGAATGATGTAAATGTCAGACAACGATCCATCTAACCTCCAAATTACAAATTTTAGTACAGAGAACGTTTATAACACAGGACGTCCACTGTGTATTTGCATACGATGTCTCCTTTGAGAATTACATTAGAGGGGAGATGTTTAGGCGAAATCTGGTTCGACCCATCATTTAGTTTGAAATGTTTGTACCAATTCAGAACCATTGCGATTGTCAATGCTCCAGTTGTCAATAGTAAATATCTTATTTATATCACTATTTTATCTAAACGGTTTTGATTTGATTTGAGATACATGTATTCATGTGCAAAACGTGTACAAAAATCAATGTTCACAAATGTATTTCTCCAAGAAAAATGTGTGATTAATTGTTCACTGTCATGTAGTTTTTCACGACACCTTTTTTCCTTGGCGAGTTTTCTAAATCGAAACATTAAATCATGCGAATCTCATATTTTCAAACAAAGGCAAAATGTGCAACATGAGCAAACAAAATTGCATACAAACATACATATACTACTAGTAACAACAAGAAAAAGAAAGATATAATATAAAGGAAAGGAAAGCTTGCAAATCATGTTATTGTAGCTTGGAAGAAGTCGGTATAAATTAATTAAACTTATTTGTTGTAAGTTCATTAGCTCTATTAAGGGCAAAATATTAACATTTAATAATGTTAAACCTATGTTGATGCAAATAACATCCTCTTGCTGCCTTTAAAGAACAGTTTATGGAGCAGTGTGGATATCAGTGAGATGCTATCCATCTCTGTGGGCCCCGCTGACCTTCAGGTCAAAGTTCAAGGTCTAAGGTCATCAACCACAGTATGCGACCCATCGCCTTGATATTATCTACTCACATATCTGGAACGATGAGACTATACCATCAGACTGGAGCAAGGGCCTTATTGTCAAACTAACGAAGGGGAACCTACAATGTTGTAACAGTTGGAGAGAAATTACTCTACGTTCTGTACCGAGCAAAATATTTTACAAAATCATTTTCAGCCGAATCGATACTGCAGTTGACCAAAACTAAAGGATAAACAGGCTGGATTTAGATAAGGACGAGGTTGCATAAACCAGATACTAGTATTTGATCTCCGAAATATTATAGAACAATGCATTAAATGGAAAAACACACCTTTATTTATCAACTTTATTGATTTCAAGAAAGCTTTTGATAGAGTCCATCGAAATACACTCTGGGAAATATTAAAAACTTATGGCATACCAAAGAAAATCATCACACTCATCAAATGTTTTTACCAAAACTTTGAATGCATCATAATACTGGAAAAACATCTCTGATCCATTTGATGTAAAATCTGGTGTTAGACAAGGATGTATCCTATCTCCAATTCTATTCTTGATAGTAATCGACTGGATACAAAGGAACACAACATCAGCTAGAAATGGAATACAGTGGACCATGTTTAAACAATTGGAAGATTTGGACTTTTCTGACGATCTTACAGAAATATCAACAACACAAAGACAATTACAAGAGAAAACAAATACTCTAAATTCATTTGCCAAAAGGACTGGCCTAAACATCAATACATTAAAAACAAAAATAATGGTAATGAATGAAAAAATGTGAGTACAAATAACTACTGACAACCAACAAGTGGAAAATGTCGATGAATTTACATACCTCGGAAGCGACATCGGCAGTGACAATGGTACAAAAAATGACATCCAAGCCACATAAGCAAAAGCCCGTGCAGCCTTTCATAGACTTCAGCCCATCTGGAAGTCACGAAACTACAGTATCAACACCAAACTGAAGTTATGTAACAACAATCAAGTCAGTCCTGTTGTATGGTTCGGAATACCGAATAATACAGAGTGACATACAGAAAGTAGACGCTTTCTACAACAGTTGCCTGCGAAAAATCCATAGAATCTTCTGGCCCACCAAGATAGCAAACATATATCTATTGCGGAAAAGCACGTGTAACAGCATCACTACCAAGATCAAGCAGCGGCGCTTCAGATCATGTTCTTAGAATGCCCAGCGGGAAGATTCCCAAGATAGCGCTAAACTGGACACCACCTGGAAAAAGGAAGTCAGGAAGACCACGGATGACCTGGAGACGTACCATCCAAGGGGAGCTTCAAGAACTTGCATACACCTGGGGCAGGCTCAGCATCTGGCAAAGGACAGGTTAAAGTGGAAGAAGCTTGTTGTCCTAGCGGGGATCAAGAGGATAAGTAAGTAACATACCAAATATCAAAAGCCTACCTCAAAAGATAAAATTATTATAGCTCGGACACGATAGATTCGGCGCAACAGACGGACGGACAGACTGATTACTATAGGGCGTCCTCCACAAAGTGGCGGGTCCTAATAAGTAATATGTGTACTAGTTACTACATATAAAAAAGGATACTTTAGTTAAAGTATTGACACATATTCCATTCTTATCGCTATACATTTTTCATTAAAGTTCCGAATAATGAATTACAGTTAACCTTAAAATGTTTAAAACTTTTCTCTTGCAATTTTATACATTTTATATAAAACTGCATACATGGATAGATTTTCATTTTATCTTTTCCGTTCAGCTTACAATAAAAAAAATATATAAAAATATTTTGAAAAAAAAACCAATCACGAAGTAAGGGAGATAATACACACTAGTAAAACCACAATTCATGCAGGACAGCCACGATTTATACGATATCCACATTTTATTAATTGATATATTAAATTTATCTTAAAAGTCTCTATATATTGATCTCTTTCTATTTACACTTCGAGAATTCTTTGCCATCTAACGCGCTGTTAGACACGACACGGATTCGAAAGTGGGGTTATACATACATTGTACCAATATATAAGTGCAAATCAATTAACACTAGGCAGTACAAACACCTAAAGTTTATAAATATATTGATTATGTTTATTATGCAAACTTTGTACTCGTTACTGCAGTATTCGAGATAAAATTCATTACATTTTAAATTAAATGTTTAATAAAATTTTTTTTAAAAACTCATTTCCTTATCGAATATTCAAATTAACACTTAGATCAAAGTGTTAAAATGGCGGATAAAATGAGATCTGAACTCAGGCCATTTCCTCTTATCCTTTATATTTAAATTAAACATACTTGAAATTAAATTATATTCTTAACTAGTTCTGAATATGGAAAAAGCTTAAAAGATTTTTTTTTTAAATCTTAAAATATTTCTGCTTGCGTTTAAGTTGTAATTACATGTAAATACATATTATGTTCTCACTGATAATTTGAAGCAGCAGATTAAGTATTGCCATAGATGCCAAGTTCAACACTTCACAAATAACATATTGTCTCGTTTACAGGCCGTTTATAACAAAATCAAAATGTATATTGTGATTAAAGATTCAAATTTATACATCATAAAAGGCAAAGAAAGAAATATGAATACCAAACAAATAACGGCTAGCTCACGTGTTCACAGTTCTATTTAATGGCATTCTCACTCAGAAATTGTTTTTATTTACACTGATGTTATGATAAATAACCTTTCAACTATTTGTATTTTTAAGTGCTAATTTTATCTTTTATTTACGTAAAATATTTGATCCCAAATAACAACAAATATGGTATACAATTCTCCCAGTTAATTATTGTAAACATACTTTTGACGGAAATGCTTTTCTGGGTCACATTTGAAATTTTCAAATACATACTTGCTTTTAAATAAGCCGAATTTTTATCAAACTTCCTTAAAACGTATAGAAACATTATTAATTATTCGTAAAATAGCAACCCGGAATATTAAAAATAGTTGAGTTCTATAAAATTATGACATGACAAAATGTTCGTCAGAAATTTTTTCAACTGGAGCGGGTTGTGCAAAACAACGAACTTTTTACGTGAACTAGGAAACTGTTTTACAAAGCGATTGTTAGATTTATTTTTGTCATTATTGTTGTTTTAATGTCAATTGTATAAGGTAAATGATAAAAAGTAACAATGTTTTTGCGAACATTGTAAGTTATGAACCAGTTTGTTCAAAATTTGAGGAATGAAAACCCCCGCCGATCCGGACACTAATGTGTATAACTATTACATCAATATTATTATCCTACTTCTCTAATTTCATGTTTCTTTTTAGGTTATTCTGTTTAAATTGAGACGGTCATGTTGGCTGGTGACAGCAAAACAGACACATAAAAGGCTAACATTGGTCTACATTGAATTAGAGGTGTCGACAACGGTAATAATGACACAAGAAAAAAATGCAATTGAAGTCAATAACTAGTACGTGGAGTCGATTGAGAATTTCTGCTGTTTTGAAATGTAGATTTATTATGCTTATTAACTTAATGTGTTCACATGTTTTTGCTATTATGGTAGTTATATGTATATTAATGGCAAAAAAACGCCAAAAACAGAAAAAATAGTCATTAAAGGACAAAAATAGAGAAAGTATTTGTCTAAAATTTTTATTATAAATGAACTGATCTGTAGATCTCTATATTCTTGGCATTTTGGTTGGTATTTTTCTCTATTTAATTTTGACATATTAGATAATTACATGTATCCTGTATTATTTATTTAACCATGACAACCATGATGGATGAAAATCACAACATCAGATTTTCTTTATCTGACCAACTTTCAAGATATTAGACAAAACTTAATACATGAAAAATTATACATAAGTAATGAATAACTGATGATGATATAAATAAAGGACACAATTTTGCCGAAATGAATTGGAATACGAATTTTCAATTGTTTCAACTATTTGTAGAAGGAAGCTGGAGGACGGATAAAGTTTCATGACCTCCGGTAAGAAAACTGGGTATCCTTGTCAATCACAGAGTCGAGTCATTCCCTCAGTAAGGATCGAACTTGCAACCTTAGTGCTGATCAAAACTCATCCTCACAAGTATGTTACTAACTTCCTTCACTAATTGGTCACAGATGTCTCAGATACGTTAGAAAATATTGACCATTAATTTATCCATCCTCACAAGTCAGGGTTTCTGTGTCCACATGTGTCCACGAAACCATGACAAACTTAGCTAGGAAATTCCCGGGCTAGATTTTCATATGACGTCAAACCTTCAAAATAAGGTTTCGTGGATACATGTGTAGAAACACATTATACAGAAACCCTGACTTGTGAGTATGTAATTTACTTTGAAACCTAATAAATGCCTGCATATTAAAGTCTTAATACTGGTATTTACCTTTAATATACGATTCCTTCTAGACTGGCATAAAAAGTCAGTTGTTAGTAATTTCTGAAATAATCGACAACAAATACGTCCAAACAGAAAACAAATAAAAGTTTTCTAAATACACAACATGTTAAAAGCACTCATTCATCTATTTTTTGCTATGCATGTATAAAGCAAAATGATTGCAGCACACGAAAATATTATGATATAAGGTAAACCAAATACTAATTAAACAGTCGAATGATCAGGCAATGAAGCGTTTACTTCCAGCAGTGTTGTCTCATTATACAAGATAGAAATAGATTAAAAAAACCATAATTTTCCATTTTATTTTCATCAAACCAAGTCTAAAATAGTACCTAATAACGTATTACGTATGTATATATTGATTTAAGTTGTAAAGTATTCATACGAATAACATGTAGAAGTCGTAAAATGTAATAGAAATATATTGACAAATAAGAATGATGCATGCATTCTAACCTAAATGATTGTTATACATATACTATATTGTGGCTTGGTAGGGAAATGCACGCTAAGAAATGTGCACACACATGACTTCAATGAATACAATATCTAAATTCATGTCAATATCAGACAGGTGTTTCTCAAAATAAACTAGTCAAATCTGTTAGCTGCAATCGCAATATATAATAATTCTCATGATAAACTGGCTAAAACCCGGATTTCAACTCAAATTCGGTTGTTTAAAGAAATCTGGACAAAATCTCGTTCCTTTTTCGTTTTTATTGGTTATTGAAAATACTCAAGTGTATTACAAAAATGTTATTGGTACTTTGGTACTTAGTTTTCTCACGGTTTATTGTGCAAAGTTAAAAAGGGACTTTTTGACATTACTCTAGAATTATTGTACTCTGAATGCATATTAAAAGAGTTCATGATGTACTTTTAAATAAATAATTTACTAAATTGTTCGTAAATAAGCTACAGTAACTTGTGAAACCCGCGGCCTTCAACAGGACAAATCAATCATCGGTTTCTACCGAGCCTGTAACAATATAGTCCTTTACAAGTAGCTCTTAACATCTGTTTAAAGCTGAACTTGAATTTTATGGTTAGTTATTAATAAAAAATGAAGATTTAAATTTACAATTCTTTGAACTCCTTACACATATTATATTTAAATAACATTAAATAATGTGCAAATTTATATTGACTCTTACCTTCTTACAAGTCGTTGTCGAATAGAAATCTGTACAACCTGTAATATTGCACAGCTTTACAAAGGATCAATATCAATTGAAAAAGTGTATGTTAAACATGTAAGGATTCTTATAAAAAATCAATTTCTTTACATTATAAAATTGAAAATTGAAACAGCATACCATATGTGTGCTAGACACTTTCTCTGTCTATTGTGGTTCCATTGTCTACATGAAAAAGTAATTTGTGTTGGCCAGATGAATTCGAAATGAAAAATTGATACGCTTTTAGATGGTGGACTCCTAGTAGATTGCCTGTTGTTTGTGTGAATGGTGTTGAACGCTAATTTCAGCAGAGTTTCAGCCATATCAGCCATATCGTTTAGTGTTTAGTTGATATTGGGTGAGGAACCCGGAATACCAGAAGAAAACCTTTGATCATTGGTATAGGAAATAACAATCATTGTCAATTAAGATTGTAGTCTATCAATTAATAACCAAACACCAAATAATATGTCACGTACGTTTTTCACTGCTGCCCTTTGAAAAGTGCGGGAAGAACCGAGCAAATTGTTCAAAGAAGACAAGGGTTTCTATGTTATATGATTGTAAAAAGTATATTTTTTAAATATTAGATTACCCATTAACACCTAGTTTCTGATATTTATTGTACTTTGAGATAGCTAGATTATTTTTCTAACGAACGTGACGCGTCTATTATGATTAAAACTAATTCCAAAAAAACACATTTAAATCAGACAAATCAATACATCATGTCAGATAATTTTTAAGGTTAACATATCAATTTATATTGCTTGATTCTTGATAACTTTTTCAATGTTTCTCCGGACCTAACAGTGCCCACAGACTTAAACATTAAATGAAACTCTATGTACATGCTAAAAAGAGCAAAGAAACCGTCCAAGCAACATTTTAATACAGTGTAATTAAATGGGTTATCCAAACATCGTAATTTTGAGTATGTCTTGTTTCAGTAGGAGTTATCTCCCATATGACAACTAAAAATTTTTGTTAGTGTCGCGTTGTCTGTCGTGTCATTTGATCGCTTGACAGCACCGACTCTCTAGCAGGATTGTCAGATTTGCCCTTAATCTCTCTCTTGAGCGTGCTTTAGTGAGGTTATGTTTATAGTAGAGAGTGTCAAATTCCTCTTCTTTTAGTTTCACTTACATACGACAGACGCGCAATAATTAGAGATCCTTCATTGGACAACCACATAAGGGACTAGATTTCCTTGCCCTTTAGTCCCACCATTAAAGTTGCTGTTAAAATTGTTATTGAATATACATTCATGGCTCTGCCCGTTGGCTTATTTAAGCACGTCATGAATTTTAAGTAAATAAGAATTTATTTGAATAAGTACTGTCCTGATTTACTAAAAAATGCACTGCAAAAATGTAATGTTGAAGAATTTCCCTCACTGAAAACATGAACTAAGTAACCCCTTAGCGGTAACACTCAAAAAGGCAATTCATCAGGGATAGCCTTCTAGGATTGGTGATTATCATAGCTTTATAGTTTTGTTTACTATAAAACATGTGGTTGTGGTACATTTAATTCAACATATGTTAAAATTTAAAAAAACGGGACCCAATTCGTTACAAAATTTTTACTTATGTAGCAAACATATCTATATCTATTTTAAATTAGTACATGCATACTGGTACTACTTTACTCTGGTGTTTGAAATGAAAAATTTAAATGAAGATGTGGATTAACGATATAATGTTCTAGAAACCTGTTAGCTTGAGGCTTCATTTATTAACATTTATTAATACTGTGGACAGTTGACTCGGATTTTCTATGATTCTACAAGTTTCTGATTTACTTTGTTGATGTTAGTTTAATAAATTATTTGTTATATATGCATGCTTTAACGCCATAGGGATAAAATTGTGATATCTATTAATAAAAATCAATTGCTGGAAGAATAACTAATTAAGTTTTAGAATACGTTGATAAACAATTTTAATACCAAGAATTAGCTATAACATAATGGTAATTTGTGCTTTCCATTAAGAAGATACAAGAGGTTTTTTGTAATACAAAAGTTCAGCAACAAGTTAATGTTTAGTGCAAAATTATTAAAGGTCGAGTAAAGTTATACGTCTAAACCGGAAGTAGTAAACAACAGCCTTAAAAGATAAAAGTGAAATAAACTTGCAATGTTAATGTATAATTTGTAAAAAGAAACAACAATACGGTTTTAAATTGTTTTCATATCGTGTAATTTATGTGGCTCTTTCTTTTTCGTCTGGGGTTCTCGGCAACGGGGGTGCTTTGGAGGGGATCCCCTGTCAGATATTAGAACATTTTTGAAAAAGGTAACAATTTGGGGCACTTACGGCGCTTTATGAATTACTTTTGATGAGTTTGATATTGCATGAACGTCTCTGAAATGATTAAACTTCATTAAACCAGAGTGAAACGTTGATTGGTGAGAATACAGAATATCTAATGGTATAAAAATATGATTCTTACTTTTTGAGAGAAAATCTATTATTATGAATCAATATTCTTATCAGTCTTTCCAAGAATTAAACTATGTTTATTTTCACAAGGAAATAAAAAATGCAATATTATTGAATGTAAATATCATATCATAAGTGTTGCCTTAATGCACGTGGACACTACGTAATTTTCAGTAACGTATTGACCAATTTTACGTCCGGTGCCCAAAAGTCTGTAACCCAAACGGGCAGTGGTGCAATATATGATTTAGAGTTATTTCCCCTACATTACCACTTGACTACAAAAATTGCATATGAAAACAATTCGCTGGCATATATATCATCCACATGTTAATATTTTATATAAATATTTATTATTATTGATCTGCAAATACGACAGTATTATATGGTTTATAAATCTTTAATCCTCCGACACTAAATAAATAAACAACAAAATTAAATCAAGATTAAAATTTTAAAAAATTCACTGAAAGTATAACTTCAGCATCATCTGAAAACGTTAGCAGCTTTTCATATCGTCATTTACTGTTGGGAACGGAAAATGTTGTAAACTTCTAAAATTTGGAAAGCAGTTATAAAAATAGCATATCATCATTATTTATAACCAGAAATAATAATATATACAAGAAGGAATACATATGACAACTTAAAATCGAAACGAATTTATTACAGAAAATATGAGCAATACAAAAATTATTCTAACTAAGCTTCTCTCAAGCTATTTGTTTCTCATTTAAATTTATTTAAAAAAAAACACGTTTGCACATGAAATAATTGTTTAGAACATCAGTTTAATGGATCGTCCATGTGATATATTTATGTAATATTTTTACTTAAAATCTTATATTGTATTGTTGTTTCGTATGTAAAGTTTCTTATTCCTAATTTTACTTTGATTTCTTGTAAGCCAGTATCCGTTCACTGTTATAGACAAAATGTCAGAGAAAATTAACTACAAGAACTATAATGCATATACAAATACACCTTAACATGTTTGTTAGAAAAATCCAAATTATTGATCGTCATCATTGATAGATACATAGAAATAACACAGCAATCGCTTTGCAATGTTATGCCTTGCATACAAACAAATGATATGTTATTGGCAATCCATCTAGAGTTATCTCCCATATTATATATAAATTTTTTATCCATTTTTATTTATGAAGGATTCGTTCAAACAACAAAATATATAAACAGGTTGCATCCATTCCCGTCGTTTACTACAAATATTAATTCCAGCTTATTCACGTATCAGTGAGATGGGGTCCATATTTGTGCTGTAAATAGGTTGAGATTAGAAAATTCTATGAACAGATTAATGCAACAGTAGTCTTTAAATACTGTAAACTAATTTATTATCAAAAGTTTACCTTTAAAAAGAAAAAAATTAAACCCATGACAGAAGTTCCTCATTTGAAAGCAATTATGTAAACATAGTATGCGACACGTCACCTTGAAATGCCAAATATGAAAATCCTACCTCTAAAGACGAAAATGTTTAAAGCCCATATTCAGAAACCGCTAGGCCACGAGGCCCCTTCCACATGCCATATAGTCAAAAGCTTATGTCAATAGATAAAAAGTTTTAGAATGAATACATGTATAACTCTTAGAAACAGGGTCCTTATATAAAAAGCTCACCTTGGTAAATTTACAAATTAAGGCATCCGACCCATAATTGAACTCACCGTTTAATTCAGGGTCCTTATATAAAAAGCTCTCCTTGATAAATTTACAAATTAAGGCATCCGACCCATAATTGAAGTCACCGTTTAATTTTATTTTTAGACCAAGAAATGCAAATTTATTTACTCAATATATTACTAATTAATGATACAAAGTATTTACTTTGAGTCAATGTTAACAGTTTTGAGAAAAAAATTTAGTTGTTCAAATAGTAGTTTCGATGTTTGCCGAACATTACCGAGGTCTGCTCCATTGACAAACAAATGACATCCGGGACACCTAATATGATCGCGTGGTCAATTATGGGTCGGATACCTTAAATGAGAGCCAATGCTGATTGAAAAATATCATAAATGGACAAAAATTCTTTGATCTTTTAATTCAAAACCAATTTACTATAACCGAAAAATGTGTATACCAAACATAAATACTGAAATGTAAACATATAATTATTCACTGGATAGCCGACACCCACTTTTTATAACACATTTGATGTAGGACAGCAACTGTTTTTGTATAGGACATACTAGTCTTGCTTTACACATGATAATTTGAAACCCACTGACCCCCAACCCCCTAAATTAATATTAACCGGTTCCTACCGGATTCAACAAATGTTAATACATGGTTTAAACTACAGCATGATACATTTTTCCGCATCAAAATATGAGAACCGGTTACAATGTAGCCGAGTGGTTAAACTATTTAGTCGTCTATTTTTGATTACGTGCCTGTCCATACGCACAATGCAAGCAGGGTATGCTCGACTCCAATCTCAATTGACAAGGATTGCCAGTTTTCGTGGTTTTATCGTGTACTCCTCCCTAAATAAAAACTTGTGGTCGGAAAGTGACTGAAAGCATTTCAGGAAGCTTACGAATTCAAACACTGTGCATATATATAGGCCAAGGATCTCCTTAACTCAAATATTGACGATTCAGATTTCAGGAAAAAAAATTAATTTGAGGCAAATCTCAATAAATCACAATTGAGGAGTTTTATGAAACATTGCCGATGCAGATAAGACGATAACATCCTAAACCAAGGAAAATTTTAACTATGATATGAAAATTGCAATGTAAGGCAATGGTCGGAAACAAAAGAGCACACACTGAAAGACTCTTGATGCCACTTTCAGCAATTATTCAACCATATCATGGCGGTCGTTTTTTTATTGGGGGGGGGGGGGGCGGGTGCGGGGTTGCGGGAGAAAAACCCCCGACCTTTGGTAGCAATCCGTTGTCAATAAAGGTTGGAGTCGAGCGCACCCTTGCCGCAGTGAGACTCAAACCCCAACCTCAGTGTTGACAGACCACGTGGTCATTAGTAGACGAACTACCTTAACCACTCGGCCACCGAGTCCCTTTATCAAAAAGCTACGAATTATCTCGAAGTATTCAAGAATGATGCTACGTCACGTTTTAATCAAGAAATACTACTGTGTACTATCGCTATAAAGCAGCGACACTCAACATTTTTTGCACTTATCGATTGATGTTAACGCCCAACGAATGTTTTTATTAGGTCTATTCAGAATAAACAATAGGACAATAAGGATATTTTGAATGCAACTGGTAACAGGTTTGAGCTCGCTACATCTTTTACTTCCAGAGACCATGCATGCTTCAAGGAACCTTTCTTCGCGCACATAAACTACATGCAACAAATCAATTCAAAATCAAATACTATATTGTTTAATAAAATTCAGAAAATATGTTAAACTACCCTCTCGCGACTACAACACTTGGAATGCAAACACCTAATTGTTACATTTTACCCAGTTTTTCAGGTTTTTTATTGATTTTTTAACAAAACAAGCGTAATTACGACAAATGTGTCTATTTTGTTTTTCGGATTAAAAAAGAACATATGCACTGAACCATTCCTTATCACGAGACTCCTGTTCAAATAAGAGATGGTTTTGCTGGAATAAGAAGCCAATTTTTGGATATGGCGGTTATCTTGGTTGAAGGGCAGTGCTGTTCAGTAAAATTTTGTTCAGGGACAAAATTAGGCATAAATAATATACCGTCATTTGTAAACTAACAATTTTCAGAAAATGGAGTTCGAAAATCACTTTAACAACAGTGCCAACTAACAGTTTACCTCGAGTATTAACGGGAAATCGTTCCATTAGACAGACGCTTATAATATTGCTAATTTAAGTAAAATGTACGTTAACTGATGTCATTACTGTATATTTGACTGCATGAATGAGTTATTGCTTACGTCTAGTCAGCAGTTTAGCTATAATTTGGTCGAAAACAAAATTAACAAACCAAATCAATTTCAGTGTTGCGTGGATAAACTAATGATAAGGCATTTTGACTAACACGGGAATAGCAAGTAGAGTTGAGTATAAGGACTTATAATACTTAAGCATTTAGTAGCTACTGCGATTCGACTGGTCCTAATTCTCCGTCCAAAATGATCGTCAAAACCTCACTCCAAAATCTATTGCTTTTAAGATCTCGTCCATCGGATTTCGTTCTAAAAACAAATATCTTCTCATATGAAACGACTGTTCTACTTAGAACATTGTACGTTAGGAATGAGGAAATCTTAGACGTTTCCTTTATCAAATAACCACTGGCTAAGCAAGATACCTGAATTTACCGCAAAAGCAACAGTTTTGAGCATGATAGCAATACTTACGTTAATGTACATTTAGAACCGGACAGTGGGGAATCCCAAACGAAATCTGTAACATCCGACAAACGCTTGTAATTATTGTTATTATATAAAAATGTAATAGTTAAGTGGTTTTAAAAAATGTTAAATGACAAGATCATTACAGTGACATTTCAAACATACTATAACTATCTTGATATAATTTATCTTCAGTGCGACATCAAACCACATAACTGCCGCTGGTAAGTTCAGCGACACCAAACCAAAGCGTGTGCATGTTTGCGGGTGTTACTAAAACGCGGAAACGGAACGCGGAACGGAAACGGAAAACGGAATAAGTGTTTTATGGGGCTTGTTTAGGGCATATTGGGATATAGGATATTCACCTATTTTATTCATGGTATACAGGATATTTGAGGCAAAACTTAATGGAATATGGGATATTTAAATCCATTTTATTTACAGTGATATTCGATATTGGAAACACGTTTTCGGATACGGGATGATGAAAAATTTCAAGAAGATGTGGGATACTGGTACCCCATCCCTTCCCCCCAAACAAGCCCCTTTTATGGATCTGCTAGTGGTCAGAACTTATCAACAACATGTTTTATAAACCTTTTTAATGTAGGTTTATTAAAATGGAGTTAAATGCAGATTTCCTTGTTTCCATTAATAGCAAATCTTGATTTTAAAATTATAAAATGTTTCCGGCGTATTGTAAATTGCAGTGCAAATAAGATATAGCGGTAATGTTTTCTCAGACTTCATTTTTGGAAATATAATTAGATCGATCCGTTACGTCTTTTTGTATATTTACATTAAGTGCAACCCATAGCTGCATTCAATTTTAAAGTAGCCTTTAATTATTTGTGATCATTTTCAAAAGCCTGAGCTATGAAAATTTGAAAACATGTACTGCTTACTTGTATTTTCATTTTAATAACTAATAAGTGACTAAAAATAGATGCTTTCATAATGCAGTAGAAAAAAAACTGAAAAAGGCAGGTACAAACCGAATGACTAAGAATTGAAAAGAAAGCTCAAACGAATTGGAAAATTCTGAAGATAGCCAAAGACTTGGGTTCAGTTTTCATAGACATTTATAAAAACGCTAATAATTTTACATTTCTGTAGGCGTAGACAAAAGGTGCATTTGATGGATTTCATTGGACCAGAGTCAACATAAAAAATTACAATATAACTACAAACGTATGACATGTCACAAAATGTAACATTTACTTTTAGCAGGTGCCCCTGCAATTTTCAATATGAATATACAAAAGACTCCGAAAAGGAAATTTAACGTAAAAAAAGAAGATTTTCGTAGTGTTAGATATTAATATATAGCGTTATTACATCCTCACAAGTCAGGGTTTCTGTGTCCGAATGTGTCCACGAAACTCTGACAAACTTAGCTAGGAAATTCCCGGGCTAGAAGTCACTATTTTGATTGGCTACATCATACCTTGATGTAGTTAATCTAAAGATTGCTTTCATTCGCTGGTTGGTTACGGGATATCCCGATGTCGATTGTAAATAAACCAAACGGATGTGTTGCATAGCCCATGTGAAAGTCAGTGTATTTTGTACAATAAATTGAAAGTTTGACGTCATATGAAAAACTTTTTGCCCGGGAATTTCCTGGCTAAGTTTGTCAGGGTTTGGTGGACACATGTGTACCCAGAAATCCTGACTTGTGAGGGCGGCGTTATTAATTCATTGGCGTTTTTTTTTCAATAATTAAGTGGGAAAAAAATTTTCAAACGCGAAAATTTTCTAGCAAAGATAAGATATTCTTAATTCCTAATCATAGTGGCCTTTATAGGGCATAACATACATGTATATGACACTCAATTGCACACAACATTACAATGCAAAACAAATACAGTATTCTATCCGGGTTTCGGTTTCGTTTTAACAAAGCACCACTAAAACCAGGCCATTAATCGATAGAAACTATATAATTTTGAGGATTTCTTTTTCAATGTAAAATTTAAAAAAAAATCCATTCAGCAATATTAATTTCAATTAAAATGATACAATGTTTATAGTAACAAAATTTTTTCCGTGTTCATGGCTTCTTTGGCAATACCCATACATAACCCATATAATGTCGCTAGGCGTAAAACACCACACCCTCTCACTCCTTTTCAAGGAAAAAAGACGCAGTTGAATAAAAAAAAGTTTTCGTTTGCTTTTGAATAAAAACATGTCAAAGCAGTGGTGGATCTAAAAGGGGCTGTTGTTCGGGGAAAGGAATCCCTTTTCCTGATTTAATTTGTAATTTACGTACAGATTTTCTGCAATAAATTAATTTGCCTTCACCCCCTCAACTTTTCCAAAATTCTGACCCCCTGATATGAGAGAAAACAGTTAACGTATGATGTGATGCATTTTATTTACCAGTTGCTTAACCTTTCCAATGCATGGCTGTATCATTCTGTCCAAAAGTTAGTATTTATTTGCTTGCTATCAAGCGGTTACAGTAAGTACTTTGTATATTCATACACACATTTCATTCTAAGATCAGTTGTACATGTTGTACAAGTTCCTGTCCTTAAACTCTATCTATCTGTATGTCTGTCTGTTCGTTCTTCCTTCTTACCGTCCGTTCGCCAGTCCGTCCAAAATTTTTTGTGAACGCTTTAACTTGAAAACTAAAGGTTAACAATGATTTGAAGTTTTAGACAATGATTTTGTATAATGCTTATTTATCAAATGATTTAAAATCTGCCAAAAAGAAACAAACAAAAGAACAAACAAACGAACGAACGAACAAAAACAAACTAGAAAAAAACCAACATAAATAAAACTCATTACTATCCTTCGTCAGAGGAGCAATGCATTATCGCATTAAATGGGGAGTATAGAAATTGGTTTCCGGGTCGTAGCTTGTAGTGTCGGGATCAATACATTTGCATCAAATGAAAATACAATATTTATTTTAATAGTATATATGACCATGCATTCCAGTCATAAAACTGAACAAGTCATACGTTTACCCATGCATAAACATGGCACCAAACTTGTTTTGATAATGTTACCTAGCGGTTTTATTGAAGTGACAATTAATATCACATACCTATATAAAAATATCAGACAGTCATGTTTATAATGTCGAAATATCTATCTGTTTATTCATTTTTCCGTTCCGTTTTCCGTTTCCGTTCCGCGTTCCGTTTCCGCGTTTTAGTAACACCCGCATGTTTGCACATAAATACTGTTGAACAATTTATGATGTATAACTGTTAGTTATTTTAAGATTTAATTTTTATAATTTGTGTAATCTTTTTCCATTTTTGTAACAGTATATGTTATTAAGCAATCAGAAAAAATAATTTAACATGATTTTTATTTTTATTATCTGTCTTATAGAAAGAAGAAAATCAAACATTTTATCATCATTATTCTGGAAAAAAATGAGATAATGTAGACAGTTCAGTTCACCGGGGGGGGGGGGGGGTGGGGTGGGGTGGGGTTAACTATGGCTACAGGTCTGCGGACGGAGATTTGAAAACCCACCCTATTCATGTATTCTCGAGCGTTAAAAAAGGGACCTAATCATATACTGTACATGTATTATTAAATCAGACATATTCATATATTTTAGTACTGCACATTCCCATTGAGAAAATAGTCCATTCACTACCAAAATGATGAAGTGATGTTAATTTTTGGAACACTTTGTTTGTAAAATCACTGAGATTTACATGGGCTTAACATGCTTAAGATGAGAATGAAGGCATAGATATATGTAGGTAATTCACAACTACTCAATGATATTTTTTTCAATGAAACAAGCCACCTTTTCATATATTTTGGAGAGGTAAAAAAGTTACCCATTTGGGCCGCACATCCGTATTATATATACCGTTACCACCCTTACCCCACGCCGCGACACAATTGAAGCAGCTACGAAAGTTGATTTCAAAGCTATTTATAACTGGGAACAGTTTACAATGGCGTTGTTAATATTTGTTTAAATACCGCTGCGAACCATAAAATGCAGCAGAATATTTAAACAGCGTATTTTACATTATCTGTCGCGCTCTGTAGTTGGGATAAACGGAGATAACGAGTATATGTGAACCGAAAATAATGGATCACTTTTCAGACTCTCAAGACACGATGTTTAAAGATGGTCATCGCCGTAATGCAAAAAGAAATTTATATTTGTATGGGACTTTAGCTGTCATTGCAGGTTTTACTATTGGCATACTTGTTGGTCGATTTGCAACTTGTCCGACCGAGCCTAAACAAGACGGAACTTTTTTGCCTGGTGTCCCAGAATCCATCATACAAGATGGTGATCCTAAAATTAGCGAGGAATTAATCAACGGAATCAAAGCAGAAAACATCAGGCAATATTTAAAGTAAGTAGACTTGCAATTGTATTTAATGTTGATGTAAGCTATGAATAGTACAAAGATTTAATGTGAATTTCATATGTTGTTAACATATTTAACAGAAGAGTTGCAATGCATTTATTGTATAAGTATACTGCAATTTGCATCAATCGAAAAAATTCGCGTATTACATATTTTTTGCAAATTTGCCATTTTGGCCAATTGTAGACTATCATGTAAAAAACATGAAAAAATTAATATTGTTAGTCAGTTATCTTACAACATGTTTCTAATTATTTATTTAAGTAAATTTACTAATTATATTTGAACGTGGACAGAAAGTTTAATGTTAATAGAAATTGAAATATTTTATGTTAATATATGCGTTATTTCAAAATTGTGTATTGTTATCATAAATTAGGATGTTTTTCAAATTGCAATATTTCCATAGAACACGTGTAGGTGTGAATGTTCACTGAGATTACAGCGACATACTGCTGAAAGTTGTGGCTAGCATGCTTTCGCCATTACCATTACGACATCCACATTTGCGTAGAAGTCTTCCTTCACAACTTTTTTTGTCTTTGTACTGCTAGGTATTGTGACACTGTTACTTTCAGCCAAATTTTCGCAATTACGTGCATCCGGGGGGGGGGGGGGGGGGGGGGGTAATTAGGTGGGTGCAGTGGAGGTTTACTCATTGTTGATAACTTTAAGTGAACGGATATTTTAAATTTTTTAAAAAGACCAATTAAAATGTGTGCGTCGCGAAGACAAGAATCATTTAGTATATTGTGCTAAATTGTTCTAAATGCCGTAAAATCTTAGTAACTAATTGGACATTTGTAATGCTTTATTTGTTCAATTCACCACTTATATTCTGTGTATGTAACACGTGTTCACACACACAATCTATTACATGTTTTTAAATGAATATTTATAGCCACTATCATAAATCCATTTGTACCCTCGGTAACTATACTGTAACCTGGTTTGGTCATAAGATAAACAATTTCGGTTAAAATAAATTTTGCCTTCGCAATTTATGGGAAATATTGTGTTTTAGTGTTTGTGCCAAAAGACGCGATAATGAAATTAAAAAAACTTATACGTGTGATGCATATTATGTGTTAGCCTGTACACGAACTAGATAAATGCTCAACACCAAATTTATCATAACAGCCGTGGATAGCTAAATAAATTTCAAATACTAAAAGAGGTTTCACATAAAATGACGTCTACAGTTATACTAGGTTAATCCGTAAAAATTCAAGTTTGTCAAACTAAACAAAGAAAGCAAGACTTCGCTGTTGTTGCTTATATTAATATGTCTCACTCTAGGCCGAATTTTACTGCCGTTATAATCCGAAGTTAGTTTTGTGATTTGTCGGATTAACGGCAGAATTCAGTCCTATTGCTCGTAATGTAGCAAATAAAAAATTCTAACTTCGGTCTATTTATACAAAATTCAAACATAATATTCATCTTCTTAACGTTATTAAAGGTTTAGACATTGCAAAACTAACGGGAAACGATCTTTATTGAAGAAATTTCTTTTTTCGTCTTTGAAGATGCACGTCGAAAATGCTATGTTGATCATTTTTCCGTATATGGATAATGTGACATAATTTTGTTATGAACGTGCTAATTTGCATACTGTAACAACCAATTCCGTGGTAAGAATCCAGTAATTTACATATGTATTACCCAAGATGCAACACGCCATTCATTTTCGGGTTCTCAGAGTTAATAGTATTCAAGTAGAAAACGTAATTAAAAAGAGACACGAATGACAATTAATACACAACGCACAGCGGGTTATTAAAAACGGCAATAACTACCATGGCGTATCAATAAGGATCGATTTTAAACACGAAACCGATAAAAAAAAATGGTGACACTGTCGAAAGATATCACGATCGACCACGTCTGATTGTATACGCAACTTCTCTTGGACACCAAAGTGCCGGGAGTGATTCACTCCGCTCTGCTACATTACGAGTAATGGGACTAAATTCGTACCCTCGCAAAAAAAAAAATTAAAAAAATAAGCGAGGGTACGATTATTCGTTCTAGTCTCACTCGTAACTTTTGTTAAAAAGAATTTTTTTCGAAAACGTCATTTTTATGGATTTCTTTTTCGCACGGGAAGCCATTGGCCACACCCATAGATATCAAGATGCATATGTCCTTACATAACATTATTTTATTCCGCGTGGCCAATGTTTCCTAGTGCATAAAGTTTACAGGATGAAATGTAACCGTCTCTGTTTTTGTCAGATACACTAAAACATTTCTTCACGTTAGTATCATTATTGTACAATACATCATGAGGACATGTGAACCTACTACATTTTGTCACACAGATAATGTTGACAAAATGAATACAGTTTAATACTTCAGGTGCAATAACAGTTGAGAATGTTTACCTTCCCATAGGTTTTATGAGGGTATTTTAGAAGGATTTTATTACCTTACAACTTGCAGTGTCAATAAACTACTGAAAATTGCAACAAACAGTAATAAACCTATAGCCTCTCTTAAGAGCAGGTCTTGTCGTTTTCGTGTATGAATTTAACCTCGCAATGTGTAGTCGTCTACGTTGTCGTTTTCGCGTATGAATTTAAAATAGCGATGTATAGCTCGTTTTCGCGTATGAATTAATACTTCTGATATAGGTTTAAATGAAAGTTTTACCTCTTTTTTACATCACATTAAAATGATATTAGTTCATAATATGCCTTTTTTGCCATATAAGTTCTTTAAGCGTGTTAACGTCTGCTTTGTGACTGTAAACTGGGTATTCATCCAGATCAGCTGTACCTGTACTCAGCAGACGTTAATACGTGCGTTCATATGACTAACTGGATACAGAGATGAATCACGTAAGATGAATAAAACAAATAACTAAATTATGTCAACATATCACGTTTTGTAAGAGAAAAATCCAACCTAACAACAGTGGTATAAAACAATAAGTTAGTTTAATAATATCGTTTTTCGATTTACGTATTGGCCACAGATAATGTGGTTTCTTTTAAAAATTCTCAAATAAATTGTTATTTGTTGCAAGATCTTAGTTTTACGTGCACTTCTAGAGACGTTTTGGAGGGGGTGAGTTTTTGAGATTCGTGCGTGAGTCTTGTGCTCTTATTCCCTGTAATTTTTGATACGCTTGGAAGACGGAATTTCAAATTTTCTGTGACATATGATTTTTCTGTCAAGATTTACCTTTTTACTCTTCCTCTGCTTACTATGATACGACATATTGTGTTTTGATTTCTACAGAAATAAAAGTTTCTGCTAATCAAACACTTTTTTCAAGTGAACGCGATCTTATTACATGCACTGCTTATAAAGTACAACACTGCAGGCAGGGTGCACTCGATCTAATATTAATTGACAAGGATTACTCCGGCCTCCTCCCCGATAAAAACTGGACGCCATGATATAGCTGAAAAATTGTTGAACAACATTCAATCTGATTAAAATCTGCTGTTATGGTCGCTATGTATACTACGTTACTACGCCACATACGTAGTACCGTATATCGGGTTATTTTGGCGGTTGGAAATTTTGGAAATTTTGGTGGTTTTCCTGTTTTTTTAGCAGGTTTTATTTTGGCGTTTTTTAATTTGGTGTTTTTCTAATTTTACCACCAATATAAGAACAATAAACGGTTACTACGCCACATACGTAGTACCCGGTATACGGATCGAACATAATAGCTGACTTTAACCAGATTGAACAATATTCAAACAAACAAACATAAAGTACAATTTACTCTTTTCTTACACAACACCTTAGTCATTAACGCAGCAAAAATGTATTTACAGAGAACTATCTGCTATACCACATTTAGCCGGCACGCCTGCTGACTTTAACCAAGCGGAAGAATTACGAAAATTCTGGAAGGATAATGGCCTTGACGAAGCGTTCATCAGTGAATATGAAGTTTTATTATCATACCCAAATACCTCGGTGGAAGAAAATATGAACCAAATTCAGATTATAGACGGTACTGGTCATATAATCTACGCATCGCCGTTATACGAAAAGATACTGGATGAATCGGAAAACAAAAGTGACGTTGTACCTCCTTTTAACGCGTATTCAGCACCGGGAACAGTAGAATCAGTATGTATTATATTTGTTTTTTAAATGATATTATTTACTAACAATACTGCCAATACAATTCAAATTACCAAAGGAACATTAACCCGAACCTGGCCAATATGCCTTATTAACTAGTCAAATTAATATATTGGACTGTTTAGTTAAAACGGGCATAATTGGGTCTAGTTTTCCAACCTCATATTGATCTAGTTCTGGATCCATATTGGACTGGTTAGTCAAATGCCCCTACTGGGCAATTAGACCTCGGCTTCCTCTTAGATCAAATATGGCAAGTTAAAAACATTAATTCGACAAATATGAAAAACTACACAACTACATGTATACTATAGTAACTAATAACCTCAAACAATTTGTCTAACATTTAGATAACTTAATGAGAACAGGGGCTTTCGAATTTTAAGATGCTTTTTAGTTTTTAAAATTAAAAGAAGAAATTGCAACTGCATTTAAAATATCTAGTGCCAGGTTAATGATACCTAAATGGATATTACCATTGGAAAATTACAAAGTTGTCATGAAACTTTATTTTTGTTTGGCTTTTGTGTGTTTGATGTTTAACGCCACTTTCAGCAATTTTTCAGCTATATCATGGCGTCCAATGAGGGAAGAAGTCGGAGTACACAGAGAAAACCCCTGAACTGCGGTAGGAAAACTGGCAATCCTTATCAATTACAATTTAAGTCGATTACATCCTGCCGGCAACGAGTCTCTATCCGCACCTCAGTGTTGTCAGACCACATAATCCAAAGCAGATGACTAACTACCTTAAACAATCGGTCACATAGGTACATACTTCATTCTATATTTTGTTAAGAATAAAATTAACTGTCAACATTACAAAACAGGTAATCAGTTTATCCTGTATATCACCATGTATACGTGCACCAAACCTGTGTTTTTATATCGGTATTTTATAGAATGAACTGATCTACGTGAACTACGGCAGAGTGGAGGATTACAGACATTTAGATACATTGAACATTAATGTGTCAGGAAAAATTGTTATTGCAAGATATGGCAAAATCTTTAGAGGAGACAAAGTAAGATATAATTAGTTTTACAAAAATTTGTTTGTCATTAATATACAGGTCTTTAGCTGAGAATTTCAAGAATAGAGTATATTGAATTGTGTCATACTTATCTAATGTTGAAAAATTCAAACATAACGTGTCGTTTGGGAATTTCAGAATGTTTATCGAAAGTCCTGTATTATTTGCACCAACTCGGACGATGCCTCTGATAGTGAACTGCTACTCCCGACGCTATCGCCAGCTCAATAGCCAGGCTTTGGTCTCGACACTTATATTATTGGGTCATTTAGGGATACTGAAATGTTTTAAATTCTGAAGGTTTTTCTATTCACAATATGTGGATGGCATAAGACGATTTGGTACAACTTTTTCCAATTTTATTGATGTAAGCTCTCCAAATCCTATTTGGTCTATGAGCGCCACTGATGAGTCTTTTATAGAAGAAACAATGTCTACTTGGTATCTTTGATGACAATTTATTTGAAAATTGCAGTGTCCGTCCATATAAATTTCTACTCTAAATTCCGAACTTGCAACATAAAACATTCTGTTACATGCATGCTAATATGCATACAATATCCGTACAGTGTTAGAAAATATACTTAGAAACAGGTAGTAGTGCGAGGCTCTGTCATTTCTTACCTGTTTCACGACGAGTACAAAACAACTTTATATCTTTCTGACAAAGCATGAATATTGTTTTTATCCCGCAACCCTAAAAAACATTGTTTTCTAACGAAAAAGTGCGCTGTTCTCGACTTTTAACTTGAAATTTTCTAGTGATTGCATGATAGCAAAAATGTGCCTTTATTGTGCACTGAGGGATAAAAAATATTAACTTATAGAAATAAAACAAAAATAAATCAAGGAACAAGAAGTATTAAAGGCGTTTCAAAATGTAAGCCAAAAATATAAGGTACACAGAGAAGACAAATTATCCAGTAATATACTGTATTATTTTGCAGGCACACTTGGCCTCCATGCATGGTGCAAAGGGTATTATTATCTACTCAGACCCAGCTGACTATGCCGTAGGACAAACCGATAGTACCCAAGTCTACCCACATGACTGGTGGCTTCCGGCATCCGGTGCACAAAGAGGAACTATATTTCTACGAAGCGGTGACCCTTTGACCCCCGGATATCCAGCCATTGGTAATAATACTCCATTGATAAAGTGACAGTCATGTGTTGTTATTGCACTATCAAAAATTAAATTAACTAATTTGTGAACAAAATGATTGAGGTACACAGGATCAAATTAAATGCATCTTAGGCTTGAAGTACAAGTATTCTTGAAAGAACAAATGACTTGCATGTATTTATGGTAAAAACTATCTTAATGCAGTTTAAAATGCAGAGACAATGGCAATTGCAGCATCGTTTGTTAAGATTTCATGATCATGCTAGATATCATTGCTAGAAGGCACAGTTAATTCTTTTTAGGGTGTATACAAAAGTAAAAAGTTTTTTTCCCACCAATTTATAATAGACTTAAAATGCATTATGCAGGCGGTGGCGGTTAACTTTGTTATTTGCTAAAAATGGCTTAATCTTTACGACGTGTGTTTTCTTATGTTCTGTGTGTATCGACTTTAACTCTGTCACAAAATGTGCATTCTTCTTTGTAATGTTGGTTGTTGTCGTTACCGCTTTTACCGGAAATCACCTTTGAAATCTGTATTGATTTATTACCTTACTCTATAAAAATGAATTTTCTCCATAACTTTTTATTTTTACACATAAATGTTTAAAATTGTGTGGGTCTTTTATTTACACTGAACCATCCTTTGCCCGTTCCAAGAAATACATGTACTACATTGCTGATTTGATAATAAATTGATAATAAAGAAAGCATATGTGTCTTGTTTTGTGTTGGTAGTGACATCCGGGTATTTAGTATTGATGTATTTCAGGGAGTGCGTTCCGTCTAAAAGAAACAGACACAGAAGCAGAACTTCCTACTATTCCAACTCATCCAATAGGCTACGGTATTGCAGAGAAAATATTGCAGTAAGTCCATGTCTTGTTAGTCAATATGCGCATCGTCTGATTTTGCATTCTCGAAAAATTAATTGGTTCTCGAAACTCGAATCGCAGTCTGATTCATCCAACCATTGTTCAAGTCTATTTCTGAGGTCAGCTTTGGTAAGTGGAACCAGAGCTGATGGAGGCAGAGTTTTGTTAAGAGTTAAAATCATGTCAGATAAATTGTACCTATCTGTTTTGTCCAAGATGTGGTCGTCATCCAGATGAAATATAATGACAGAGACTTTTGATCCCTTATCATCGGAATGACAAACATAATTGGACTTGAGCAGTAAGTTTTTGTTTCTGGTTTGCAACAATAATATTGAATACATTGCTGGTGTTATAGTAACAATAACGACAACACAAATAAACGTTTTTATAATCCTTATTTGTATTTTACAACACATATGGGTCAAGCAAAAACAAATAACACAAGAAATGAACACAGATTATATATAAATTTTAATTGTAGTAATAACACTTCATTTTTATTATATTTTGATTCAGAGAAATGACAGGAGCTGTAGTGAATAATTCCTGGAAAGGTGCCATTCCAAATGTGACATACAAATATGGAGGAAAGCTGATAGACTCGACATGGTTGGTGTCACATTTAAACTTTTTATAAATACATATGTGTGTATTCAATGTATGTCAATTTCTAAAAGAAAACAACAATGATAGTTTCTGAACTTAACAGATTTTCTTACATTTTACAATGTTCCTAAATTGTTACGTTATTAGGTCGGTCAGAAGCCACAAGTCGGTCACAGCAACGTGTACGTTGAATTATATACACTATACAAATGACTCTGTATCTATGCAAGCTCTTCATGTCATATAATTCTATTTTTAGGAAAGTGAAAATGAGAATATCTACAGCAAACCATAAACGGAAAACGTATAATGTTATTGGTATCATTCGAGGCGCCGTTGAACCAGGTATATTTATTTATAGAAAACGCATTTCAAAGCTTTTATATTGTTATACTACGCCATATACCTGATTTGAATTTAAATATTAGTTATGAAATATTTTTGAATGGATTTGAATTAAATTATTAACCTTCACTAATGTACTTTGTTTTTAGATTGATACATTAGTCTAAAACATGTATGATAAAACGTTAAAACCCGAGAGTCTGTTTTGTGTGGACTAAAATCAGTGAATTCATGCCACTACTCGGCAAGTGGAAGTAAAACGCGCGAGATCGTATTAAATGTGACGTAATCATTGAGAACTACTAATTTTGTAAGTACAAAAAGTATCGCATTAACTGTATACTAACAGTACACAAAATATTTAAGATCGATATGTTCTACTGGGAAATCACAGAGATGCCTGGATTTTCGGAGCTATAGATCCATCAAGCGGAACCGCTGTCATGAAAGAAGTGTCACGTGTCATGGGACAGCTTGTTAAAAATAGTAAGTTAATTTTAAACCCCACAGTACTACTACCGGAGGTATTAAATAAGGGGTAAAACAATTGCTTTGCGTGTCTGGTTGTGGATGATGTAGTGCCATAATTCTCTGCTTCCAACGCTTTGTACCGTAGAGGATAGTGGACTATACGTGATAGCAAAAATATCAAATGTCTGTCAAGATATATATAAAAGGTCTGGGTTATATGTTAATTTTTAAGTGCAAACATACTTTCACCTAAATTCCTTAACAGTAATTTATTGGTTAACCTGCTTTCGCCCTGAATATAGGCCAAAACTTATTGGTTGTATTTATAGTAGCTGTCTGTCAATCCAATGAAATCATTGAACGCACATTTGCGATGTTAAAATGTCACAGCATTCATATTTTGTCGTCGTTGTAGATGCTTTCAAAACGGTACTTTTTCTTAACTCTATTCTTTCAACGCCTTGCTTGTTTATCGTTTTAATCTGTTATAGTGCAGCGTTTACACATTTAAAAATAAAGAACTATTATGCAGTTAAGTTATACATAATTAAATGGCAATGCCTCGTTTCTCTCTCGATACTAGACACATACACACCTACAAGTTGATCAGGCAAATTTTGTCGAATATTTAGCATTTGAGGGTTTTACTTTTTAGACAGATGGCGCCCGCGTAGATCTATCATATTTTGTAGCTGGGGTGCTGAAGAATATGGTTTAATTGGTTCAACTGAATGGGTAGAGGTAAGACGAATTAAAGATGGTTTAGAAACGTTACTTTTCCATGTATAAAGCCGACATTTGACAGCAAAATTAAATCAAGTTGAAGAAAGCACAACGGGTCTGGCATATGTTTCCTGGTTTGATCGCACAGACTGGCTAGGCGAAACGAATTCAAATCAGGTTATGAATTTTTCGTAATAATCATGTCGCTAGTGTGCATTACTATTTATTTGATCCAATAACTATATATGTTATCAACAAGATTTAAATTACAGTCACAAGAAGCTATAACAAGTCCCTCTTGACCTTTCTAAGTAAATAAAGGTCGTAATATGTTTATACGTTGTTTCATGTTTTTTTCCTCATAGTGTTAATATTTTACGTACAGCTTTAATGTACATAACGGTGTAATTGAACGTTGTCACGACAGAACCATTAATTTGTAAAAAATACAAATAAATAATGAGTTTTCTTTGTTTGCTTATTTTTTTATACCCCGGTATTATGTGATACAACTAAATGAGTGTCCATACCCCGGTGGTTTCCATATGATAACTTGAAAACGCGTCAGTTTGATTTTCACTACAATCCAAATTTTAGTTTTCTACTTAGGCCAATTAAGGGTTTTTTGGTCAATAATTGGCAGTTTCCATATGATAACTTGAAAACGCGTCAACAGATTTCATTTAAACTTTGCACAGCTATTAATTAAATATAAAATAAAGATCAAGTTCAATTTTCAGCACAATCCAATTTGTAGTTTTTGAATTTTGCCAATTTGAAATAGTTTTTTATAGGTCCAGGGTCAAGGTAAAAAATGTCTTCTGAGATGGACTGTTATCATGCTCAGCTGTTCCTGTGGGCTGATATGTAATCATTAAAATGTGCTCATGAATATTAAAAACAATGTAACGTTGCGGGGTATGATTTAATGTCATATTAAATGCCCTATTTTATAGTTTGCTTGTACATTTGTGATACTGAAACTATAACACGAACGCTGTGCTGGTTTTGTTTAAAACGGATGCCAAATTAATTTACGATAAATATATACACATATGCTGTTCTTGCCTATAAATTGAATTTCAGGGATCCTCCTGTTTAAATATTCTGTTTGTACAAAGATAAAGTGTGCGAGTGATTGGTTATAAACTATTAATTTATTTTGTAGCATTATATTAAAAATCTAGCAGAGAGATCGGTAGCTTATCTGAATGTCGACTTGGCTCTGCAAGGTAATAATTTATAATAGTAATCTTTATTGTACCCTGTCCCAAACAAAACATATGTTTGTTTATACTACAACAAAGATTATCATTTATATCATAATATAATAATGGATCTCTACCTTTCAAATTACACTGAGTAATAATAGTTGGTTCTAACATTTTTGCTTTAAGTCAAATTGTCGAACAAAATTTTAAAAGTAAAAATTTCACTGTGCGTATACGTATCTGTCCTTTATAGTTTATTACATATTCATTATCAATCAATATATCGGATTAAAATATATCCCAATTTAAATTCTTGTCCTATACAATTTTAATACCTGCCTAAATGTTCATCCTCCCAAGTCAATCTCCCAAGTCAATGGTATTGGGACTTGCCACGATTACTATGCTTGGTCAACTGTTGCATTAACTCTGAAAGAGACAGAAGTTGTGTATCTTTCATCCCAAAGTCATTTTTGTGATCCTCATACAAGATTTCGACAGCAAGTATCATTATCTCCGATGAATAAATAATTAGAGTCTGTGGAAAATTACATCACTTTTTTCTATAAAAAACTTATTTATTTGCCAAAACGGGGGTCAGTCCATAATAATGATGATTTGTTGTGCTATTGAGTAGTTCATCATTACTGTACTTCACCATTGCGTAGATAGTACAAGTAAATATCGATAGTCCTCCGACAGAAAAAACATAATCACAGGAACTTGTAATTCTTGTTTTATGCATTAATAAACAAATATGTAGTTCAGACATTTACAAAAACATGATTGTTGATTATTGTTGATGACAATTTGCCTTTATATAGTTTGCTGAAATGTTATTTTAAAAATTAAAGTTAAGAAATCTACTTTCAACGAATTATCCACAAACATGTACTTTGAACAACACTGATATATGTCAGGAGTGGTGCTATATTTATATATTTATCTATTTCGCATAATCAACATTGAAGTAATATTAAACAAGTACTATCTTTAAAAAAGATAACCGACGCAGTAAAGATATAAATTGAGTTATGCATTGAACTACGCATCGCCTTTATTGTCATACAAATTCCCCGTTTCAATAGACCAGAAATGTTTGATGGAAATTTGTTGGGGGAAGTACTGACGGACAATTCTTACTAACTACGTGAATGAAATCATGAACCTATAAATTAACACTAGTCCCAGATTAAACGAGTTTAAAATTATTCATTTATACATGTGTGCCCCCTTTTATTTACGTGTTTTCGATATTAACAGATTTACCAAGCATACAGTTAACCTAAAATTGATAATGTACATACAACTACATGTACTTTGCTGTACATGTACATGTATTCCAGAAAGTTTATTGCTATTATGTATTGAAACCGAATGCCTAAGATACAGAAATGAAGTTTTTCTGCAGCACCAAAGCAGTTATACAATAATGTAAACAAATTGAATATTAGAAATTTTGTAATAAAATGTTTATAGTTTAAAATTTACTGAATAAGCAAAGTATACTTTACAATTAGAGCCACAACTCTCTATCTATGTGTGTACTACGACGGACGCCCAAGAACAATAATACATTTAGTTTAATATCAACATGAATATAAAATGATTGTTAATTTGTATTTAGAAATTAATTAAAATTTCGTCTCTTCGTCTTTTTTATCCTCCATATAAGCCCGCTAAAATCCAGCGTGTTAATATGCATTTAACTTGCGCTGTACTTCAAATAAAAAATATTTTAACATTTTTGTACAAGTTGTTTGATATAAAATTGTACAAACTGCAGGCCATCTCTATCGTTCTTTATACTTAAATTGCACTATGAAATAATTTTATAAACAAACAGAGGGTAAAATCTAATAATAATAGTACACAATTTGAAAGGTGAATTACCACCCTGTTCCGAGCCCCTGGCCAATTTACCACCCTGTTCCGAACCCCCGTCCAATTGGTTTTTAAATCCAGCGTGTTAATATGCATTTAACTTGCGCTGTACTTCAAATAAAAAATATTTTAACATTTTTGTACAAGTTGTTTGATATAAAATTTTACAAACTGCAGGCCATCTCTATCGTTCTTTATACTTAAATTGAACTATGAAATAATTTTATAAACAAACAGACGGCAAAATCTAATAATAATAGTACACAATTTGAAAGGTGAATTACCACCCTGTTCCGAGCCCCTGGCCAATTTACCACCCTGTTCCGAACCCCCGTCCAATTGGTTTTTAAATCCAGCGTGTTAATATGCATTTAACTTGCGCTGTACTTCAAATAAAAAATATTTTAACATTTTTGTACAAGTTGTTTGATATAAAATTTTACAAACTGCAGGCCATCTCTATCGTTCTTTATACTTAAATTGCACTATGAAATAATTTTATAAACAAACAGAGGGTAAAATCTAATAATAATAGTACACAATTTGAAAGGTGAATTACCACCCTGTTCCGAGCCCCTGGCCAATTTACCACCCTGTTCCGAACCCCCGTCCAATTGGTTTTTAAATCCAGCGTGTTAATATGCATTTAACTTGCGCTGTACTTCAAATAAAAAATATTTTAACATTTTTGTACAAGTTGTTTGATATAAAATTTTACAAACTGCAGGCCATCTCTATCGTTCTTTATACTTAAATTGAACTATGAAATAATTTTATAAACAAACAGACGGCAAAATCTAATAATAATAGTACACAATTTGAAAGGTGAATTACCACCCTGTTCCGAGCCCCTGGCCAATTTACCACCCTGTTTCGAACCCCCGTCCAATTGGTTTTTAACCAATCAAGAAACAGAATTACGAGAGGTGAAGTGTCATGAGGTCAAAGGGTAAAAAGTGAATATAATACCGACTGCGTCGGAAAAAAAAACTTGTGTGATTTTATGTAAAATGTGAAAGATTGCTTGGATCTAAAATGTAAAAAATTATACAAAGTCGTTTTCACAAAGAATGTATATTGGGCTTCAGTTGCCGATTGCTTATTCTTCACTTACCTGTCAACACTGAAATTACTGAATTCAGACCTTTTCCCCAATAAAGACTTGACGCCAATTTACAGCTGAAATATTGCTGAATGTGGCGTTAAACCCCATTCAAACAAACATGCAAAGCACATAGCAATAAAAAACTTTCAACACTATAGATAAACATAAAAAAGGAATAGTAAAATTTGCGATAATTCAATGTTAAGAAGATTACATTGGACTGAGTCCGACAAGTACTCTTCAGAGTCATTCAATATCACGATTTACACTTATAAAATGATAATGTTACAGTTTAGTGACACTGTCTTGTCTAGCCATTTTATTGATTGTATTATGCTCTGTTTGCCTATTGAAACTGTGCATTCTGTTAGAGAGTAAAAATAAAATCTTGCAACAATACTTGTATTTACCGGTGACTATTACCTAAAAGAGAAATAAGATTTTCAATGGCAATAATATTCTTTTTAGGGAACCACTCTATACGAGCACTTTCCACTCCAATGCTCTACGATGTCATTTTCGCTGCCACAAAAAAGGTAACAATGTTTATTTCTCAGTGGCTAATATATGACAATTCTATTTTTCTAGTATTAAGCTACGTTATCGCGTATTGGGCGTTATTTCTTTTTTTATCTGCATCGTAAAAGACTGGTCGATTTTAAACTTTATAGATCATTTTTATTATTTTTGAATTTTGCCATATTCGGAGTACTTGCTGTATACAGCATTCTACTGTAATCACAATTTTCTGGAATAAAATCATTTATCATTGATTCCAAAGAAAAAGGTTTATGGATCGCCTAGTATAACAATTGAAATGTTTCAGGTTCCAAACCCTGACCAAAGTGATGGCATGGCGACAGTGTACGATAAATGGAGAAAATCATTTCCACGAGATCCTAAGGACCAGAATTCTGTCCCGGAGTTAGTGTTTATACATCTGTTACTATGTCATTAAGTTTCATTGGTAGGAAAAATCTAGAACGACCGATACTGGTCATTTTATTAAAATGTTAATTAATAATAGTTTCTTTGGTCGAAAATGGTTTAACGCCACTTTCAGCAATCTTTCAGCTATATCATGACGTACAATTTGTATTGGGAGAGAAGACCAAAGTAACAGAAGAAAACCTACACCTTCGGCAGTAAAACTGGCAATTCTTGTCAATTAAGGTTGGTGTCCAGCAAATCCTGTCTGCAGTTATGCTAGAACATGCAACATAAATGTTGACTGGCGCATCATCAATAGTAGACGACCTTAACAATTCGGCCATCGAGGCCCCTTATTGTTAACAGTAGTCAGATGTTAGTTGAATTATTGTCCTTGTCAAGGTTTATCAGAGAAATTTTAGGGTACATATTGCTGTCGGAAATGAGTAGAAGTTATATTATCAAGTCTAATCAGTCAAATCTAATTAGTTCAGAATTTTATGATGGTAATCGTCCACTACCACGTGTCTACTACACAATGTAATTAAAATTATATCTTACACTTACTCTACTTTTTCTATTGTCACCGCGTGGTCCACGCGTTGATAATAGAAAAATTGGGTGGGGAGGACAAGTGAAAATTTAACATGAATTAGATATTAAAATACACTGCTTTGGGGAATGTATTTTAATGATTTTCATGCGATTATTTATATTTGCTGGAAGTTCAACTGTGACTGAAAGTATTAATGGGATGATTTTAAAATGTTTCAACAAAGCCACCATGGGACTAATAAAAACATAGTTATGGCTGTCCTCTTCTCAATGTTTTACACGTTGTGTTCAGAAAATATTCTTTGGAAACTTGCTGATTAACTTTCATCAAATTACCGATTTACTGTCCTAAATCGCTTTAAAATGGCAATATAGTTTTTCTTTAATCAAATTTGATAAGGAACATTTTCTATGTTTACAAGCTAACAAACCTAACCACTCTTATAGATAATAGGAATAAAATCTGTGTTGTTTAATGTTTTTTCATTATTGTCGCTTCAGGGTTGGTACAATGGGATCGGGCAGTGACTATGCTCCAATGATTCAAATGGTTGGACTTCCATCCTGTGATGTACGGTACACCTATGACACTGTAAGTTAAATATAATGTGATATGCATTCCATACTTAAAAAATATATCTCATGGTATAATTACACGCGCATTTAATTTTAAGCTAACTGCTATCAGTGTTTTTAATAGGTAGAAACAGACAATGCGGTCATCAACTTGTTGGATTTCGTTGCCATCTATAATATTAGACTGATGTGAATTTTTTATTTTGTTCTTATTTATTAATACGAGTGATTTTTGCGAAATTATAGTTATGGCTGTTTAATCAGGATGTGTTTCCTGTCATATAACAATATTGTGTTACCATCTGCAAACAGTCTTTTTTGTTATTCTGTTTGTGTACATAATCTAATAAATGATGCGTTCGGAGATGTTGACGAAATTATGAACATTAGATGATTATTTGTGTTTGTTTAAATGGAGTTTAACGCCATGTTCAACAGTTTTTCAGCTTCATCATGACGTCCAGTTTTTCTATTGGGGAGGAAGCTGGAACACCCGGTGACAATCCCTACCTTTAGCAGCAAAACAGGCAATCCTTGTCACTTAATGTTGAAGACAAGCATACACTGCCAATGGTAATACTCGAACCTCCGTGTAGACATCAATAGTGCAAAAATGTAATGCAAGAGATATAACTTCAATTTCTGTAAAAGACGTTAATCTAACATTGAGAATGGACAACATAGTATAGATTTATAACGAAATTCACACTTCACGTGTATTCAAACTGTGATATATTTTAACTGTCATTATTAATAATGCTTATTATTGACCTTTATCGGCAGGCACGTTTAATATATTTGAGAAGGGGGCCTCGGTGACTGAGTGGTTATCATTGTCGACAATTGACATAATAATTATATCGTATTATGTATTTTACAGAAAAAGTATTCACTGTCTTCGTATCCTTTATATCATTCCATGTATGAAACATTTCACGTTGTGGACAAAATAATGGATATCGGATTTAAGGTAACACTTCTAGGAATGTTTCGTTTTTAGGAACAGTCAGGTATATTGAATTTATATTCGAAATTTGACTGAATAATATTCACGTCATCCCATACAATTGTGGCTACTTGTACTGGCTGAAAAGGCCACAATACCATAGTTAGGTACCTAGTCAGTCATGCAATTGGTAATTTATATCGAATTAAATAGTTAGCAAATGAAGCGTTGTTTTTTATGTTCAAAACTGGTCGAGTTCGGTGATATAATATGCTTAAATAAATTAAACATTAAACCAACTACAGGTCGGTTAAATGAAACAAAAAGCGTTTTTCTTACCGAAAACTTAAAAAGCTCATTTGATAAATTGATGGCACCGTAAATAATATTTAGTTTTAGCATGAAGGAACCAATAATCAAATGACATGTTATTAATGCAATTAAATGTAATTTTAATATGCTTAGTGGAACCGGATTGATAGGGCTTCACTTTTTTCTTCTTTTTTTTTTGCTTGTTTTGTTTTTGTTTTGTCAATCAGTGCATAAGAAATAGTACAAGTTGTACACGGTCTTAATTAATTTATGTAATAATGATGTTTCTGTATTATTAATGAAAAAAAAATTATTTGCAACACTAGCATCACCAGGCTACAGGGCGTGTTTGGGCGGAGATGGCCAGGCATTTGGCCGACACTGTCATTATTCCTCTAGATGTGGAGAACTTTGGGAAAGAACTAGAAGTGTTAGTAGATACCCTAAATAAAGATTTTGGTGATTTATTGCGAAATCACAGCATAAATTTCGGTAAGTGGCTACGAATTAAAAAAAAACTAAAGATTTCGATTAGTCAAACATTACCTTGAATACATTTCTTAATGTGTACGATAAAACAATACAGTGGCAATAAATATAGTTGTGTTTCACTTGTTCAAACTTTTACAAGTGATAAACAACAATATTCATTTTAACATTATCATCAGCTACGGCCGAAGTTTACGGATGATATTGAGAATTACCGGTTAAGAAAATTGTCAGCCGCTCCAGCCGAAGTTCGTTTATTTGTCATTTACCTACATTACATTCGTATTACCCTTTTCTCTACCACTGACAGCTGTTGAAAAACTTCTTCGGTATATGCACTTGAGGTTGGAGGAATAGATCTATTTACATCTGAATATAGACTGACAAACATCATTTGCGATATACATGTAGCTTTTTTTCAAACCTGTGTGGACAAAGAGCCTCTTCTTCATGCGAATAGAAAATATCTTAACAGGAAATTTAGAAATTAAGAAAATGATACAATAACATGACTTCATATTTTAAAAATCAATCTGCTCCAATTGTGCCTTATAAATATACTTACAACATTGCTCGTAAAATCTTAAATTACAAACAATCATTGCAGGAACTAGACATTGAAACCTAAAGCAACCTACCGAATGCACTTGTTCTCTTTTCATATATAATCCCTCTGGTCGTGTTATTACTGGTGATCTGAATATTCTTGTCCATGAGAATCTCAGAAACATCATTTTTATTTATTACATAAATTAATTAACATACTTACAACATTGCTCGTAAAATCTTAAATTACAAACAATCATTGCAGGAACTAGACATTGAAACCTAAAGCAACCTACCGAATGCACTTGTTCTCTTTTCATATATAATCCCTCTGGTCGTGTTATTACTGGTGATCTGAATATTCTTGTCCATGAGAATCTCAGAAACATCATTTCTCGTGGTCCCAAATACAGAGAACCTTGAAAAGACTGGAATTTAAATTTTTAAACTATTATGGATGCAGTTGAAGACTATGCCAGAGAGAGGATTAAAAGAAAAATAGAACAAGACACAGACTTACATGCTCTGTCTGACTGGATAAGAACAATAAGCTCTTTGGTATCACGTCTCATTAAGAATCTTAGACACATCATTAATTATCGACCTAAATCCGTATTCAAAGACGGAAATGCTATGAGGTACCTCACTTCCTTCTATGACAAATATATTGTCCCCGCAGACAAGTGTTTTAAAATATTATGTTTGTATGTAGTCAAATTACTGCGAATGTCTTATTAAAGAAATAGGCATCAAGTATAACTCTGGTAATTCCACATACAAACGTACTACATTTGACAAAGATGAAATCTTTGCTAACCGTAAGTCCTTCATGACTTTTTTAAATATTCAATACGATAAACAGTATGAAGACTTACCATACTTGTATTGGATTTCAAAATTATATAAAAATTGTTACAAGGAAAGGTACACAGACGGCTCATCTACGTGCTCTACTAAAGAGTTGTCAAAACGGTTGAAATTTTTTTTTTATGTGTTAATCTACTCTAATACCCTCGTTCAAGGGCAATATGATAATATTACTATATGGCAAGTATTTAATGATTGTTGTACAAGATCTATTTTGATTACATTAGCCTTTTTAAGTAAAACCATATATAAATGCCACGGGCTTTTCTTATTTACAGATGCATTAAAAGCCGTAACTGGAGTCTTAAGAAAAGAAGCCGCTACATTTACAAATATGGTTAAAAATGTTAATAAAAATAAGTACGTATTTGTAAAAAATAAGAGTTTATGATATGCATATAATTAAACAACGTATTTGATTGGTAATTCACCATTGATATAAGAAGAAGAAAATAAAGAAAATATCATCTTTTTACGATAGAAATGTTATTTGGAGAATACATTTTTAAAATTACAATCTTAATAAAAGATATTAAGGTAATATTCATTCTTTGTATGCATGTAATCTTGATTACGTATCCACTAATTCAACTTCTTATTCCAGAATTTTGACAAATTTGCAAACATTTTATAACAAATCGTGTTGAGCCTCACCTCCGACAAGACGTGCTCGACTTTTGACTTAATTGTCAAAATGCTATTCATTTTAATCATTACGTATCCACTAATTCAACTTCTTATTCCAGAATTTTAACAAATCTGCAAAAATTTGATAACAAATCGTGTTGAGCCTCACCTCCGACATGACGTGCTCGACTTTTGACTTAATTGTCAAAATGCTATTCATTTTCACTGCTAAAGGTTGGTGTCATCGCTGGGTACTTCGGCATCCAGTAAAAACTAAACACCGCGATGTAGCTGGAACTTAAATCCTGTAGAATTTATTACTTCATTTTTTACGTGAATAATGTATTAATTAATAATGAAGAGAATAATTTTGTTTCAGTCCGTTAGCAGTAAGAAAAATAAATGATCAGCTTATGTTGTTTGAACGTGCGTTCTTAGATCCACAGGGTCTTCCTGGGAGACCTTATGCAAGGTAAATTTATTTATATTTTTCTTTGCTAATTGTGACGTGAGGTCCATATATAATAAGTCTTTAAATATCTTATACAGGTAACAATGATATTGTTTCGATATTTTGATAGCGAATGTACAACTATCTGAGAAGATAAAAACATTTATGTTTTGTTTAAATATATATGAACAATAATGAACTGTTGTACTAATGTTTAACTTGTTAGTTAAATTCTACATATGATAAGCATATCTCGAGAAAGTTATTACCTGTATTAAAGGTTAACGGCAGTACATGTAGTACACAATATGAAAAGAAATTTTACACGCTGGAGCACATCATTGAAAGATAAAGAACCCATAGCTTGAGCACAATACAAACACTGATTTCAGTTGGTTTCCTGTACTAATTATCCACAATATACCAATAAGTAAGAATGACATTATCATGTCTGACGTAACCTATTTTTACAAAAATTACTCCCATACCAGCGGTTATTTAAAACTTGTAATAACACCAGTTGTTACAATTCGTTTATTAGACATTTGTTTCCTAAACTAAATTATTTCCTATAGGGAGGAACTATACCTGACTTGCTTACTGTTTCATTATGTATTGTTATAGGCATGTGCTGTTTGCCGAAAGTAGTGTCAACACATACGCCGGAAGCAGTTTTCCAGGATTAGCTGATGCATTGTTTGAAATAGAAAAAGATCATGATCAGGAGGGTCGTTGGAAAGTTGTACACAAACATTTCTCTGTCGTTCTCTTCACAATAGAATCGGCAGCTTCAACACTTAAAGATGTTACACAATTTATGCCAGTATTTGTTAAAAGCTAGTACTGAACTTGTCTACTACTTGGAATTATTTCGAACATTTTTTCTACTTTTGAAGAGTTTACGATTAAAAATGAATTATATTGTCTTAAACAATCTATTGTACTTGTGTCAAAAATAATATACGAACTAGTGCACACTTATGAACAGTAAGAACGCTGTTACTTTGTATGCATTTAATAACTATTGAATGGAGTTAAACGGAAGATATAAAACCCACAGAACTATTTAAATTATACAATTAATCAGATTGTTTACACGATTTCCAGTTGTTTTTCGGAAGTTCCTGTAATTTTTTAGGGCTGGTTGCTTCTAGAGATGGGTTTTTGGTATGCAAAGACAAAATACTTATAAAAATTTATGTTTAAATGTGAAAAAGAAGGCACACACTCGCACTCTTTTCATATCCGACTTATATTAGTTTTATCTTTTGTAACTGAAAAATATGAAAGCAAATTTCTAAAGAACATATTCAGTAGCCATGATGCGATTGCAACTCTACACGGCAACATATATAAAATTTTATATGCGAGATACGAAAATAACATTGATCCCGTGGGGTTCACTATCAAACAATAATTGTGACGATGAAGCAAATTGTACTTATAGGAATAGGGTAAAATAATTAGAGAAAAGGTGTTTGAATATTTAGGTTTGTCTTGAAATGTTGAATGAACTATATTTCATGTACTAACACTACACTAACTACAACTAAATTTTCAAATCTAAACGTGTGTTGTAAAATTCAATTGAATACAATTATTATATAGATAGAGATGAAATATCGAATTTTCCGATTGATAGAAATCACGGTAAATCACATGTGAAAATTATCGTTTATTTTCACTCTCGGGTTTTTTCGCGCCAAAACGTCACAATGGTTTTGTACTATACAGATATTCATCCGCCGTTCATAAAATGTAGGATTAAGAATGAACATTTTACGAAAACAATTTTGATCTATATAATAAATAGGATAATCAATTGGGCATCGTGAATATCCAAAATATGATCACTCGTGCCGCATAAAGCATCAGATTAAACTCGTGATCAGATGCGTTATGCGGCACTCGTGATCATATTTTGGATATTCACTCCGCCCAATTAATTATCCTATAATTCTTTAACACTCAACATCACTTTCTACGGGTGCTCGGCTCCTCCCCTATCAGCACGCATGATACATGTATTTTCAAGCACACAATGATAGATAACATTTGTTTAACCATTATGACTGGCGTTTTGTTTTCAGACAACAAAGCAACAAAAACATATTTTAAGTAATTAATAACCATTACTTCGGTTGCTGAATATGGGAGATGTTCCTGACAATTCAGTTGTCAATATATGTCGGACAACGCTGACAACGGAAGAAGACATTATACAGTATACTAGAAACTTACTTTCGGATTGAGTCAGCTGTGTTTCTTTGGTAAAACTTGCAAGCGTAGATATCGGTAATATCTGAATAAACACTTTCAAACACAGATTAGCTGTTATTAAGATTACAGTATATATTCTCTGAACATTTCTTTATAAAACTCTCAGAGCGCGTGTTTTATGGTACCATTTTATAAATGAGTCAGAACAATAGTATTATAATAACTCAATAGTTATTCTTAGCCAACTTTTTTTTTATAATACGTATAACTGCTTTGACAAGTGCCTTAAACATATTTTATCATTGTGCCTAGATGATATAGTCAACCTATTACATTATTTTGCTATAATTAAATGTTTTCTGCATATCGATACGTTTAAATATTGGTTGTTATTTATGTAGTGGACTTTATGTTAAGTTTTTGAGAGATTCGCGACGGAGTTTACACATTGATAATTTCCTAAAACACGGTGTTTAATCCTTATATTTCCCATATAAAGTCATTGCGATTTTAAAGCTGCAAACCAGTTACAGAAACCCATCTAGATCTCAAAATGTATCAAAGCCGGAAATCGTAGGAATATACAAAACAAAGTACAAAAGAAATCTCGGTTCTGTATATATTAAGAGAAAAAAAACAACAAAATGAAACCCTATTTTTATCTATATTATATTGTTTTTGAAATATCAATCGATTTAATTAGAAATCATTGTGACAGACAAAACATGGTTCCCTCTCCGTTACGATACGCTAGGAGGACGCCATCTTTGTTGACATTGAATACCGAAAGTAGTCCGCTCAGAGGAAGTATGGATTTATAAATTATGTGAGCTGACGTAATTTAAGTTTTTTTATCCAATCAAAGCACTTTATATTAATAAATTACAGCATTAATAGAATTATAAAGCAATAAACAGTGACGATGAATCAAATTGCACTAAATAATGGAAATTTAGCAAAACTGTTAAGAAAGGGAGTTTAAATAGTAAGGTTTGTCTTGAAAAGTCGAAGTACTTAGACTTCACTAACTGTAACACAATTTTCAAATATAAATCTGTATTCACATTACAGGAAACCTTTACATTAATAACAGATCGGCACATAAATCGCGCTAGCATAACCGCAAACCAAAAACCATGAAATTTTTATTTTTCCATTTAATCTTGGAAATTACAACTGTAATCTTCGAAATTCCAACTTTGTTCTTGGAATTGTCAACTTTATTCTTGAATTATCAACTTTTATCTTGGAAATTTCAACTTTAATCTTCGAAATTTCAACTTTAATCTTCGAAATTTCAACTTTGATCTTGGAATTATCAACTTTATTTTTAGAAATGCCAAGTTTGATCTTAAAAATTCAAATTTTATTCCTGGAATTATTCATTTTAATGTTTGAAATTCCAGGTTTAATCTTGGAAATTCAAACTTTTTCTTGTCAACTTTAATATTGGAAATTCCAAGTTGTTTCTTGAAAATTCCTACTTTATTCATGGAATTATTATCTTAGTTAAACTAAAAAAATTACTGCATAAAATGTTGATATTTCAGGACATTTTGTGTGACATTTGTATTAGGTTTTTAGCCATTAAAGTGTAAAAGTCCCTCGTTGGGCTGATCAAAATAAACAAAAGTTATAAAAACATTAGAGAATTTCATTAATATTGCAAGAAATTTCTTTTGTATTTTATAAGATAAGCAAAAAATTATAAGAGGATAAAAGAGAAGTATTTTTGTAATTTATTTAAGAAAGTAAATTATGAATATTTCGTATGTTAACACCTAAGACAATGGTGACACCAAGACAAAAAAAAGTAACATCATCAAAATATCAGGGAGAAATTAAGTTCTTATTTCATGAAAAAATCACTTTCCTTAGTTAGAAACAATATTCAATTTCAGCAGCTGATAAAGCAATGCACCCAATATTATTGCTATGTTTTATTTTAAAGCACGTGGTGAAGTTTTTACCATATTACGTTATTTTAAATTAGTAATTTTGTACTTTGATTGCATACTATTTAGTGTAAATTGATGGATAATAAACTAATAATAATAAACTAGGACTGTAAAATCATAAATGAATATTTAATTTCCGTCAATTATTTATCAAGTTTATTTTAATTGACGATTCCTTGAATTAAGGTGAAATTTATTTCTAAGATAAAAGTTGGATTTTCCAATATTAAAGTTGATAATTCCAAGAATAAAGTTGGAATTTACAAGATAAAGGCTGACAATTCCATGAATAAAGTTGGAATTTCCAAGATTAAAGTTTACAAAATATAAAATAAAAAAATAAAATGTGGCCCTAACACTCTTCTGCTCAAAACAGCGAGTTTTCAGTTTAAAAAAAAGTACCCTTGCTGAATGGATAGTATCTGTAAGGTCGTTAAAACAAATTAGAAAACATATATGCACATATGCTATATATATTTATTTAAACACCCCGATGTTGCAAAATATGTGTTTAACCTTTATGAAAGTTGGTGTATTACCAATTAATGAAGCATCAAAGATATAGTTTATTGAAGTAAGAACTACTATATTGGCTGCTGAATGAGGAAACGTATTACTGATAATATACAATACAACACAGACAATGGATAAACCCTCAACAACCGTTATTTTCTTAGAGTAAATAAAAACCGGCATCTAAACGTTTGCAACAGTATCAAAACATTTGACGTCTCCTAATACTACCATCTACAACACTACACTTGAAACTTTGCTACGAATAAAGTCAACTGTGTTTCTTTAGTAAAAATTACTAGATACAAGTTTTTTGTTAACCGCTCTAATTCAGGCTCTCAAACAAGCTATCAAAGCCTGTCGCCGTTTTCTAGCAGGGATAGCTTTAATGTTTGAATGTTTGATTGTAAAGTAGTTCTTGCTGAAGTCATAATTTATTCATGTTATTATTGTACAAAAATTAGGAAATAATATTTGTGATCTCTGTGAGGCTTCAATCGGTGTACATTAAAATGAAACTGTATTAGTTCTCATTCTTCTTTGTTTGTCGTTTCGAAAGTATCTACTAGGTCACTGAAACTGCATATGAATGAAAAGGCTTTACGACTGAAGGATAATATTCCATAGTATGACCCAATATCAGTTCAGTCAGTCAAATGCCAGGTACGTTTAACTGAAAGATACACGGCGATGGTTCCATCCAGAATGACAGTTCTAAAACCGACCATTCCGCCTACAGTAACACATAAATAGTCCGCGCCACTGTATTGTTAACCAAGTTTGTTGTTGCTTTATCCCTATAGCCACAAACCGCGAGAAATCTGCAATAATAAGTGATTTGAAGTGCCTACCAAATGGTTATCTTTCAATGATGAAAACAGGTAGTAACCAAGTTATCATGAATGACCAACATGGATACCTGATATTTTAAAGCAATATCTTGTCATATCATGTCTATGATTTCTTACAGAAGACGGACGATTGATAGTTACTTTGTATGAAGAGAAAATGGTCATTTTATTGAATCCATACCAGCCATTGAACAAAGAATCAATTAAAGTTGTGAATAATTGTACTGACAACTGACAATTGAGAAGGCTTCTTGCTTTTAACGGTCAGTTCGATCTATTTATTTAATGCGAGCACAGCTCGCAGCGGGCAGCGAAGCTGTTCGCGAAGAGCGTTGAGCTCTACGGCAATTACGTGTCACGTGATCAAAATGAAATCACGTGAACAAAATCCACTTAATGATGATATTGATTTTTTTTCGCCCGGAAGTTGATATCGTCAAAAAACTGTAACAAAGTGAATAAAGAAGGTAGTCTGGGATCCTGACTAAATATTCTCAATACCGTAAGCGGACTTCCGGTTCGAGTATACAGTCAGGTCACCAGCAATGAATCCGGTCAAAATTTTGACCGGTTTGCAACATTCGGAATGCCTCAAAATTTACGTCATTATTAACAGTAACTGACGTAACTCCGATACAATGCATTATGACGTTACGTCCGGCGTCCAGGTAAACAAGTCAAATAAAAATACAGTTTATCAAAAGAATGCGTTTATAGATTTATGTCTCGAATGTGGAAATAACTTACAGAGATTTGTCAGTTAAACTCGAAAGCCAGTAAACAAGAAGCAGGTAGCTACTTTATTTAAATCGTACTCTGACATAAATTTCCAACGGAACGAAACGCGGGAAAAATTAGCTCAAACATGGCGTTTTAAATAACCAATCAAACTGGGTAGTAAACTGGTGGTGACCTGGGGTTATATTTGAAAGTGAAGCTTGCGTAAATGAAAAATATTGCACCAGGGGACCAGGTTAATAAAGAAGGGCACTCAAATTAATTTTAAAGAATGACTTAAAAAAAAAGTTGATATCGATAAAAAATAATTGTTATATTTAAACAAGTACTATCTTTAAAAAAGATAACCGACGCAGTAAAGATATAAATTGAGTTATGCATTGAACTACGAATCGCCTTTATTGTGATACAAATTCCCCGTTTCAATAGACCAGTAATGTTTGGTAGAAATTTTTTTCTTTGGGGGGGGGGGGGGGGAGTACTGACGGACAATTATTACTACGTGAATGAAATCATGAACCTAAAAATTAACACTAGTCCCAGGTGAAACGAGTTTGAAATTAATCATTTATACATGTGTGATCCCTTTTATTTACGTGTTTTCGATATTAACAGATTTACCAAGCATACAGTTAACCTAAAATTGATAATGTACATGTACATACAACTACATGTACTTTGCTGTACATGTACATGTATTCCAGAAAGTTTCTTGCTATTATGTATTGAAACCCAATGCCTAAGATATAGAAATGAAGTTTTTCTGCGAGCACCATATACAATAATGTAAACAAATTGAATATTAGAAATTTTTTAATCAAATGTTTATAGCTTAAAATTTACTGAATAAGCAAAGTATACTTTACAATTAGAGCCACAACTCTCTATCTATGTGTGTACTACGACGGACGCCCAAGAACAATAATACATTTGATTTAATATCAACATGAATATAAAATGATTGTTAATTTGTATTTAGAAATTAATTAAAATTTCTTCTCTTCATCTTTTTTACCCTCCATAAAAGCCCGCTAAAATCCAGCGTGTTAATATGCATTTAATTTGCGTTGTACTTCAAATAAAAAAAATATTTAACATTTTTGTACAAGTTGTTTGATATAAAATTTTACAAACTGCAGCTCATCTCTATCGTTCTTTATACTTAAATTGCACTAAGAAATAATTTTATAAACAAACAGACGGCAAAATCTAATAATAATAGTACACAATTTGAAAGGTGAATTACCATCCTGTTCCGAGCCCCTGTCCAATTTACCACCCTGTTCCGAACCCCCGTCCAATTGGTTTTTAACCAATCAAGAAACAGAATTACTAGAGGTGAAGTGTCATGAGGTCAAAGGGTAAATAGTGAATATAATACCGACTGCGTCGGAAAAATAACAAAAAAATTTCATACTATTTTTTGCAATCTCTAAAACGATCTTTAAAAACTGACAATCATATGACATTTCATGTGACGTCCCCATTACAAAGAAAGACGCCATGTGACCACTGGAATGTAGAGGTGTTCAGAAGTAACGTCAATTAAGAAATGCACATTAAAAATAAATAATAAAGGACTATTGTCTGTGCTCGCATTTTTGCAATGCCTACTCCATATTAGGTCCTGATATTTGCATTTATAAAGCAATGTTTGGAGAATTAATTACATTACATTAAAAGACACACAGCGAGATAGACGATTTAGTATATATTCATACACTAAGAAGCCATCCAATATTGCAAAAGACGACTCGGATAATTGTTATTTGTCATTTCAGATTTTGTACAAAAATTTTCATCAAATAAAAGGAATAGTGATATAGTTTTGAAGGAAACAGTATTTTTAAACAACAAGCACGTTTAAGATCCCTTTGTGTAGATGGTCGAAAAGTATGGAACGCCCAACTGGACAAAAACGTCTAAGCTTACACGTTAAATTTTTTACATGTAAGATTTTTAACGTGTAAGACGTACGTGTAAACATTTTTACGTGTTAGTTTTCCTTGTAAGATTTTTATGGAACGCCAAACTTGACAAAACGCTTAATGCTTACACGTTAAATTTTTTACATGTAAGATTTTTTACGTGTAAGTCTTACACGTAAGAATTTGTACGTGTAAGTTTACACGTAAAAAAATCTTACACGTAAAAAATCTTACAATCATGTGAAAAATTTAACGTGTAAGCCTTAAGCGTTTTTGTCCAGTTTGGCGTTCCATAGAAAAGAGTATGCTTGTTATATCTACAAAAGCTAAATATTAACTTCGTACCCAACTTTCCCTTCTTTTCTGTTGTTGTAATAGCAGTAAAATTGTCTGTAGGCGACAGATTTGATTTGATTTAATGATTGTTGGGTCATTGTTAATTTGTTCTTGTTCTGAATATATCTAAAATGGCGCAAACCAGGCGTTATGCAAAGATCATTCAATCAATTAAATATCTTGGATGTTTACTATTTATATTAAATAGTTTACATGAAGTCTATCAATGGAACAGTAGAATTATGAAAATGCATGGTCCATCTGTAGTTCTATAATCTCATATTTCACGTTTATATTGATCATTTTCACCTGTCTTTTACATTTTCTATTATTATTTGAAATGCGAGAATTTATCTGTCAGTTGAATTTTCTGGGAGCAAATTTTTTTCAGAAGTTCCTCATACTTAAACACAAAAACCCACACTGTTTTCGCGTAATTAAACTATCATGCGAGAGGGAATAAATAATCAAAAGCTAAACTGCGGAAACCAGTCGTACCTCAAGGATAACATATAAACTATGCTGTTTTCTTGATTGGCTGCTAAATCGGGAGATAGCTGCCGATTGGCCAACAAATAAGCAGAGCTACGTTAGGGACGAAAACCCTGCACGATTACGGGGCAGTAGCAATCATATCGGCCGCAATCGGTTATGATGAAAAAAGGGGGAAAAATAATGGGGAGTTAAACTGTTTTAAAAAGAAAGTGGCGTTGATTTGTGTATGTTTATGTGTATGTTTATCATACAATATGCATCATAAAACTTAAACGGAGAAACACGGAGAAACAATTGACTTCGGTTAGGAGAACAAATTTAATTCTTTTCATGCTTACTGGCAAGTGCGAGAATCCTCTGCCGCTCAAAGCTTTTCTTTTTTCTTTTTTTTTGCGTGGGACAACTTACTGACAATCAACTATTAGCTACAATAATGTAGCTCCTTTTTTAATCAACTATCTTACAGCGTATGAGGCATCTAGAGATGCTTAGCAAAGTACATGCTTCAATTGTGCCTCTGACCTATATTTTTCGGTTGCCTGATTTGGCTATCTTAACTTATAATGATGTGATGTAAATAATAACAATACATCTTGCCATTAAACATTAAAAAACAGTACGCAGTTTTGTCCACAAAGAAAAATTAAGCCTAGAGACGGCTAGCTTTTTAGCAAAGCTAATTCTTGTTCACTTAAGCAATCCATCTAAACTTTATCGGGATCTGACATCTTAAATTTACGGTAAATCGAAATTACGGAATCAATTTACATTTAATGGCGGAACGAATACTATTTGTGGTGATTGTTTCGTCAAAAAAGACATAAGATAGATTTAAATGATGTCGGCCATTCAATGTAATGGGAATGATGGGGTATCTCAAATGAAGCTTCAAACAGGACTTTAAAAACATCCTCGATATACTAAGGTAATACAATTTTTAGAAAATTTAGACATTTTTTTAGTTTAGCGTAGTTTGCTTGGGTGTCCAAACTTTTTTCATATCAAACCTAACTTAAACATTCCGCACGATTTTCTTGTGGTATTTGCCCACGGGAAGATGCGTTTAAAGGTAAAACCTCGAATTTCGCTAAAAACATAAAATATCAATATCTGATAAAAACTGCTGAAAATAAGCATGAAAAGGGAGGTTTTATCAATGGAACTAGGTCCGTCTGAAAACAATCGTTATATGTTGGCATTGGCTTTTGTATTTCATCCGAACTTGAACTGTGTTTCATAACGAACTAAGTTCAACGACTTGTAGTGTTTGACTATACTAAAACATACTGGTCATCAAAAAAACCGTAAGCACGGGTATTATATATTAGATTTTTATAATAAATTTTAGCACGATCATATCTCCAATACGCAATTTTTTGTTCAGATTTCGAAAAAAAAGTTCTATGGGTTTGTTGTTGCTTTTTTTTGGGGGGGGGGGGGGGGGGGGTGTTTTGTTTGTTTATTTTTTTTTAAATTTTATTTTGTTTTGTTTTATGTGTTGGTGGGTCGGTGGGGGGGCATAGTAGTCTTGCCTTGTCTTTTGTAAGAAAATAAAAAGTTTGTATTTGTATTCGTCGCGAAAAAGTAAAGTACACGCAAGGCAAGCATCGCATTTCTAGCTGTTTCTAGTTTCGCACAAATGAACTGTATATTTTGTATATATGTTATTTATACAATAGTTGCTTATATAGAGGGCATTGTCATGATATCTTGACTGCACAAGGGAGAGTGGTATTGCCTTTAACATTGATAATGCCCTCGCCTTTGGCGAGGGCATTATCAATGTTAAAGGCAATTTGGCGAGGGCATTATCAATGTTAAAGGCAATACCACTCTCCCGTGTGCTGTCAAGTATCATGACAATGCCAGCTATATAAGCAACTATTATATTTATTTTATTGAAGAATTAAGAAACCATGTGTTTAAGACTGTATTATGTATGTGTAGCTGCTTGCTGTATGATTTGAATGTTTGGCCTCATTATATATCATTGTTTTGGCATTTTTAGGCAATACACAGTTAGTTTTCTAAACTTTATGACAATTTTTCCTCATTTGGGTTGTACATGTACATATATTTTTTTATAAATAAAAAAACCCAGTTTTATGTTGCTTGTTGCTGGACAGGGCATTACCACGACGTGATAACGCCCTCGCGTCAAATTACTGCAAATTAACTAATACCAGCTGACCTTGTTTTATCCAATTAAAACAAACATAATTTTACTGATATGAAATAAAATGATATAATAATTGGAAGACACAAATTTCTCGACATATCATTTTGTGCATGGTTTATCTCCCTTGCTCTACGTTTCTTAGCTACAATCATGTTGCTCCTTATTTTTTTAATTTTTTTTGGACGGAGCTACAAAGAGGTCCCATTACTCGTAATGGAGCAAGCCGGGAGTGATTCACACCAGGGGGTTTTATACATATAATACGATATTAAACTCTTTCCCAAAATTGCTACATACTTTTTAAAGTCTTTGAAGCTTAACTGATATTTCTACAACATCTAATTCGTTAGTTTTACACTTTATTCGTAATCATGGCATTGTTGTCAAAATTTGAATTCCGGAAGTGCGTAATTTCTGAATCGATTTAGTAAAAATTCACCCGGATCAAGTTTTTTCCGGCTTTATTGCATTAGCTGGGATCAAATTTTTACCGATACGATTCTATAATTCTACACTCCACAATTTCAATTTTGTCAACAATGCCATGATTACGAAAAAGTGTTAAAATTATTTAATAAGACATTGTAGAAATGTCAACTGAACGGCGGAGAAAGGAAAAAATATAAATTGAACAAAAATAGCAGTTTAAAAGCGGAGAATATGTAAAAATCTTAAAAGTGTTTTTGCTCCATTACGAGTAATGGGACCTCTTTGTAGCTCTGTCCATAAAAAAAAATAAGGAGCTACATTATTGTAGCTATACGTTTCTATAAATAAACATTAGATTGCAAGACACACATAATGGATTTTCCTAAATTATTTTAGCTTTCATTATTTTCTTTTAGAGGTAAGTGAACATTGAACAAAACAGACGAACATAAACACACTCTCATTTTTTACTGCTAAGGTATTACAAGAAAATAAATATACAGGTACAATTTTTATTACCTTACCACACGTACTCAAGTAACCTGCATTTAAAATGAAACATGAATTGTTTCCGGTGTTAGATGAAGGCAACACCCCTTTTCATCCCAAGTCAGAGGTTCTGAGTCCGCGTACGCTTCATGATGAAGATTTGGGAGGCTGCCCTGGGCACGCGCCTTCAGATTCATTGTCCACAACTTGTGAGTGTCAAACAACACTCAGAAGCGTTTTGTTTTCGTACCTTGTTGATGTGTTGATCTGCTATTGAAATTGCAGAACATCTTACTTGTTAATAAACTTATAACCTTAGCTACATAAAGTCAGGTCATATTATCTAAAGGCATTTTGCGTCTGTCTGTCCGTAAACTATTTTTCTATTTAATCTGCGACAAGGTTAAATCTTCAAAAAAAGGGAAAAATAAATCCACTTAGACTATTAGTTCTAAATTTTGACTCTATTTATCGAAATATGGCGACCCCCTGTTGAAGGTGTTTGTATTTCCCTAAAAGTTGCATGTTAAACCATAATTTACCATGGCAGCCATCTTGGTTTTATGACTGGGTAGGTTCATTGTAGCCGCTACAAAATGCTAAATTATTTGCCCCTACACAATTATCAGAATCAACAATGATGTCATCATTTTTGCATGATTTGGTTCTATGGGTGAGACGGTTTTATACACGTAGCTGTATGTGTATGCATATTTACCCTATTTAATTTAAGCTTTTGTGCCAGTGACGGGTATCATTGATTTGTGATTGTAACAAAATATCACTCATGTGCGGTAAAAATTTTACAATATCACAATTCAATCTGCCAAACGGTTTTATAGGAACATTTTGTGATTTTAGCTAATTTCCCTGACAGCTATGTTAAATATTAGATCAACATCAAACTATGTTATGTACCATCCAATGAAGATTCTGCCAAGTTGGTTCCAATTATAAAGTTGTTTTAGAACAAAAACTTGAAGAAATGTGACAAGTGTTTAGTCGACGACGCTAAATGCAAAATAAATAGAACAGAATTTTTCTTATGAACTTTTCAGATTAAACCGGTAACAGTTAAGTCCGACTTTTTTACTGCTTCGTGGTCGAGAACCTTCCTGAACTGTTAATGTGCAATTGTGCTATTTATATTCGTTGCTATTAAAAGATAAATGTGAGAAGAAAATCTTAAAGAACTGAGATTGTATACCAATTTTTTACTTCGGAAATGAGATCGGGTGTGTAAGGAAAGTAGAAAACAAAAACTTTCAACGTCCGTAATGTATTTGAAATCAATGAGAAAGGTTCTTTTAACATGAGCTTATTCTGTGTTAATGTTTTTTTCATAACATGAAAAAAGTCTGTGTTAATGTATTTTGCAGAATGAGATGGCTAGTAATGTAACACGGTGCGATATTTGTGCTGAAGATGATTCCTATTTAGAGGCAACCAAATGGTGTTCTGAATGTCAACAGTGGCTATGTGAAAACTGCAGTAAATACCATCAACGTGTAGCCATTACCAAAGCCCACACTCTGCTCTCAAAGGAAGAGTACATGCAACTTCCCAAGTATGCATCAGAAATAAATCGAAAATGTGTAAATCATCCCGATAATGACCTTGAATTTTACTGTAATAATCATATTGCGATTTTATGTTTTACATGCATGAAAAATGAGCATTCTTTGTGCAAGAGTGTAAATAAATTAAAAGATGTCGCAAGCGGCATTAAATCGTCTGCTGCTGTTTCTGACGTCATCGGTAGAATGGAAGATTCGATTAAGATATTTGAGAATCTTGAATTTGATCGTTCCAAAAACAAAGAAGATCTAACAAAAGAAATGCACATTTTTGACTCTAATGTCAAAGAGCTTTTGAATGAACATCAAAAACACTTCCAACAGTTGGCATCGAATCTTCGGTCTGATTTCATGACAAAATACAATGTTGAGACATCCGCTCTAGATGTTGAAAAAGACACTTACTTGACAAAGAAAACATTATTGGAGAAAAAACTAGCAGAAACTAAAAGGATGGTGGATTATGCATCAGATATACAGATGTTCCTGTCTTTAGAAGCAATAAATAAAGAGGTATCTGCACATGAAGAATATTTACAGAATCTTGATGGGAAGGTATCAACAAGATCACTAAAACTGAACTTGAATGAAAATGCTTTGCGACTTAAGAATACTATTCCGTCGTATGGCACCGTATCAGTTCAGTCAGTTAAATGCCCTGTGCAATTTTCTGGTATAAACAAAGCAATGGTTCCAGCGGGAATGACAAGACAACGAATGATTCCGCCTCCTCCAAATCGGCAGCCCACAACGGCTACTCCGTCAGTGTTAGATGTGTTCGGTAGACATGGCCGTGTGTTTACGTGTGTCGGGAGTTTCGCTATTCCTCAGCCTCGAGTGACGAAAAATAGGAACATAATTAGAGATATGAAGTGCCTACCAAATGGATATCTTGCAATGACGGATACAGGTAATAACCGAGTTATCATTATTGACCAGCATGGAACACTGATGTTACAAGAACACCTTCCTGGTAGTCCAAGATGTCTTACTTTAACGGAAGATGGGCGATTGGCAGTTACCTTGTATGATGAGAAAACGGTCATTATATGGAATCCATACCAGCCATTAAACAAAGAATCAATTAAAGTTGATGATAACTGTACTGGCATCGTTTGTGTTGGTAGTATCCTTGTCATCAACTGTCAGAAAATAGGATTGGTGCTCCACAACCTTAAAAATGGCTCCCAGAGAAGGCTTCATGACTTTACTGGTCAGTTCGATCTATTTATTTATAGAAACCAAGGTTCTGATATTTGCATTTATAAAGCAAAGACTAGAGACTTTGTTATATTAAATGTTGACACACAAAGCGAGAATGGACGATTTCGTATACATTCATACACGAAAAAGCCATCAAATATTGCAAAGGACGACTCTGAAAATTTCTACATTATCGATTGCGATGGTGTGCGAAAAATTTCACCGAAAGAAAAGGAAAGTGATGATATCGTTTTAAACGAATCGGATGGAATTTCAAAACCACAGGCCGTGGCTACTTATTGTTTTATAGAGGCTCCGCGACAGTTCAACGTTCCACTCACCAAACTTTTTATTTTCGTAGTTAATAATGATGGGGAATCCATTGTCATGTTTAAACAGAAGTAGTAGAAATTATATGTATAACATGAATGTAGAAAGAGCATTATCTTGATTTGTTGATGTGTTGTAGCTATATCATAGCACTGGAAGCTCGCGCTTTTAAATGTTTGCATTTTATTTTAATACATGGTTAAATTTTTCAGAAAAACCTACCTTCAATCAGATCACAATGGTCTTCTATGACCAGGCATTACACATTAGATACTAGTATTATAAAACATTTGGCTGATGAGTGCCTGTGTAATCAACGAAACTGTAAAAACAGCTGATCAGATAAAAACAAATTTTAAAAATTTTAAAAATAAATTTCCGTAATTTATTCTTTCTTTTTATTAACGTTTTTATTTTATTGATTGATTTAGGACATTATTTGATTTTATAACCGTGAGATGGTGTGTCTAACGTTGCAATAGTTATTAGAATGGCATGAAAAAAAATACTGCATTTAGTAATCAAACACCTAGTCCCAAGTCCAGTCACTGTAGTGTCGGTCTGGATTGCCAAATAGATAATGACTAAGTCTTTGGTCTTTTTGTTTGTATTGTTCTTGCTTCTTTTGGCGTTCGTTGGTTTGTGATTTTTGTTATTCTTTGAAAATCTGTGTACCCACTGTGACAATAGAAAACAGAACACGGACAAAAAAACAGAAAATCACAGAAAAGAAAGAGTAACAAAACCACGAAAAATTCTTGCAACAGTAATTGAAAAATATGTTCAGCTTCAGACCCGTACCGGCTTCTTACAAATATTTTATCCATAGCTACATCATTATATGTAAAACTCACAATCTGTTATTAAAATGACATCTTAGTGCAAGCTTTCATTTCGTCATGTAGAAAGTATCTCCCTTGCAACATAAATTTGTTGTCAAAATTATCACCCGTAATAAAGCGTAGCCGACACAGGAGGAAATTATTTAACATGCAATTGAACAACAAATAAAAAATGCACTATGTGGATATCTTAAGCAATGGGTTAAGGATGCAAATAACCCAAAGTTACGAAAATAACCATAACAAGGCAATAACATCAAGCATCCTTCCACAGTTAGGTGCATTATTAACCTTATGCGGAAATTTTTAAGGTTAATAAAGCATTGTTACTTCTGTGCAGTTAATTTGAACAAATAAATCAATGGTTTGTTTCTATGTTTAAGTCCGTGCGTGGGACGAAATAAATCAAAACAAAATGTGACTGCTATTTTTATAACATCTGCGATTAGGGGCTCCTTGGATCTTCTGGTTATGATCATTATGAAACATATAAACACTTCCGCTTTGAATGATAGACGCAATGCACTCGGATACAATCTTATGTTAGTATGTTAGAATTTCATCCAAATTAATTTTTCCCTGCAAATAAGGATCTAACTTGCACGGGATTGTTGAACGCGCTGAGTGCAAGAACTTGTAGGTCGTGTTCTCTTTGTTGTTTTTCCTGTCTGTTTAACTCTACTGAAACATAAAAACAAAAGCTTTAGTTTGTGCATAAACAATATAGTTTATGCAATTGTTTTAAGCGCTAACTGTCATATTCAAATATCTAGACCCTGGCTTCTTCACTCCAATATCTAGACACCTCACCAATAAACAACAATAAAGTGACATGCAAATATACCAATACTGTATCGGTTATGTGCAAAAGTAAAAAATGAAAAAACTAAGCCTATCTTAGTGGTCATTAGGTCCATCCTATAAAGGTTCCAAGTGCTCTATCCACTCAGCTGCCCGGTGTCGGATAGAGGAGGTCTGCTTGTTGGGAGTTGTTATATAAAACATACGTAAATCCTGACCGCAAATTGCAATCCTCCTTTCATGATAAACACCCCTCTTATAGATTTCAAAAAGAGTAGGCTAAGTTGTAGTCTTTACAAAACCTAATTCTACGCCTTACCGGATACTCTCAATACTTATCCAGTGGCAGTCACAAGTTTTGTTTCTCGAACGTCCATATTCCTTTTCTTTGTCGATTTATTGTTCTCGTCCTGGATATAACAAACTAATGTTCGCACGACGTTAAGCAAACGCCATAAATCTTAGATGTCATATTTCCGGACTAACCTCTAACTACCTATAGAATAAAAACAAGATGTTACTAACCTGCTAGAGTTACCATGGTAACTCCCCAGGCAATACTCCAAAACCATCCAACTAACAGAAAAGTTATTGTAAATAGCTGTGACACACCAACACACACATTAACGCAGAGTGTAACGAGCCTCTCATCGTCTTTTGTCTGTACACGACATTTACCACAACACAGAATTGAAAATCCACTCAATATCGTGCCTGAAATAAATTCGTCAATTAATTATCCGCAAACACTTTACTTAACACTGAAGAATCTACTAATTATATGATTTTTTGTAAATAGGTAGTACCATGTTCTCTCCAAAACATTGTAAAAGTGGTTTACGTTTGTTGGGTATTTTTGTTTAGAAGCATTCAATAAATCTTTGGCATTTAAGGAGCGGGCAGCCCTTTGTGAAGGAAGTATACGAAAAGGAGGTGAAGGTAAGAAATTCGAAGACTACGTTGTTACCACAGAAGTATTTGGTCTCGTTTTCAACCGGCGGTTTTGTGTGCGATTATGGTTATTTGAATCTTTCTGTATTTGATAAGAAATGTACCGTGTTTATCGATATGTTTTATATTTCGTCCTTTAACAGTTCTGTCAAAACTCTTCTGTTTAACATCTAATAATTTTTAAGGAAAATAAAAAAACTTAAAGAGTTTGGTGTGGCATACGATCAAGTTTTGCGAATTAACCATCTTGTTTTATCTAGAAAAAAACCTAATTCTCAAATCTGTTGTCGAGAATATAAATATCTTTAGGACGTGCTTTCAGGCAAGCACATATTAAATTATTAAATTATTTACGAAATTATGGTCTTTTTCATATAATTATAATATAAGTCTTTCACGTGTCGCGACAATACAATAGAAAAAGATTTCATTTAAATAAGAAAATAGGCATACTACTTTAAACAGTCTTTTAAAGAGAAAACAACATGTTTAGAATTTGTATAGTTGTATTTTGTTTGCTACTATGTAAAGCTATGACGTCTATAACCGTCACCGAGCCGACACTTCTGACTAATTTCTACTTGAAACATTCTTTTTTTTCGCTTCAATAATTCTGGTCCATCAATTGTTGTATCGGAATCGGAATATTAGGAGTAAACGGGCAAAAAAAACTATACTATAATTAAAAATGTAACTGCAACATAGATGAATTGGAAATCAATCCTAACACTGTCATGATAAACGTGTTATCTTTTCACAAGAACAATGTTCTCAAAACCAATGACTGCATTTATATGAATTTTCTTTGAATTTTATCAACCCATGCGCTTACAATAGATAATAGAGAACTAGAAAATGTCAATACTTGATACTTGACAACGCTTAATGATATCGTACAGACAGCCATGTAATAGAGAACATTATAACATTAAAGCATTTGCAAATAAACAACGCGTCTTCAAGTAGTTGTTCAAGGAGCCTTGGTTACAGATGAGATATCTTATTGTTTACAATGCATTGTCTTTATTTCTATGAAAAAAAATATAGTCTGAATTCTCAAAACAACATTGAAAATTCATAAAAAGTGTGTAGACAATATAAACATCAATCAATCAATCAATCAAGATACTGGTTTTTGTCGTTGCTAAAATGAATTACGTGTAGCCTGTTTAATGTCATTTTACAAATATAAATATTTTAAAAATATAAACACTGTATGGAAAGTGTCACGGTAACGGTTGTTTGGTATTATTTCCGGTTTTGGTGGATGTGAAGACAACACAACATGTAGGTCACTTTAAATGCTATTTTCTTAAAAACTTGCAACCTTGATGAATGTCAGTTAGCAAGGTTTTATTAAGGACATAATTTGTGTCAGATACAGAGCTATTTCCAACATAGCATACCAACAGGCTTTTCAAAAATGACAAAAACAATGCAACTTGTTTACATCGTTCCGCATAACTTTTCGACTTCAACGTCAATTTTTCACAATAATATCGACATGATTTCATTTCCATATATTGCCCTTTTTTTATTATATTCATTGGCATCATAAATTAACACTTACCTTGCATATATCTTAATATTATTGGCCAATGGGCCGTTTTAAGCCCACCGGGGTCTGTATCAAGTGTACGTGTTTGGTAACCAAATAATTTTGATCTTGTGTGCGGTTTGGTTTATTAACTATGTACGGTTTGGTACTAAATAATATTACATGAAATGCTCTATTCAAAAACCATTAATCACCCGTTAAGTTATGCCCTGTGGTAGCTCATGAAAAAATGTATAATATTTATGGAAGGTGCTAATATGTAGGACATCTTCACAATTCTGGAAATAGTAATTAATAGGTAACACGTATATAGCAATATGAAAGGATATATCGATATCCTAATCTTCCTGCTGCAACAAGGCTCCTCTCTGTAGTGTTTTATTTATTTGTTTTCGAAATGAAGGGGGTATCGGAGTTCCTGGCATTTGCAACCATGAAGGGTCACCGAACTTTGCATGCTTGTACATCTAGGGACGACTGACAATCTCCATAAAAACTAGTTCTCCGAGATTCAATTGTAATCCAATTCAACATCTGAGTTTATGTCTCGGTCATTTGTACTTACTTTGCATAGCAACTATGATATTACGTTGGCATCCAACCCCAACCCCCCCCCCCCCACCCCAAAAAAAAAATATATGGCTAACATTGTTACTAAATTGCCAAACTGTCATATTTTGTAATGTACATGAATACCAAAACCAAACCGTACACATTTTGTAGAGTAAAAATTACCAAACCGTACACAAGAACAAAACCAAACACGTACACTTGATACAGACCCCGGTGTTGATGTGATCTATAACCAAATTTTCCTGTTTCCAAATTCAGTTCTAAACTTCTACTTTTCAGAGTTTCATTTTGATGCGTTTCTGAACAGTGTTCAATTATTTGTTTGAAATCATCAAATCCATTATGGCAGTAGTAACACAGATATTGACTATTTGGGTAAGAAATTTCCATATCAAGTAAAGAAAGATGAAATAGCAGCCATTCCTAGAAAACAAATAAAATAAATTGTTACTTAATTGCCAAACTGTCACATTTTGTAATGTACATGAATACCAAAACCAAACCGTACACATTTTGTAGAGTAAAAATTACCAAACCGTACACAAGAACAAAACCAAACACGTACACTTGATACAGACCCCGGTGGGCTTAAAACGGCCCATTGGCCAATAATATTAAGATATATGCAAGGTAAGTGTTAATTTATGATGCCAATGAATATAATAAAAAAAGGGCAATATATGGAAATGAAATCATGTCGATATTATTGTGAAAAATTGACGTTGAAGTCGAAAAGTTATGCGGAACGATGTAAACAAGTTGCATTGTTTTTGTCATTTTTGAAAAGCCTGTTGGTATGCTATGTTGGAAATAGCTCTGTATCTGACACAAATTATGTCCTTAATAAAACCTTGCTAACTGACATTCATCAAGGTTGCAAGTTTTTAAGAAAATAGCATTTAAAGTGACCTACATGTTGTGTTGTCTTCACATCCACCAAAACCGGAAATAATACCAAACAACCGTTACCGTGACACTTTCCATACAGTGATAAATATTTGTTCAAATTTGTTGAAATGAATAAAAACAATGATTCCCAAAATATGTGATTTTGGTGTAAAACTCTAACCTTTTCACAAAAATATTAACAAATGCACACATTAAAAAACCAGAAAAACAGAACCAACGTGGTAGTTTTTCACTTACGAAAATTATGAGTAATACAGTATGAAAATATTGTACTTGTGCAAACATGACTAATTAAGTTTAATTGATCAATTTATTAAATTATTAAACAATAATTTTTAAAAAGGAGGATATATTTTATTTTGCGAAGAGGAAACATTTCTCCATTGAACAAAGCATGTAAAGTTAAGATTAATTTCCACAAGTGATGCAAGTAGGCGTGGAATAAGTTGATGGGGAATTTTAATGTTGGTACATACAATTCTTTGTGCTTTTCCACATTTTGGTGTACGAAATTTAGCCACCTCTTTGTATATGGGAGGAACGGGAATAATCTCCACTCTACATTTAATGTGCGGCAGCACTTTTGTCACCTAGAGTTTTGTCCGGGAATCCTCTGCTTTAAGACTTTGATGGAAGCGAGTTCTCCATAGACAAAACAGAGGATTTCGCGACACTGGTCCAAGTCGGCACATTTCACTATCTCCCAATGATGTAAAAAATTCGTGTGGTTCAACTACATATAAATCGCTTCTCTAGATATATATTTCCATGAAAATAATCAGCTTCTAAAAATTGTGCTTAGTAAGTAGATCTGTAAAACTTTGTTATGCGTTATAAAAATATACAAGTAGTACGCGATTAACATTTAACACGTTTACAATTTTTTTCCGGAGCTCTCGACTTAACATTTCTTTTTCTATTTGGTGCTTTACGCTTTTGTTTGTTTGTATGTCTGAATAAGACTTATTTAGAGGTGTTGTGTTGATTCGTTATTTGCATGTTATTTTTATGTTCAGCAGAGACTGATTAGCTAACGAATACGCTGTGTCTACAGTTCACCTGTTTGTTTGTTTGTTTGAATGGTGTTTATCGCCACTTTCAGCACTGAATTTTTCAGTTGTATCATGGCGTCCAGTTATTTTCGGTGAAAGCCAGAGTACCGGAAAAAACCCCCGACCTTCGGTAGGAAAGTCGACTACTAGAGTTGTCATCACGAATTCTTGAAATCCCAACATGACAGTTAATAGAAAATGCTAGAAAATTAAAAGGCTTGTAAAAAGCAGTTAGTATTTGTGTATTTTGTTTTAAATTTTTTTAATCAAATATTGAAGTGCATGTAAAAGAAAGTACGTTCTATGAAATATTTTAAATATAAAAAAAACAATAATATTTGTGTTAATTTAGAACTAATTAGATGTTTTTCTTTTAATGGTTTACCTAGCTCTGACATGGAAATACATACTAGACAATAAAATCCAAGATTTTCGTCCGCAATCAATACAGTTATTTGCCTATATAATTTGCATTTATCAAAAAACGACGCAAAAACGTAACGTAATTTTGTTAATATGTCGTTAATAAACATTAAATTTAATTTCTCCGTAAAATGTAAAAAAATACATGTATAAGTACGTAACGTAGATTTTGTAAATATGGCATTAATAAAATTAGGGACATTTTATACTAATTAGCATACAATATCCTGGTAAAATGAACAAAAATACATGTACGAGTGTAGCAAAAGAATACAAACCTGAACCAGGAAGTACTATATTCAGAATTAAATAAATAACAGCGAGGTTTAATGGAAGATATGGAATTGCAGATCTGATCCACGAATCATTTTGAGTTATAACTGATCGAGGCCTTTCTATCGGTACAGCCACAGACGTAGATTGAACCACGCCTTCAACTGAAGCCTCCGAAACGTCGTCTATTGAAAGTCTTGTTAAATCTTTAGGAAGCACAACTTTCTTTTCTGAATCTTTCTTGGTTACTCTTTTGATTTCTTTATTTTCTTCTTGGATTAGCGCAGTTTTAGGTGAATTATCATCGGGAACACTTTGAATACCTCCATTTTGATTTGGCTCAGAATTGTCACTTTTTATGATAGGTTTTATATCGTTAGCAGTAGAAGAATCATTCAGTAAATCTGAATTTTCTGACAAATTAATCACACTGTCCTGATTTGGAATATTACTTTTCTTTAACTGTGCCCTCTTCCACCTTTTCGCTGTTCCATTTTCATTATCTTTCGACTTATTTTCTGTATTTTGACCGAGTCGCGATTTCGATCTTAACAATTTAAGTTTACCTTCTGTATTTCGTCGCTCTGATGATACAGACGGGTGGTTTTCCATAATTTCAGGCATTGTTCGAGAACGTGAACCGATTGAACTAAATTTGTCACAGTAAATTAATAGCAATAACTAATTTGTGTCCCATGAAAAAGATATTAAACAAATAGAACATATCTATGTTGTCAGATCCAGAAACAATATTGTTGTTATAAATTCCAATGTTTTAGCTTTCACTTAATTATCTGCAGACGAAAATTATGGCAACTTTAATATGTCATCCTATTTGAATCCACTTCGTTCGCTTTGAAATTTATAGAATGTCATTTAACTGTCATTAGAAACTGTTTCTTATCTCTTCGCGCCACTAAACATGGGAAAGTATGCACATAGCAGACGTCAACTTTATTGAAGCTCAGTACGAGGCACGTTTATCGGAAATGGGTAATTGCTAAACATGAATGCGTCCTTGGAAACACTTGCTGAAATCATTCCAGAGTTCTAAAATCATTGTAAAACTTTCGGTTGATTAATGGACCAAGATCGATTTTGTATCGGCTCTTTGGTTTTGGATATTGTTAATTAGAAATATTCAACAATAGACAGGTTGTTGATTTTCAATCATAAGAATTTAATGAATTCCTCCTTTGGTCCTAATTTCTTAGTATTCTTGGACACTGCCATGTAAAAATTAATCTTTTCTCTGTCAATTGCGTCGTTAAGTAATTCAATTGTCAGAAAGGGTTGTAGGCATTAAATCCTTGTCTGTTTAATTACAAACGAAACTTAAAATATACTAGTAACAGCAGAAACGGCCAAAATCAAAAATGTCACCAAGATTTCAGTTAACTAAATTTTAGCGCACTTTATTAAGGCATGGAGAGATTTCGCCATCCCTTTGCGTAAGTTACACGCACTCCTGTAGAAAGATGGGTCCTATACACTTGACAAGTAGTCGAAGGGTGGGGGATTCAATGTTAGGACCTGGGCAATATTTATCCGATGGATGGGCCGGTGGAAAGCTGGATGGACCAATTACCTTTTTCCAGCGGCATTTTAAGTTTTTTTTTAGCAAAATTTTAGTGGGTGAAAGCTTTTTGAAACCTTGTAAAATACAGAAAATATATTATTTAAAGTTCAAACTGTATTTATTAAAAGCTAGTTTCATAAACTGTTTTTTAGCTGTGGTCACTGACATCCAAGATGGTCACCACTGCAGGACATAAGAAAGTAACCTTTAGGAAAGACTATAAACAGTTTCGTGTTGGAAATCATCAGTTTAAATTAATAAGTAGTCTGAAAAATCATGATAGTCCACCTAATTTTTCGTCTGTGGCAAACTAAAAATGTTCTCATTAGATTTATTTTCAGAAGGCTTTAATTGCACTAAGAACGATCACGTGTACAGTCTCGTATTTAAATGACTATAGGTCATAAGGTCCAAGTGACTTTGGCTTACATCAAGAAAAAAAGTGGGATTTTGTCTTAGTACAAACTATTGTTGGCAGTTAGACGATTTTAATTTTAAGGCAATGAGTCTGTGCTGCTGATTGTTTTGCTGACCCAACCCAAGGTAAGCCACATTCCAGGTGAGCAGGCTGCATTTCAAAGAAAACAGGCAGACAAGTACACCAACATCTTTGCTTGGGACCAAAGTGTAACTTGCAACATACTGCCCTACAGACATACTAACATCCATTTTCTAATTAATTAGAAGATATAGACTAAATGGGTAAGACTGACAAAGAAATCTGTTTCATGTTTTAATTATAAATTAACATAGACATATGATAAGTAAAATTGTAAATCATTCTACAATGTTATGATACACTATCACAGATCAACAATGTCAAAAACACATAAAAACAATAACATAGCTAGACAAACAGTATAATGTGTTCAACAACAGGATGATTTTGATAAATGTGAGTAAAAATAAAATGTATTCTTTGGGAACTGTAAAATGTAACAATTTTTATAAATTATTTTCCAGTTAAATTTTTTAAAGTTACTACTTTTTGGTAGACTAGAATTTTACTTCAACTGAATATTTATTGTAAAAAAAGTCAATAGATATACAATGTATCAAGAATTAATTTTCCACTTTATGTAATTTTTTTATGAAAATTCTTTTTTGATGAGATAAAGTTTAGAAACTGAAAGAAAAACAAACCCAATCCCCAAAACCCATATCTTCAAATAAGTATTCCAGTCAATCACAAATAAAAGATAAACATTAGTACAAAATCACTGAAAAATATATATAATGAAACCAAAATACAAATTTAATGTTTTTTACACAAAGAGCAAACTATAATTACCAGGACAATACAAAAAACAAATCTAAGCTTAAATATTTATTTTAAATTGGATCCTAGCCAGTTGAAATAAGAAGGAAGATATACATGGCTTATCACATTATCAACATAGATACATGTTTATATTTTCAATGAGATTCATGCTGATCAAACTTTGGTCTCAAACTCCATATATTTCTTTAAATGAACACAAATGATAATGATGTGCATTTTAAACTGAGTGCTTATCAAAACGAATTATAATTAATTGAGAGACGTATATAAATATAAAAAAATGTTTACTCATGAACATAAATTTAAGAGACAAATTTAAGATAAGGTTGAGACAGTGGTAACCCTGATGATCAAATCTGCATGTATTTCTTTATTGTTATTTCAATTTTAAAGTTCAAAAAGAGGTTTAACTGACCTAAAAGGTTTGAAAAAAAGTTGAATGACCTAAAATAAATGATACATAAAATATGAGCTAATTTTCATAATACATGTATGAGATCATGAACCTGCTTGTAGCACAAATGAAGTAGTTTAAAGAAGTCAAACATTTCAAGAACTGGAATAAGAATTCAACAAAGTTCATACAACAAAATAATTAAGGAAATTTAAATATTAAAATTATTAAATATGTTTTAAAATGAATTTCATGAAACATGTATATTTAAATCCCTGTAAAAACAAAGCGCTACATCTACATATATGAAATAGTCATTGGGGTCACCTCATACCTTTCTGCTGTTTATATACTCATCTCTCTGTATTTGGCACCATTAAAAAGTCATAATTAACATTTATTCTGTATTACCTTTGAGTTGATATATTACAACATTAAATTTAATTTGTTTCAAATTCAACTTTTCCAATGCTTGGTCCATCAATTTAATCTAGTCATGTGACCTTTTAATTATGATTTTTAACATCTAAACTTTTGTATATATCACTGGTTGTTAGCAATTGGATGCAAAATACAAATAACTGATGAATGATGAATTCAGTATATAATATAAGTAATAAAAATCTAAAACAAAATAAACATAATAATTAAAATTAATAATTAATGATAAAATATGGCAGATAAAATTCCATAAAAAATGTTTTATCACTAAAAATCTCAGCTGGAATGGACATGGACATAGTTCAAATTTTCAAGGTAAACTGGACGGAACATTGTCTCCTAGTAATATTCAAGCATGGTTTCCAGTGGTTGACACACTACCATCCTGCAAAAAAACCATCATTTGGCCCATTAATCCGATTTAACAACTCTACTCTGGATACAGTAAATAAAAATTAGTCAGTTTGTGCAATATAATATTGTACATATACATTATTACATAATTTTATTGCTTATACTTATTTTTATATATTGTAGGGCAGTGTAATGTAATTATACATTCTAATAACTTATACTTAATCCTAAAATTTGCTACTGTGAATTCTTTTGACCAACAAATATGTTATTTTATTTTACCCTCAATCATAGGTAATCTTCCAGTTCATGTTTCAACTTCAAAATCTTTCAGGTTATCAAAAAAGATAAATACTTTCGTCACTTCAAATAAATAAATATATACAATAACATTAAGGCAATATTTTATACGAAGAAAAATTAACATTGTATGTTTGTTAAAGGGAAACTTCGCGAAAAAATGAAAATTTGATATGTTATTCTTCAACTAAAAAGAAACACATTTGCCTCTTGATGTTTTATTATATTTTCAGTGGTTAAGTTTCTGCATGGAATTTATTGTGTAAAAAATGCACTTATGGAGGTCCGCCATCTTGTCACTAGATGGCGATACTAGACATCCAAGTACCTTTGGAAAAATTATTTCAAATTACAATGTAAAAGAAAGCAAAAAATTGAAAACATAACTGGTTATGGTCATACAAAGGCAAATCATCTGACGTTCTTCTGTAATGGTGAAATATTTCCTCAGTATTAACTATGATAGATGTTAATCACAGATTTTCTATGTTTGTACAAGACTTATCTTTCTAATTGAAAAATAAAAAACTAGTTATGAAACAACAAATTTGTTGATTGAAAATTTCAATTAAAATATCTTCATAAAGTCTGAATAAAAGTTTGCTTTTGTTCAAGCAGATATTGACTCTTGTTTATGAAATATGCCACAATTCTTCCCCATTCATTTATTTGTATGAAATGTATTTTAATCAATTTGATCATGTAAATTTCACAATTAATTGAACATTTAACATATTAGGATTTTTTAATCTCTGTCCGTTTTTATGTTTTGGTGTACAAAATGAAGTACACAAATTATCAATTGATACCATAAGTATTTAGTTTTATATATTATTTGTTGAGCCATTAATTTGGAATCATCTAAGAACATACTTTTCAGAAAATGCCAATTATTTATTTATTGGGGACTCTGTGGCCACGTGGTTAAAGTAGGTACTCCAGCATCCTCCTCCAATAAAAACAGGATGCCATGATATAGCTGAAAAATTGCTGAAAATGGCATTAAAAATCATTCAAGCTAACAAACAACAAATATTTATTGATCTGTTTACAGGTAATATTTTCATTTATGTGTAAACTGTTTACATTTGCATGGTGACAATGTCCTTAGAAACTACCAAAAATTATCCATATCAACCTAGTATAGAAACTAAGATAATATTCCATATCCATAGTAGAGTTTAATGGGTTTCTCAGATTGCAAGATGAAAGGGAAACTAAATAAAATAGATCTATATAACACTGATTTATGGGAAAATATCGACATGCCTACTCTCTATGGCATGTACTTTATAAGTCCAATAACTATTGCAATGGCAGGCACTTCTATTCAGGTTTTCATTCCTCAATAAAACTGACTTGTGGAACATTTCAGACACATTCACTCTCTATTACATATACTTTAAGTCTTATGAATATTCTTCTGCATGGCAGTTCTCTCCATGTACTCATCAATATGATGGCAGGAAATCATTGTCATGTTTATAAGTTTTTTAGTCAATAAAGAATATTTGAATCACACAGCAGTTCTATCCACATAACATGGATTCCTCATATACTAGATGCCATAATGTGGCTGTATAATGGCACCCAACACATTTGAAAAATATTTAATTTAAACACAATTGTATCTTCTTTTTTTTTTGGACTGATTTCAGTTTTCTTTTGTTTTCACTTAAACTACTATATCTGGAATTAGTTTAAAATTAACATTTTAAATCTGTAATAAAAAAAAGGTAAAACTAATTTCAGGAGAATCTAGCTTCAACTTTATATACTGTTCTGTAACTGACATATTACCCCCAAAATATTTTTCCTTTTCTTTAACACAATTTATCAAATTATTTGTTGTAAGTGACTAACCTGGTGTTCCCACTTACAGAGTACATAATGACGGCACAAGTCAACTTGAGAGGTATAGCATTGCAAGTAAAACAAGCGTAAAACTTTACATATAGTTTGTCACTATAAACAAGTAAACATGACAAAAGCACTGCCCTTACAGCCCAAATATAATGCGATCCAACAGAACAACAGAAAATATGTTGATACACTATTCTTTAGATGAATTGAGAAGTCATAGAATTAATCTCATCAAAATTGAGCTACATGTATATTTTTTTAACTCAAAATAGTAAAACAAATAATTAGCCTTTTTGAAAACCTAATAACTTGAAAACCATAAAAAAATAAATAAATATCTGTTGACACACTATAAAAAGATCATCCAGTATGAAAATTTAAACAAAAAATTCTAGCAAAATAAGACAAAAAATTTAAAATTAGCAAAAATAGTGAAAACACAAATTTAACCCTTTGTTTACACTATACTGATACCTAATTCAACAAGCAACCAGTGACAAAATTTCATCAAAATCCGATCAAAAATTTAAAAAAATTATCTACAAGTAAACAGCAAAAACAACTAGACAAAGTCGATCAAGCGATCGCTGATACCCCCGCTTTTGTGAAAATTTCTAACGTTTTTCGTGGATTGTGACCTTGAAATTGGATGGAATTCCACCAAAATCAATAGGCTTCTTACCAACAAAATATATAAGAATATTTTACAGTTTCATTAAAATCGGATGCAAACTTTTTGAGTTATTGTCCGGAAACAACTTTTTTGTAAAAATTTCTAACATTTTTCATGGACTGTGACCTTGAAATTTGACAGATTTCCCCCAAAATCGATAGGCTTCTTACCAACCTGATATATAACAATATCCCAAAGTTTCATTCAAATCACATGCAAACTTTTTGCGTTATCATCCGGAAACAACTTTTTTGTAAAAATTTCTAACGTTTTTCGTGGACTGCGACCTTGAAATTTGATGGATTTCCCCCAAAATCAAAAGGCTTTTTACCAACCTGATATATAACAATATCCAAAAGTTTCATTCAAATCGGATGCAAACTTTTTGAGTTATTGTCCAGAAACAACTTTTTTGTTAAAATTTCTAACGTTTTTCGAGGACTGTGACCTTGAAATTTGACGGATTTCCCCCAAAATCGATAGGCTTCTTACCAACCTGATATATGACAATATCCCAAAGTTTCATTAAAATCGGATGTAAACTTTTTGAGTTATTGTCCGGAAACAACTTTTTTGTTAAAATTTCTAACGTTTTTCGTGGACTGTGACCTTGAAATTTGACGGATTTCCCCCAAAATCGATAGGCTTCTTACCAACCTGATATATAACAATATCCCAAAGTTTGATTCAAATCGGATGTAAACTTTTTGAATTATCATCCGGAAACCAAATGTGGACGGACGAACGGACGGACGGACATGAGGACCACTATATACCCCCGACTCTGTCGAGCGGGGGTATAAAAATCTTGTCTCTTTTATCAATTTTATTTCAACAAGAATGAACAGAACTGCAAATGCAATTCAACTACCAGAAGAGTCCAAAAGCCATTATTTTCATAAATAATCATCAGAACAGAACAACATTAAAATATTATCTGTAACTCATGATGTTTGACACTCATACCAACTATTAGTTCAATACCTACAAGAGTTTAGAAGAAGGTCTGGAAAACCATTATTCTTAAGAAATTTTCCAGGGCCATTACTTTGTAAAAACAAGTGTGAACACAAAAAAAATGCCTCGACTGCATTCCGCATCAGTAATGAAAAAAATAACATCATGAGCAACATGTAAATAGCATCAAATCATCATCATTTCAAATATACAACATATGGTTACAGAGAAACTGACCTAATCCAAAAACTCTAACATAGTCACTGGACCATAAAATTTAGGTCAAGGTAAGGTGACACCTACCAGATAGTCATGTACTATTCATCAGCAACCAATATACCAAATATTGTCATACTACCATGCATGGTTACAGAGGAACTGCCCCAATCCCATCCTCACAAGTTGGGGTTTCTGTGTCCACAAGACCCTGACAAACTTGGCTATGAAATTCCTGGGCTAGATTTACATATGACGTCAAATCTTCAAAATATCAACCAATGAAATTTATTGAAAGAAGCAAGTGTTTGGCAGTAGTTATTCTTACTCATTCTTGAGTGGGAAGAAAACCTAACGCAAATAATAAATAACGCGGTAATAACAAACTATTAACACTACTGTACAAAACACACTGATTTTCACATGAACTATGCAACACATCCGTTTGGTATATCCCCTAACCAAGTCGTGAATGAAAGCAAGCTTTTGATTGGCTATATGCAGGTATGATGTAGCCAATCAAAATAGTGACTTCTAGACCGGGAATTTCCTAGCTAAGTTTGTCAGGGTTTTGTGGACACATGTCACACATGACACAGAAACCCTGACTTGCGAGGATGCCCCAATCCAAGAACTTTAACAGTCCCTGGACCGTGAAATTGAGGTCAAGGTCAACTGACACCTACCAGACAGTCATGAACTATTCATCAGCAACCTATATACCAAATATTGTCATCCTACCATGCATGGTAACAGAGAAACTGCCGTAATCCCAAAACTTTAAGGTAGTCTCTGAACTGTGAAATTGAGGTTCAGGTCAGCAGACAGGTAAATGACTTGCAGGTCATCATAAGCTACCACTGGAACACATTTGATGGACCTTGGGCCTAAGTTTATAAAAATATAAAGCAAAATGTTAAGTGTTGATGCTGCCTAATTCCCGTATATATGTCGTGCCTCTAGCCACAATTATTGCATGCGAGACAATAAATGGTACCAAACACAATTATTACTTGATCTTCATGTCATAATGGTTGACTGTCATACCAAATATCAGCACAATATCTGCAACAATTAGAAAAAATAACTGGAAAACTTTGGGACAAACTAACAGATAGACTGATGGACAAAAAACCAAAATCATATAAAAATAAAACTGAAAAATCAGAATAGACCCTTTCTGACCACTTTAAACTAAGAAATGGAAAAAGACCGAGACATTTTTGTACCATATTACTGAAACCACATCTCCACTTGTACATTATGGTAAAAAAATGAATCATCTGTAAAATAACAAGTGTGGACACAGAAAAACGTCTCGCCTGAATTCCGCATCAGTAACAAAAATAAATTTCGTCATAAGCATTACGTAAATAGCATTAATTATGAGCAGCGGCCTGTATACCAATTATTGTCACCATACTATGCATAGTTACAGAGGAACTGTCCTAATACAAAAACTTTAACGAAGTCGCTGAACCGTTAAATTGAGGTCAAGGTCAGGTGACACCTACCAGACAATCATTTACTATTCATCAGCAACCTATATACCAAATATTGTCATCCTACCATGCTTGGTTACAGGGGAACAGCAGTAACCTAAAAACGTTAACGTAGTCACTGGACCGTGAAATTGAGGTCAAGGTCAAATGGCACCTACCAGACAGTCATGTACTATTCATCAGCAACCTATATACCAAATATTGTCATCCTACCATGTGTAGTTACAGAGGAACTGTCGTAACCCAAAAACTTTAACGTAGTCGCTGGACCGTGAAATTGAGGTCAAGGTCAGGTGACACCTACCAGACAGTCATGTACTAGTCATCAGCAACCTATACACCAAATATTGTCATCCCACCATGTGTAGTTACAGAGGAACTGTCATAACCCAAAAACTTTAACGTAGTCGCTGGACCGTGAAATTGAGGTCAAGGTCAGGTGACACCTACCAGACAGTCATGTACTAGTCATCAGCAACCTATACACCAAATATTGTCATCCTACCATGCGTAGTTACAGAGGAACTGTCGTAACCCAAAAACTTTAACGTAGTCGCTGGACCGTGAAATTGAGGTCAAGGTCAGGTGACACCTACCAGACAGTCATGTACTAGTCATCAGCAACCTTCAAATATTGTCATCCTACCATGCGTAGTTACAGAGGAACTGTCGTAACCGAAAAACTTTAACGTAGTCGCTGGACCGTGAAATTGAGGTCAAGGTCAGGTGACACCTACCAGACAGTCATGTACTAGTCATCAGCAACCTATACACCAAATATTGTCATCCTACCATGCGTAGTTACAGAGGAACTGTCGTAACCCAAAAACTTTAACGTAGTCGCTGGACCGTGAAATTGAGGTCAAGGTCAGGTGACAGGTGACTGACTGGCAAGTACTCATCATAAGCTACCTCTGGACCAAATTTGATGGACCTAGGGCTTGGGCTTACAAAGATATGAAGCAAGATGTCAAGTGTTTACGCCGCCGCCGACGCCGGATTCCCATACATATGTCTAGCCTCCAGCGACTTTCGTCGCAGGTGAGAAAAAAATCTATAACTATAACAAAGTTTGGTCTCTTTTTTCTGAAACGTTATAGGCCATGATTATTAATTCCAACCATAATTTTATCCCAGGGACCAAATCTGTAAAAAATTTATGCAATTGATCAACAAGATCAATTATGTAAATCTGTCAACTGACAGACAATGCACATAAACACATACCATAATACGAATTATGCACAAATTGTGAGGTCTTATCAAAAATCTTCTAAGAAATATTTTAGAAATGCTTGAGCAAATCCTATATCAGACAAAAAACCACAATTCAATTTTTAGTCAAAATATAAGACGTAGATTTCTGTCTTAATGTATGAAACTTGTCATCAATAAAATTTCCTAACACTCGGTAATTATTTGATGGTATCTTGAATGGAACATAAAATTTGTATTACGTTTTATCTGATAATGGGAACATTCAAACCAGAACAACATTAAAAGGCAATTTCATTTCAAACAAAGGTTCAATGCAACTTTAACAAGTCGACGTTAAAAAAAATCCTATATCTGCTGTTTTTAATTTGTCTTGAAAGCGAATCTCCCTGAAAACCAAATCAATGAAAAATTACTTCACATGAGTTGTAATAATTATAAAAATATCAAATTGCGTTTGATATTGATCTAGTTCTCAATCGTATAATAACTAAGAAAAGGTTACAAAAAATAACCATTCATATTTCAATCGACTTTTTTATTGTTCTAAATAGAACCAGAAGTCAAAATTTCCTGTCCCATGGATGTTCAATCAGGTTAAAGTTTTAGATTTATTGCCTTGATGAATTTTACAAATATGAAATTAATGTTTCACTTAAATTAGCCAGATACAACAGGGATTTTTTGTGCTCAATTATGGACCATTAAGTCTACTGTTTCTATTGGGACTGCTTGTTCAATTATTTGTCCATTTTTTAGTCGATTATTTCATATTCAATAAAGAAAGTACATGATAAACAGAAGAAAAACCAAAATTTTAGATCACAGAACCACTAACAGTTATACAGAAACCTAATATTTATGCGGAAAGGTTTTCAACATGAAGTTCCACTTCCTCCTAAATACCATAACATAGCTGAAAACTGGAAAATCACCTTAAAAATAATTAAATAAATTTAAAACAAATAAATTTTCAACCATAATAACATTATTTTTTATTAGCATTTCGCATTCAAATAATGCAACGAATATCCAAAGTATTCAAATCTACATTTCTCTGATTATTAGCTGCTGTAATCTATAGATATCCATTATAAATTTATAGTTACCATGACTACTAGTACTACCTACAGTTTAGGTTTAGTCACCATATTAAATTCTAGTTACCATCATAAATATTAATATTGTTTGTAAGTACATTTTAGATTACTTTTTTTTTATTAGCTGTTTACTTATAGGGTTATAATAATTTGTTTATTAGCTGATTATTGATCATTATTATAAGTTTATAATAGAAAACATCAATGCTTTGAGAATTTATGTTGTTCAATGACAAGAGATTATGTTATTTCTTACACTTGTCTACACAAGTCTGTCCTAAGTAAACACAGACATGGGATTTGTCTAATACCAGTACAAATTAACTATAAGCAGCTAGAAACGTCAACCTCACCAGGGCTACAATTTCCAAGTAAATTAGTCTTTCCTTTCTCTAAGTCAACAGTAATTGTTTTCTCCTGTAAATGTTACATTCGAAAACATCAGAACCCTGGTTCTCTAACCTGTAATAATACCCTCATTATAAGTAAATCTGTCCTCTCCAGGCTCCAAGTCATCAACAAACTTAACAAAGTCAATTACTCTACACTTAAAGCTATCTAAAACCAAGTCAAACAATCTGCCTTCCACTTCTGAAAGCTACACTTGTGTAGGTCTAAAAATCATGTGTCAAGGGTGAAAAGCTATATAGCTAGTTGTTTTATTCTCACCATTTATGTATGTGTGTCATGGAGAAAAGAATGAAATACTGATACAAATATGTCACGGAGAATGAATCCACTGGAATACTGATACAACTATGTCATGGAGAAAACATTTCACTGGAATATATGATACAACTATGTCATGGAGAAAGAATCCACTGGAATACTGATACAACTATGTCATGGAGAAAAAATTTCACTGGAATACTGATACAACTATGTCATGGAGAAAACATTTCACTGGAATATATGACACAACTATGTTATGGAGAAAGAATCCACTGGAATACTGATAAAACTGTGTCATGGAGGAGAAATTCACTGGAATACTGAGACAAATACCTCATGGAAAAAGAATCCCTTGGAATACTGATAAAACTGTGTCATGGAGGAAGAATTCACTGGAATACTGAGACAAATACCTCATGGAAAAAGAATCCACTGGAATACTGATCAAACTGTGTCATGGTGAAAGAATTCACTGGAATACCAAGACAAATACATCATTGAAAAAAGAATCCATTATAATACTAATACAACTATGTCATGGAGAAAAGAATCCAATGGAATACTGATACAACTACTTTATGAAGAAAAGTCAACAAAGTTAATAAGAAAAACTGATACAACTATGTCATTTTTTATCATTTGGACAGGAAGTCAAAAGAAAACCATTAGTACATTTTACAAAGTATACATAGTATACTACTGACATGCTGTCAACAAGGTAAAAAAACCAGGAACATCAATAAAAATGAATTGAATTAACAAAATAACAGTTATATGTAAACATCATTAACATGCAACAAAAATATAAATATGCAAAATATATACCACTAGCCACAATCATAGGTTTCTCTGACATGCATCTGAATAAATTTCACTAATTTCTTATACATGAATAATTTGATGTTTTCAAGGAAATATGTGGAAATTGCTATTTTATTTATTACACTAGAATCTAAACAAAATTCTAAATAAAGTGTATTTAAATGCAAAATGATTTTTCTTAAAGAGAAACCTATTGCAGGCATTTATATACTAAACCATAGAACTATTATAAAACCCAATAATACTTCCATGGTTACCAAAACTGTGTATACCTGACGCAGAGGAAGGTCGTGAGGATCCCACATTAGGATTGTGCTTGAGGCTGTTGTAGAAATTAAAATTCAATGATTCCTCTGTCAATGGTTGCCTAGCAACAAAATATATTAAGCACACAGTGAGCAAGTGGCAAGCAAGAAAACAGCACACACACATTAAAGCTCCTATCTCGATCAAAATATCTATTGGCTTCATGCAGCTGGAGGGAGAAATACAGAATAATCTACTTAGAGGGAAGAGAGGCAGGCTTACAATATTGCTTCCCAAATTGTCTCTCCCCTCCCCCCAATATCAACTGGTTATTTTGAATTTGTGTGTTCAAATATATATAAGATATATAAAAAAATAAAAATATTCTAGATTGTTCAGTGCTCTTAGGTACTGATCCCTCACCGAAAAACTGGTGAAAGAAATAAACCTGCACATTTGTAATAACCAACAAATAAGCTTTAATGATCTTAAGTTGTGCTTGCAAGTAATTACCCACAATGCACCAGACAGTTTTGACTATCACAATTTTAGTTTATTTTATTTTAGAAAAAATAATTACGAAAAAATGTCTTACAATAATTGACATGTCAAAATGTGAGGCAATTGAGTGCTATTTCTTGCTTGTTCCACACCAAATACTGAGCCAGATATTTTATATTCCTAACTGCATAGACAAAGAATTAGACATGTAAGGCACATTTCAATTAAAAAATATACATTTGCTCATTTAAAACTGCTTTAAAATTCATTAGTTAATTTCATCCCAACATGCTTGTTTAAAATAAATAGTTTTATTAGTGGTATATGAGCCCACACTAAAGTGGAATTTAAAATACCTAAAACATCATTTATGACATGTACCAATTTGAAAAATAAAATATCTGGCTATGCATGCCTAGCATATGCATTTAAAATTTGCATATATATATATCAATAAAACGTGCAATGAAATGAATTATTAATGAGACAAATGTGTCAATACAATGATCAATTACAACAGTTTTTACTATGTCAATTTCATGCAGGACTTTGATGGATGTATTGTGATGACAGTTTTAGTATTTTGAAAATCATGAAATCCCACACCTTCAAATATCCCGAGTTTTATTATGATTAAAATAATCACAGGCTTCAAGCAATAAATTAAAATAACTTTAGGAAACATGCAATATAAATAAATAAAATCAAATAAATTAAATGTGTACATGACATGATAAGTGCAGTGTTGACCTTGGTCTTCCCAATATGCACAATACCCACAAAAACGTGTGAACAATATCTGTCATTTTGGTTTTTTTGTAGTTCTTTCAAGAAGTTATACACAATTTAAAAAAAAAAAAAATTTCTGAAAATAATGCAATGTTTTTTTTTTAATTTATGAAAATATAAAAAAAATAAAAATTTATAAAAAACAAAACAACAATAATTTTTGCATAATTTACAATACATGTAACAAATTGACAACAGTTTAAAAAGTCAACATACCTCTGTGCTCTGTGGTGGCCTGTAGGTTTCCTATTGTGAGACGGCTGAATAGGAGGCTTAGGAGCATATTTCTGAATAGCACTTTCAATATGTATTTCTCCATTGACAGTTTTCATGGTTGGTCTTGCGGGGTTGGCTTTCTGGACAGCATGTGCTTGAGCTATCATGGCTTGATGCTTAGCTTTGCTCTGCTCTAACAGAATTTTACTTTGTTGTTTGAGAGCTTGCTGCTGCTGCAGAAGTTGAAATTGTTTACTGGTCTGTGAGGCAGTGTGGTAGTTTTGTGGTGCCACACCTGTCACCTGACTGTATGCCATGGCCAGGTCATTCTGAAACATATGGCCACTATTTCCATCGATAAAATTATTAAAAGTTGCATTAGCACTTTGTAAACTAACGTTAGACTGAACAGGACGAGATGCAGAAGCTGAATTTTGATCATTACTGGGTTTTTGATTTGAAGCAGAACCTGGTCGTGACCTAATTCCTGTTTCTTCAGCTGACATAAATGCTCTCTGAGCATTCTCCCCATTCTTTCCAGCAGTTACATAAGAATTACCAGGAGCCTGGCCATAAGAATCCATATTGTTATCAACAGAACTACTTCTGTAATGTAACATTTCCGATGGTCTCTGGCTCTTAGCTGACCCCATACGTGACTTGACATCAACATCCTGAGGTATAATAGTGGTACTATTGTATGGAGAATACTGCCTTGCCTGTTGTCGCAGGGCTAGTCTTTGTAAAGCATTCTGTATGGCTTCATCATTATAGGAATCTGCAACAAAATATTGTAAATATATTATGATTTTATTATTAGTACATGTTACCATAACTTCTTATCTTGCCAGTATCATATATGGACTGAATAATGTTCATACACAGTGTTTGAAATAAGCACTCGCCCACAGGCCAATGGCCCCTAAAATTTGCTGTGGGCTACTAGAATGTTTACCTTTTTTGTATAGAACCATATGGATGGACTACTTAAAATTTAGTTGTGGGCTACCAAGCCAAAATTCTTAAGTTTAAACCCTGATACAAGTCTTTAGATTCAAATGCTTTTTTATTAAACCAATGCATTTCTTTAAGGACAGAAATTGTTAATAATCAAAACATTTTGACTAGTCTAGAAAACATTTTAAGCAAGATAAGTAAAAAAATAAATTTTGTAAATTCTTTTAAAAAATAGAGGCTGAAATGAATACCTTTATCCTGAATACAAATCAGTCACGAAAGGTTGTTTTAGAATAAGTTCTATGTTAGTTGGCTAGCAACGTATCAACAATAATTATTTTTAGGCAACATACATTTATCATTGCCAAAAGCTAAATAGCTAAAGTGGATCACATAAACATCATTCCCTAAAGTTTAGTTGCTGTGGATCTTCTTTATAGAATTTTGTTATTATACAGAAAAGAGGACGATGCAGGCCAATTTTGGTCCCTTTTTCAGAAGGGAAGAATATGGAAAAAGACAACTGTAATATCACATCTTGACCAGTTGGACAAGATTAGCTAATTAAATCTGATTCCTACATATATGTATTCATAAATCAATTATCTCAAAAATAAAGAAAGGTTCTTGAAACAAGTTCTGGTACATAGCATGACCAAACTAGATATCTACTTTTATTACATTGACAAAGATAAAATACCAAAATTCCTCAGTGAAATAAATTCAAATTGAGTTCTTTCACTCCCTAGTAGTGATGCCACAATGATTGTCCTTAACAACGTTGCTAGTAAACATTTAAGGCAGAAGAACATTTTAAACACAGTATGTCTAATTTTTCGGCAATGTATTAAATATTTATCAATGTAATAAACAAGATGATCAATAACGCAACATGAATATTAAATATAGTCACTGTGCCAAAATGCATTCTGTTTGTTTGTTTGTTTAAAATATTGTTTAACGCCACTTTCAGAAATTTTTCAGCTATATCATGGCGTCCAGTTTTTATTGGGGAGGAAGTCGGAGTACCTCGGGGAAAACCCCAGACCTTCGGTAGGAAAACTGGAAATGCATTTTGATTAAGCTCTAAAAAAACACTTGTTTTTTCTGATGCATTCCATGGTCATATTTTCAATACTCACTCTGTGCAGTTGATTATCCTACAATGAATAATGTTATTCACCTTTTACACAGCAAACTTTTAAATAATATAGAACTTACCAACAGTTGGGTCAGTTGTAGCATAGGCAAATATTGACCTAGCCTGGGCTGCAGACATAGGACGCATATGTGGTCTACTGACCCCTGTTGTTCCTCCTGTGGCGGATGTTGCTGATCCTGTGAAATTAAGAAATTATTATTTGTCTGAAGGTAAATTCTCTAGGTTATTGAACTACAAATAGTTAGAGATGCTCATAAATGGACAAGTACGAGCCTGTTATCCCTTTACATAGTGGGACATACTTCCAATTCACCAATAAGCAATGTGTGTGGATTCTGTCAGGGCTAAACCAACATTTGGGCAAGTATGATGAATAATTCTTAAAAAAGTATGTTCAAAATACAATAAGGATTTATTGTTTGTTTGTTTGTTTGAATATTGTTTAACGCCACTTTCAGCAATTTTTCAGCTATATCATGGCGTCCAGTTTTTATTGGGGGAGGAAGCTGGAGTATCCGGACAGAACCCCCAACCTGTGGTAAATATGGATTTAGAAAGTATCTACATTTTGTCTGTGTTGTGTTCAAAAACATGAAAGTTTTTGTTTCCACAACTAACTGACACCTGAGGAATAAGATAATTAATAAGTTAATTATTTACAAAAAGATGTGAAACAGAAATATAAACAATGTATTACACTCTGGAAACAGAAATTTAGTATGGTAAGAAACCTCATCTTTATTATTAAAATCAAAAGACAGAAACTGAAAGAATAAACAAGTGATTTCAATGTTTAAATGTTAAATATGGAAAGTATCATAGATTCTCCTACATTGGTATCTAAGTATTAAAAGGTTAGTAGTAAAATTTATACAACTATTTAAAGGCAATTAGTACCTGGTCGCAGGCTTGTTGTTGCAGATCTGGGTCTATTCACTGCCAATTTCTGTGTGTAACAGTGGACAGCATTGGCAAACGATGATTGTGAAGGGGTTTGATATTGATTAGCAAAGCTCCTGAGAGGTTCTGTTGCCAATGATGAATTAGAAGCATATTTTGAGTCGATGGTAGTTGGTGCCATGCTGGTGGTGGTTGCAGAAGCTGTCGTGCCACTAACTACAGGTATAAGGAAAAAAACACTTTGAATACTTGGATAGGTACACTACTTTTGTTACTACTACAGACCTTCTAATTAAAATGGTTTCAATGAAACTCTAAATTTAATACAGCAATTTAAATCAGACTAGGTTTATAAATTCGGTTGACTATTGTGCTCCCACTTTATTATTGCCACTATATCATACATGTGATATTTCTCTCAGCCTAATGTGTGAGACTGGAGTAAATTTTGTGTGATTTGATGATTTTTTGTGAGAGTTTTAGTTGACCCTGATTTTGAGTTATTATTAGCATTTTAATTCTTTTATTTTTTTTGTTGTTTAGTTGTTTAATCTTATTGTTTAACCATGTTACTTCTTACTTATTCTTGGTGGAGCCTGTATTGAATATGTTTGTCCCCTTTTGGACTGTAACTGACACTCATGAAATGAATAAAAGTTGAAGTATTTCCGCAAGTTTTAGCTCTATAAGAGTTGTAAAACTGTATTCTTGTATTATTTATTACCATAAAAAATTATATCCAGCATTATGTACATGAATGTTACCATTTATCTGACATTACAAATCTATCCTGAGTTAACAGTAGAAATTGTTGTACAAAATAAACTTTAAAAATATTATTCTTGTCTTTGAACTAACTTTTAATTCATTAATTAACTTGTATTTATCCCTAAAAAAACATTATCACTTTATTTCAAATTAATTTTGACCACATTCCTTAATTTAGTAACAACCAAAATAATCAATAGTGTAATTTCGATAATCACGGGATTTATCTATCGCTCAATGAAAAATATATTGTAAACAAAGATGGCGGCTTATGCAATAGCAAGAAGCTAAGTGCAGAAAAAATATCAATTTTCTTTTACTTTATATTATTTGTTTTGAGTGAGATCATTGTCTCATGCTGTGAGAGCGTGGTGACCTTCAGAATTGCACGAGTTTTGTCTCAGGCCATGAGATATCATATGTATGCTATATATTATGGTGTTCAATTACTTACTGCAAACTAATGTTAAAAATTCAATTTGCAAAATGTATAACGGTTTCATACATGCATACATGTATAAGGTTTTTCACAAAATCTACCACCTCCATCACTCATTACCCTGACTTTGCTTTATCCAAAAGTGTACATTATAATGAAGATACACTGTATTCAAGTTTTTTATCTTCAACATTAGGAGCAATTTTTGGTTCAATATTAGTCACACCAACTTCTTGAGCTCACAAATTTTGGATTCTTAATAGTCTTAGTTAAAAAAAAATACACTAAAATGCTGTCTTCTTTAAGCACCAAATTTGCAAAACTTCCATACCAAAATCATGCACAATTCTTTGGAATTTAATTTAAATTATATTGTTATTATATTACTTATAATTTTACAATTACAAAAAAGGTAATTATTCTTGAAAGTTTTGCAGTTCATTTGAGATCAATTGTCTTTTTAAATACTGTTTACTGCAAGTATAGCATTTAATTCAGAACCAGAGGCAATGAAGATGGCATTTCTCCACATTAAACAAGTCCTGATCAGAATAAATCCAAACTATTTTGAGAAAATCGATATGCACAGGGGTGCAAAAGCCGAGTTGCCGTATTTTATTAACCAAAACTTTCCTTGTCTTCATTTTAAGATTTAACATAATTGGTTATTACAGGCATTACATGTAAACTGGAGACAAAGTGAGGATGGGTTTCAGCAGGAAAAATGTAAGCTTTATCAACAAATTTTCAAAGTTGCATAAAATATTAATATGTGAATCCTCTAACAGTATTGAACCATTGTGTAAAATTTCAGATATGTACTTGCTGTAGTTTTTGAGTTATGGTCTGGAAACCACTAATTCAAGAAATTTTCTAACGGTTTTCTGTCACTGTGACCTTGACTTTGAACAGATTTACCCCAAAATCAATAAGGTTCCTCCTCTTATAGTATGTAACAATATACCAAAGTTTAATTAAAATCGGTTGAGAACTTTTTGAGTTATGGTCGGGAAATCACTAATTCAAGAAATTTTCTAACGTTTTTCTGTGGCTGTGACCTTAACCTTGAACGGATTTACCCCAAAATCAATAGGGTTCCTCCTCTTATGGCATGTAACAATATCCCAAAGTTTCAATAAAATTGGTTGAGAACTTTTTGTGTTATGGTCCGAAACCACTAATTCAAGAAATTTTCTAACGTTTTTCTGTCGCTGTGACCTTGACCTTGAATGGATTTACCCCAAAATCAATAGGGTTCCTCCTCTTATGGTATGTAACAATATCCTAAAATTGGTTCACAACTTTCTGAGTTATGGTCCGGAAACCAATTGTTGACGCCCGCCCGCCCGCCATCATCATAACAATAGCCGAGTTTAACTTCGTTGCAACTCGGCTAAAAAATACAATAAAACTTCACATACAATATGGTTACAATATATTTTCCATAGAGTCCTATGTTAAACTATTCCAACGATGGTGGCCATTTTGAGTAGCGATTGGCATAAAAAAACAATATCTTTATAGAGGACCATCCAAACAATATTGTTGACAAGTTTTATTTAACTTGTTTCACCAGTTTCAAAGAAGCCTTTTTAAACATTTTTCCAATGGGTCTTATGTTAAACAAGTCATGTGGTGGCAGACATTTTAGTTTTCAAATCAAAATAAAAAGCAAAAACTTTTTAAGGACAATTAAATGAACATTTTGACCAAGTTTGGTTTCAATCAGCCCACAGGTTCCATAGAAGAAGATTGAAATATAAAAGTTTACAAACTAAGACAATGTTGGCGATAACAGGAACAAAGTGGTGATAATACTGTGGATTTAAACTTTAATAATGCTATGATTTGATAGAAGATTGTTTGGTTAATAAAATGTTTCTTGTACTCTTTTAGTTCATGCTTAGTTCTTTTGAAAACTTAACATTTTTTTCAATGTACAGGGAACAGTGCTAATAAATTCAATACATTTCTTTTAATGACTGCGGATATGAACATTATTAAAACCCTCGTTCTTATAAGTGATTCTTAAATTTCATGAGTACATTGAATCACGGACGTTCAAAAAAAGATAAGTATTAAATATCAAAACAACAAGGCTTTCAAATTGGTTTAAATAAGCCATTCACCACGAATAAAATCCAATACAAACATAGGTATAGATATGTATTTTTATTTTTGGTGTGCATTCATCAAAAGAAAATGACCAATATCAGTTTTGTGAAACAAACAACCATGTACATTATTTGACTTTTTCAACATGTATACACTACAGCCAAAACGGATTACGCCAAGTCCGTGAGTCCATGATGGACACCGATTATAGTACGCGGACATTCCTGATGGACAGAAGTTCATCATTCGCGGACACTTCAGATATGATGTCCCCGATGGATCCGCGATGTCTTCCACATGTCCGTGAACGTAAACGTAATTGTCATGGACTGAATTCGATAAATACTTTATTTGAAGATAGTGTATTTTTCCTTTTCATTAAACCATTCAGTTGTTTATTAATACTTTCCAGATCTTCAGTAAAAACATGTTCAAGAAGGGTACTTTCTATATTATTTTGCATAATAAATATTGACATATTGATTTGTAAAAAGGGGTAACAAAAAACAGATATAGTACTTTTATACAATAAAGGTGTGTTTAAACTCTTATAATATTAATAGTAGGTGTTATTAAAACACCTTTCCTTATGGTGCCCCGAGGAATTATGATACCTGTCGTCCACCGGATGCAAAATAGAACGGTCCATTGAGCAAGGAACACCTGCGATTTTATTGCGGGGTCAACTAATATACGTGTGTATAAATGTGTGTAAGAGTTAAAAGGTATGAATTATGGTAAATTTCATAATTATAATATAAAATGTCCCGCTGGCTTCCCGTTCAGGTGACTGGTGTTAATTGATGAAGGTAACCAACACGTGGACTTCAGTGTAATTAAAATACTACGCCGACAGGAGAGTTTTATTGTCTCGAACGAGTTTTTCCCACTTTGGCAGTCGTAGGTTTAGTGGAATATTGTTAAAAACACATATTTACTTAAATTTTTTACGGGAAGTTTGTACAATAACTACCCCGAATTTTGATGTCGTCAGCCGGATACACGTGTCACTTATAGTTTGCTCCTCCCATTCATTGAGTGATTCCCGCCTCACCTATTGATTTTTTGGTAATAGGTGTGTTAGTTTTGGCACACCTTTCTGTTTATCGCGGCAATACCGGGTAGTCCATGAATAGACGATTCTGCAGTCATTTTGGTCACGGAACGTTCACGGACAATTATCACTAAAAAAATTGATTGCCGCGTCCCGTTCGCCCGCGTTTTTTCGCGGACTTTGAGGAATCCATCTTGGCCGCAGTGTACCCAGGAATGAATGAATTTATTTATTTTATAATGTAATGAAAGCAGTGTGAGGTGACTCTAATTATGTCTATGTACTAGTAGGTGTGTTTAGTATAACACTAACCTTCAACATGCAAGATTAAGGATGTCATTAAATCTGACAGACTGTAAGTACAAATACTGAATATGGTACAATTTTAAAAATGAAATCTATACATCGTTTTCATATAAATCGAATCATAAAATTACTCTGTACTATTATAAAACTTTTATTTATACAGATTAATGACACAGTCTGCATTTAATTAAACATAATCTAATACTATACTCCAGCTGGTATTAATCAATTGGTTTGATTATATTCCTAAAAAGTAGCTTAAAGTCTAAAACTACAAGCACAAACCTTTTGGAATGTCATCCCAGCCAGATAAAACCTGATGTGATCCTTCATTTTGTGAATTTCTGGCTCCTGATGTACCAGAAGTAGATGACACTGCATTTTGTGAAGTGGCAGCAGATGTCACTTTTGATTGGCTGTTTGATTCTGAACTACTTTGCTTAGGATTCCCACCAAGGAATATACTGGCTGATTTGTTTATCTTTGTATATGTTGTAAGAACATCTTCTAATTCACTCTCACTACAAAAAAAAGTTTAATTTTAAATTCAGAACAACAGTTACATACATTCTAGAAGCTGCGGGGTTCCATTTTTTTCTTCTTAGAACCGATCTGATCTGTTCCAGGCAGGAGAAGATGAGCAGACGTGTTATACAGCATTTTGGAAAAAGCATAAGTCCAATGTAGACAGATTTTTATGGTTTTATGTGTTGAAAACTGTAGAATGTGTTGATAACACTAAAAAGTTACCCCTATTTTCTCTGTTTGACTTCACCATACTATAACTCGAGTTGGCATTCAAAAAAATGATTTCCACTGCAAAATCAGGGTTTGTATCTCACAAGTTCTGTTAAATTTATTTAGATGTACCAAGCTATGACATATATGTTTCTATTAATTTATCATACCTTGCAGTATTGACAAACTCCTCAAATTTTTTCTCACACAGTACTTCCTTTTGATTTGGGAAAGCCTCAGCAATTTTTCCTGCCTTTCTATCTTGCAGTCTTTTTATTTTCAATTGTTCTGTTTCCTGAAAAAGATGAAAATATAATAAAGTGTAAATAGTTGTGCTATTAATTACAGGATCATGTAGATCATTGAAGAAACCAACATTTCTCTGATTTTATAAAAGGGCTCCCATGATAACTGGTGTGTTTCTGTAAATTTACAAACATTATTCAGAAATTTACTGTCACAAAATAATTTTTGTTTCAGCACAAAAGAAGGGTTCCTCCATTGACATTATTTTTTGGCTTAAATTAACAGTTAAAAAAAATAATGAAAATTCCATCTGTACTAGCATCATAGTAAACAAACAGGAAAATGTATATTTTATGGATTTACATCTAATTTCATTTTAAATCGATGTTTCACAAGAATTTTTTGTAACACTCAAAACAAGACATACTGATCAGTATTACAATTCCTTTCTAAACATTAGATATGAAGTTTTTACTGCAATCATCACTGCAACATTTTTTGTTTTGATAATTTTTTCCATACATCACAACCAAAGAATAATAATCAAAGGAAAAAATATAATTATTTTTCTATTCTTTGCCAGAATAAGGTCTTTTACACATTCAGCATCTTTCCAGCTATAACTTGGCATCCAGTTTTAATTACGGGAGAAACCAAAATTCCCAGGAGGGAACCCAAACCAAGGGTGTGCACACTTTGATTATTTTGCTATGAAATGATTCAAAAGACCATATTGTGAAAACAATTCACATTAATCTGAAAACAACCATTATGGATAACAATGACCCAAATAATGAAAAAAGGAATCTAAATCCCAATAAATTTAGCACAATTTTACTTGTTTTATTTTCCACTTAATTATAATGAATGTACAGTACTCGATTAGTTTTTGTTTCTATAAGAATACTGTTTGTACAACACTTTCATCAATTTTTCAGCTATATTATGGTGACAAGTTTTTTGTTTGTAGAGGAAGCTCTAGTCCAGTAAAGAACCACATATGTTCTCAATTAGTGATAAAAAAAGTCAATTATGCTCAACAGCATTAATCAGTTAATAAATTAACAACATAAGTAATTTCAGAGTAATTTTTTGCCAAATATTTCCGATTCATTATTTGATTTTCAGGGTTTCATCCAATTGAAGGGACATTTTTAATAAAAATTAGTAAAATAATAATGACTGTTTTATTTATTTTTTGTTACAGTTAAATTACGATTGCTTTCTGCAAAATTAAAATGATAATACTACAAACAATGTCAACCAACTTAAACCAACAAATTGATGTTAACAGTTACATTTTGAACATTGCAAGAAAGATTTCCAAATTTAATTTGATTGTTTAATTTACGTTCAGTAACTTAAAGTACAAGTCACTGATGCGATTTCAGTATATGTATTTTTTTAATGATATTTGCACAACACTATCGATTCTACCTGATCCAAAACCAGAATTCTACTAACTAGCATATCAATGTCAACAATGTTCATATAAATATTAAATTTGTCTTGCACAGGTGACATCAGAGCAAACCTTGTCAAAACACTCTGAGACAAAACACTAATTAATACAAATGTCTTGTGTACAACAGTTATTAAGGTTCAGCTAAGCGTAAGTGTCACATCTCTCCAATGTGCTGGTAATACTGATACACAAATAGCATTCTATGATACACATCATGCTGGGATCAAAACTAAGAAAAAGAGCATAGTCTAAGCCATGAAAACTCATAATCAAAGAAAACAGTTCTGCATGTTACAATACAGATGTTGTTCCATATTTTCCCCATAAACATTTGTTCAATCCCACATTTTTTTTTATTAATTAAACAATGTTGACTAATTAATAAAAAAATGTTTTTGTAATGCAACATGCAAAAAACTTTCATCTTCATACTATAAGCAGGTTTTTGTTATGGTATAAATAAGTACACATATTTAAAGATTAAGCATCTATGTCCAAGAACCATAACTCATGTCATACCTGATGTGCTTGTTTGACCAGCTGAAAATAGATAAGTTGTGTGCAAAGCTATAAGCTCTATATCTACAGTAGTTATTCTGGAATAAACAGGTAGGTTGAGTTCAAAGAAAACAGGTGTCCGACAACAAACTGGTACTGGTTTATACTGGTACCCTATTGTCTGTGTATAATAAAAGATGAAACCTGCTATTTCTAGCGAGAGAATTGTAAGATTAGTAAATTATTTTACACGACAGTTAATCATTAACAGGATTGGGAATTGGGAAACAATGATCTCAGAATTAGTGACATTTTTAAAACATTAAATAAAACTAAAATACATTTTACTTCCAAAGTATTACACAACAGCTACATGCTATTTAGTTAATCATGCCCAAGAATTGTTAACAGAATAAAAAATATAAGCAATCATACAGGAAATTACATTGCAAATAATGAAAATCAAAAAAATTTTCAAATGCAAATGAAGAAAGACTTGCTTTTCAAATAAGTATCCAAAGAAGTTGATGGGTTTAAGACAGCTAAAATTCCTATGTTAAATAAAAATATATAGAAATGAGAAAAAAAAACAGATTCCTGTATTCCCTCTCCAGGATTACACCTCTGACCAAAATGGTACCGATTGCAAAACACATAACTTAAGGCATTTGCCATTTTTAGTAGTTCTATCACTTTTGTTCATTTCTGGTTTTAAAAAGTAAACAGTGTGATATTTTTAAAATGTAAAACTACATTTTCATGAGACTACCAGGATATGCTTCAAATTGTGCTTATATAATTAGAAAAGCAGTTATTGTAAATAAAAATAACTTCTATTTGTAGTAACAATCCCATCTTGAATATAGGTATGAGTTACGAGGAATAATAATTATGGTCGACCAACCAAGAACCATACATGTAAAATTTGCTTCCAATTATATAGTAAATACAGTAAATACAAGAAAAGATTAGGTAATTATTACTTGTTTGATAGGCCTAATTTGCAAATTAAACAAGTTTGTATGTGTAAGAAAAACATTGATAAAACACAAGACATTTTCTTTTTGAGTTTACAGTTCAAATTTAAACAGATTTTGCCAAAATGGAGCAGATGCAGCCTTCCATGCCACATTTTGTTCTAACTGTCTTAGAAGTTTCAAATAATGAGAATTTTTATTGATTTATGGTCACAAAAAACCTTATTTTCAGGACTCATGTGTTTTTCAAAACATTATACGTCAAACTCGTCCCTTTTTAGATGAGCTGATTTTGCTGAAAAATATGAAGAGAACTTAAACATTTAAAGACGTTTCTATTTTCAGTAATAGTTGCCACATCAGAGGAAGTGCACAGCTACCAGATTAAGTTTTGTTTGAACTTATAATCATCATAGTTTGGTTGAAATTATTACATAGGTTCTTAAGGAGAAGATTTAAGGTTGATGGATTGATTGTTGTTTTACGTCCAGCAAGCAATATTTCAGCTATATTCAGGACGTGAAAATTATCACAAAATAACACATTTGAAAGATTAAAGGTAAAATAGGTTCCAATAAGATGCACGAAACATGATGGCAACAGCTCTCTCCAACTTCTTACAGTTAAGCTACAAAGCTAACAGGAACAGGTCAGTTATAATCATGCAAACAACTAAAATATGGTGCAAATTAAAGCAAGCATTAGATTGAGAAAATGCAGAAGTAGTTTAAACTTTATCATGCAAAAAATAATTAGTACAAAAATTATACAGATACTAAAGAAATGTCAGACAAAGCATTAATCTTTAAAACCTTCAGGCAATGTGCATTGATTTATCATGCTAAATACATAATGTTATCCCCAATTTAACATACTAAATATTGAACTAGCCAAAAAACTTGTCAGTTTTGATTTAAGAAGTAATAAAGGAATAGACTATTATGAATTATTCTATGACATATATACATATCATAGTGGTATTCTGATTGGTTCAAAAAGATTCTTTTAACAAATCATCCCCATTTAAAAATAGCAATGCTTTAAATTCTCTGAATTCTCTTCATTTGAAAGAACGACTGCATATAAAGAAAATGACAGAGATTCAGGAGACTGCAGCATAAATTTGATTGCCTTAAATTGTTTTTGTGCAAAATAAAAGTACATATTTTGTCTAATTTTAACAGATCTTTTATGTTTCTGATGGGTATTTAGGTTTTCTAATCATTTCTATGGATATGTCTCCATCTGACATTTCAGAATCGAAATAGAACAAAGTGGTATAAATTAAAATAGAAAAACAAACAAATACATGTAGTATATAATAAAATCTTTAGAACATTCTTTTTTAAATGTTTTTAAAACATCATAGGACTTAAAATGCCAATACCTTATTATAGATGTAAACAAAGTCTCCCAACTGTTTAGCTAGAATTCGCCGTCTGTCGTTTAGTGGTAGTTTTCTGCTTGGCACAACAACTTTAAATGGTTGCTGCAAGTTTACAGCAGCCCTCTTCAAAAACCGCAGCACCAGGTCCTATAAAAGGATTTAAAAAATGGTTATAAATTAATAATTTACAAAATATTACACCAATAATAATTACTAGTCAGTAGTGAATAAAACCTCTTTTCTTAAGTTCATGTTGATCTAATTTTTTTGAATGATTTTTGTTTCCTCAATGAAAAAACAGAAGGTATATGTTCATAATTATAAATTAGAACCATAATGGCATCAGAATATTGTTCACACTTTGGTGCTGAATATCCCTGACTCTTTCAGTAATATAGTCATATTAAATGAACTGCCCTGAATTTTCAAAGCTTTTTCTACTAACACGTTGTAGATATCCTTGGCAGGATTTAGCATAGAGTGGAGGAATTTTTATTATAAAAACTCTACAACATCTTAAATTTGGCATTTTAAATTATATGTTTATGGGTTTAAGCACAAATGACATTTCTTGATTAGACAAAACACAAGTTTTTAACATTGGTATTTTTGATAACATTTTATTTTATAAACTACTTAAAATATTAACATCGAATATATAACTTGTTTTTATCTGTAACTTGGTGGTGTTTTATGATTTGTTCTCTAATTTTGACGTAATATTTCAATCGCTTGACCGGTGTGGAAAAAATATTTCTCGTCACTAGTGAATTTGTTGTTCTCAGCATTTGATTGGTTACAAATTATAACGTCACAATAAGAACTCATGACGTCATAAACAAAATACCTTCCATTTACCACGTATTCAAGTCATGAAGGTAAAATTGGGGTTGGGAGAATTTGTACTTCGTTTTGCAAATTTACTACTTTTTAAAGTTAGAGAAACAGAATCTTACATTAGTACTCTTGGATTATCTGATTTCTCCAATCTCGATAGTTAAATTATGGAAATTTAAGTCCTCGCCAAGGCTTGGACTTAAAATTCCATAATTTAACTATCTTGATTGGAGAAATCAGATAATCCACTCGTACCAATGTAAGATCCTATATATCTCATTTGGTTTCACAGTAAATATTTTTAAACACAAATTGTTAATTGAAAATTGTTCATTATTTTTTTTGTACCTAAGTATAAAATAATATGTTCTTATATTTGTTTCTGGGAAAGATCGAGTTATCTTCCATGATTGAGTGATAGAAATTCTATAAATTTTCCCAAGTGAGGCAAAGCAGAAATGAAACAATGAAAAGTCTTAAGTTTCTATCACAAGTGGAAGATAACCTGGGCTTTCCCAGAAATGCATGCAAGTACCTACTTCTTCCTTAAAACAACAACTTTCACATTGAGATATCCTATAGACTTGCCATTGTTTAATATTTAACATCCAATCAGAATGCCTGTAACAAGAATGCAAAACAAGAATGTTGTTATGTTACCATATCAATGTTTATGTTTCAGGCTTTTTGATTGGATGACACAACTAGTACAGATGATGGCAAGTGAGCGCATATCTACCTGAAATCCACCATTTACGAAAGAAATAATATTCTTCTATGGGACATCATGATGTGAAAGTTGTTGGTTTATGAAAGAAAAAGGAAATTTCATGACTTTTTGAAAACCTTGTGTAACCTTCCACTTCTGATAGAAATTTTGTATGTCCTGCGCTGAACTCCACTGGTGAAAAGACAAAATTTTATACTTGGTCTTTTCCAGAAATACATGTAAGAACCTATTATAAGAGTATAGGGCTCTATCATGAATATTGACAAATACATATTTGAGCAACAAGCTTCTGAATGCAATTTTTATTCTTTGAATATTCAACAATAATAATTAAAGAATCTTATTTCTGGTACTTTACAGCATTTCTTTAGAACATGATTCTAACATATAACAATTAGTAAGTACTATTACACTGCAATGCAGGATGTTTTTTCTGCAGGAAATATTGAGCTGCTATGCAATAGAGAACAATTCAATACATGTTCAATGTTTGCACTGAAACTATCCAGAGGCCAGAGACACAGGGAAAATATGGAAAACAAGACGGTTTATTTTTCTTAACTTATACTACAAAAATGACTTAACATGTTAACAGATGACACAGAAAATAACTAAGTGCTTTAACATGTAAGGTTCAATGTAGGTATCTTGCAAGGAAAGGGCTGATGATATTGATACTTCCCCCTGGTCAGGAAAATATGGCTAACTTAAAACTGGTCATATTACATAATATGTAATATGCAAAATATGTTGTATTTATAAAAAGTATATCATAACTAATATATTATTCAATAAAACAATCTTAAATCTAATAATACCATTTGTTCATTAAGAGCATCCGAGTCGTCCTGAGTGGATGGATTGCCTTCAGTAACCAATCTTTGTTGTACTCGGATTAAATACATGGCAAATGCTGATCTTGCTTGTACTTTACTGTAAATATGTCAAATATTACATGTCAGAATTATAGTTGTCCATTACATTATCTGGTAATATTGTATTTACCTCACTATTCAACAGAGTATGATAAGAAACTGGTTTCCTGGTGGTAATGATAAACAGGGAAAAGCTACAGTCATATATATTATTTATTTACACAACTGTTTACATTACTACGGTATGTCTTATTATATTCTTTGCAAAACTTTTTTTTACAAAAATCAAACCATTTATGTAGAAATATGTTGGTCACATTTTCAAAATTAGACAAATTCTTTTATTTGATACATGTACTTTGATACTTTGATTGTTCAACATGTTTGGAAATTCCTAGACTTGAAATATTTAAACACAAGTACACCATCTATTCAAACATGTCAATGAGATATAGATCATTTTTAGATTTGTTTCCAAATTTTAAAATATAAATACATTTTGCATAATATTCTACTAACATGCAGAATCATGTTTTTGTGACCAATCCATCTTTTTTAGATAAAGAATGTCAGGTCATAAGCAGTAAAGTGTGCAATATGTCAGAAAACTACAAAAAGACAAAAGAATCTACACAAGCTCTGTGTACAAAATTTTGTAAATAATTATCTTTAACTGAAATATTGTCAAGCTTAAAATATTAAAATTATATACTTTTATTTCATAATTTGCTTTAGTCATAAAAGGATCTGCACAAAGAATACAAAAGGAGATAGCTATGAATCTATTAAAATTAAATAGACATGATAGATGAAAAATCATCTTAAGTGTAAATCAACTTAAGATGCAATATGGACAGCAAGATGACATCATCTTACTTTGTGTAAAAATAAAAGAAGCGACAAATTAAAAGATAATCATAATAATCATATATCTACAAAAAACAAGACTACCTTAAAGGATATGACTGATTGATTGAATGACTGCTTAACTTCCAGCAAGCAATATTATAGTTATAATTTAATTTGCTTTGTTACCGGTGAAATCTGATTCACTGACTTCGTGTTTTATTAGGCGTAAACAGTCCCAAATACGGTTTTATCATAAAATGTTCAGTAATTTGAAGTATTCCTTAAATATAATCAGGATGAGAACAAATTAACAAACAATAAATCAATGAAATGGAAATGAATCAAAGGAATAAAATTTTAATACAAATTACAAGAGGTTCGGAATGGATGGGTAATTTTGCCTTTTGTAGCAGATTTAAAATTCCTCACATACAGGAAGAAATTTCATTGTAATTACAAGGTAGTTAACTGTCTTATCATCCACATTGTTGTTATAATATTATAATTTATTTATATCAAAAAAAATTCTTATAAGTTTTTAATAAACAAATATTACTTAATATTTTTTCAGTTTTCTTTACACTTTTGAAATGATTGGTGCTGATTCATAAAAAAAAACATCAATAATGTGTACTTAGCTATAAATATTAACTTATTCCAGCATTTACAACTTGTCCCACACATCCAAAGCATAATTATATAAAGGGTAGATAATACAAGATTATATGAATGAACAAAGGGAGAATACTCTGAATATATTCAACAGATTGTGTCACTTGCACTCTCTAAATTTAAAATTGTGTGACATGTGTACCTGCATAAATTTGGCAATCTGAAAAAATATCATAAATTTTGACAATAATATATTTATGCATTTAAAAAAAATCTTAAGCTGGAATATATAATTCATAACGTTGCAACAAAAATTGAGCAGGAAAATATTCGATCAAGTCAATAACAACAAAAATTATAGTCGAGAAACCAGATTTTTCAACAAAATTGATTTTTTAAAATATAATTTTCAAGTTAATACAAATCTGTGGAAACAAAAAGAGTGCCATACATTGTAATGATTTTGTTTTTAAAGTATTTCAAATAATATGTTCTATCCTCTGTTTGTTCAAAATAGAAGATCAAGTGAGCCTGTATCGCTTTATCTGTTAATAGTTGGTAAAAATTGTTTGTAGCAATCATGGAAGACCAGTCGAGGTAAAACTTATTCATAAAGACATGTATTCCTAGATGTTTTCCTCCTATATTCATTTAGTTTGGCAATTTCTTCTAATATATATTTTAGAGCAAAATTGGAAATTTCTTCTAATATATATTTTAGAGCAAAATTGAGATAATTTTAAAAATAATAATGTTCTAGAGCTTTTTTACAGCCAGTTTGTCATGAGTAGAATGTCTGCTATCATTACCTCAGAGTGCATCCCTTCTGTAGCAACTCTACGACATTATATCTGGGTTCTTTAGGTGGTGTTGGTGGTCTGTCTTCCTCCACAGGTATTTGTATTTCTGGCTCCAGAAGTTTCTCTGGAACCTTAGGAGCTCCTTGTGACTTTGGGGGTTTTCCAGCATCGACTGGTTCTGATTTCGGAACAGGTTTTTCTACCTCAACTTCAACAACATTTTCATTCTTAGGCTTTTCTCTAAGGTCAAATTCTTTTTCATCTTCATCATTTTCATCATTTTCTTCCTCAGATTTTCTGTTCCCATCTTCACCTTCCCCTTCTTCCTCACCTCCGTCTTCAGAAGCCACTCCTTGAACCAACTGGGGCCTCTTTTTCACTGCTAAAAATAATTCATAAGTTAGTACACTGATTTAATATGCAGTTTAAGTGTTAACTCTATGGAAAAATTCCAGTTTTAAAAATTAAGACACATGTATGAAAGAGAGTAGGACAGGGAAAGACATGAAATTGTTAGACTCTAGTTATTGTGTTCATCTGCAATAAGACCCATAAATATGTAGATAAATATATGACAGGTTGATGATATTACATATATCAATCAAACCAAAGAAACAACTTAATTGTAAACAAAATATTTCCAATATGAATTTATTGATGTACCAATGTCTGATTCCACGCCACAATCAACAATATTTTAACTATATATAATGGTGGATAAGAAGACAAAGAATCAACCTTTGTCAGGAATACTGTTGTCAATCAGGGGGTAAGTCGAGCACAGCTTGCTGAAGTCAGCCTGTAATGCAACTCCAGCACTAACACACTGTTGATCAACAGAAGATGGCTAACTACCACTTGGCCAATAAGACACTACCACTTTGCCAATAAGACTAACTTACGATAACTGTTATTGATAAAAATTAATTTGTTGGGGAAAAAACTTCAGCATTGTATTTTTATATTTATTACAATCTAATTAAAATTAAATCTTTCACAAGCTCCACCTTTTTGTTATTGTCACTGTGAAGATCTAACAACATCCAATTACATCCAATTACAGGTCATCTCAGATTGAACTTTTGATATAAATACTATCCAATGAAAAATTTTGGTATCCCCAAAATATTAACCAATCAAACGTAAGATCTTATCTTAACTTTGGGTTTACTGATGAAAAAAGTACAATAATACCAGAGAGATTTCGAATAATGACAGAAGATTCCCCAACATTAAAGGTTGGTTAACACAGTTTTTGATTGGTCAATATATAGAAGTTCAACCTGAGATGACCTGTAATGGGATGTTGTTAGATCTTCACAGCGACAATAACAAAAATAGGGAGCTTGTGAAAGATTTAATTTTAATTAGATTTATATTTATTACTTTGAAATATCAATAGTAAAATTAACATTTCAAGTAAAGAAATTTAAAAGCTAGCATTAGACCTAAGACAGAATAAATTCCACAACATTAATACCTTTTCGTTTTCTTCGTCTTGTATTTTTTCCACTTCCCAACTTTCGTTCATACTGCCTTGTTCGCAATACTGCATGAGCATAACATTCAGCATACTGCAAATGAAAGTCAACATTTATTGCCCCGACACCAAGTGCTATTACATGTAATACGTACATGCACATGCATTTTCATACTTTTCATATTTTTTTGCATACAAAAATAACCATTCATTGAAAAGTCTTTTTAACAAAAATTTTAAAGGTCCCATTGAATAACTCCACAGACAACAATATCTATTATATTTAGGCCAATGGAAAGTTCTTTTCCTAAAAATGTAAATACCCTGGCCAACACCAATATTTCCGCTGCAAAACAAATATAATATTGGTTGTTTTCAGGACAAGTTTCAAACAAGTGTGGACTGTGAGCACGCTCACAAAGGGATACCCCCGCTTCCCTTCAAGTCCAATTATCTCCCCTGAATAATATCTGCCATAGACGAAAATTCTTCGTGCACATCTACATATAATGTACTTCCTTTATGTAAAGTTTCATTAAAATCTGTCAACCGGTTTAGGAGGAGTTGCGCTTACGAGGTCTGGCACTGAATACTATATTTAAAAAGTCGAAGTCTAATTATCTCCCCTGAATAATATCCGACAGCGACAAAAATTCTTCAGGCACATCTACATATGATGTACTTCCTTTATGTAAAGTTTCATCAAAAATCTGTCAAGTGGTTTAGGAGGAGAAGCGCTTACAAGGGATGTGGACAGACGGACAGACGTACAGACAGACAGACAGACAGGGTGATTCCTATATACCCTCCAAACTAGTTTGCAGGGGTATAATTATCTCATATTCCTTAAATTCATCAGAAAGCTGTTACCGACATCAAAGAAAATAGCTTAAATTATTGAGGGGTCTCCATGGCTGAGTGGTTAAGGTAGTAAGTCATCTACTATTGATTAGTTCCTGTCAACACTGTGGTTGTGTGTTTGAGCATGCAGAGTGTGCTCGATTCGAATTATTTTAATTGAAAGGGGCCTCGGTGGCCAAGTGGTTAAGGTAGTTTATCTACTAGTTATCACATGGTCTGTCAACACTGAGGTTGTGGGTATGAGAAAGCAGAGAGTGCTCGATTCTAATAATCTTAATTGAAGTGTCCTTGGTGGCCAAGTGGTTAAGGTAGTTTGTCTACTAGTTATCACACGGTCTCACAACACTGAGGTTGTGGGTTCGAGTCTCACTGCACTTGCCTTCAATCTTAACTGACAAGGATTGCCAGTTTTTCTACCAATGGTTGGAGTTTTTTTCCGGGTTCTCTGGATTCCTCCCCATTAAAACAGGATGCCACGATACAGCTGAAAAATTGCTAAAAGTGGCATCAAAAACCATTCAAATAAACAAAGAAAAAATTAACGATAACAAGATAATAAAAATAAGTATATGTGGTATATATAATTATGTGAGGCATAGTAAATCATACTTTTTTCATAAATAAAAATGCATAATATCAACAGACAACATTTACCAGATTTAAAAAAAAAGTTACCTCTGAATCTGATTTCACAGATGTACCGCTTAATGAGGAATAGGCACTTCTGTAAATAGAGAAATTTATTCTTTTTTATACATGTTAATTTCAGTCATCATTTATTATTTTGAACACATGTTTATGTTATTTTCTTGGATGGCAGTGACTGAAAATCAATATACAATAATATTAGTACTTTATTAGAAAACTGAATATTTTCTTCAATAACAATAGATTACATTTATTTCATCCTGGTTCAAAACATCTTCCCAAGTCGTCCTGGCATAAACATGTTAGAAACTTTGGAAGCAAAATTTCTTCAGTTATTAATGTTTTATTCCTTGCTAAATATTGTAGTGATTGATCATACAAGATACAAATTAACTTTTAAAAATCTTAAGTAAATTCCTGTGCATGTTTATACTTTGGTCATACATCAAAATAAGACGTAACAATAGAAAAATGACAACAGAACAAATATCATGTCTGAATGTCTTCGTATGTTGTGTACAAAAACATGTACCGGTATAGAGAGATGACATCTAATTTAAAAGTGGACACAGTAATAGTCACATACAAATTATCAAGTTGATTTTTTTTGGTAGAAATTGATATCTAAAATAACATTTCAATGACAATTTGTGGAACATACATGCACTCATTAACTATACATAAAATTCTACACTGCAAAAAAAAAAACTGTTCTCCCTCTCTTTCCCTTTCTATTCATTCAGGCACTAAATACAACAAGTACAATATAAGAGAATTGTTTATTAACATTAAAATCTAAGGCCTACCTAATGCTTTAAATTTAATATACAGTTTGTTGGGTTTTTTTTACTGATAGTAGGTGCCAAAATAAACAGCTGCACCATGGGGGCATGATATGCCTGTCTGAAGGTAAGAGTTATATACTTCATGAATGCATAGTTCTATCTGCATTGATGAGACATAATCATATCTATCAATATCAATAATGCCATTACATCTCAAGAAAGTTGATAAAAGCATCTCGAGTTAAGGTCTGAAAAACAGAACATCACCCTTTTTCATGAACAAAGTCCCATAACGACCATGAGGCTAACATTATTAACAACTGTGTGCACTTTGAAAAAAACCATTGGGTGGGGATCTCTAAATATAGAGTGCAACATTTGGACGACAAACAGACATTTGAATACCAAAATGTATTAAAACCTGGACTTTTGTGTAATATCAGCTTTACAGTACACATTTTTATTCTATTTCCTACTTTGACTATTTTTTTCATTCTAAGGGCTGTTGTTTAGGTCAGACAGTGTTGCTGTACTTGATTATCCTAAGAATCTTGTTCCATCAACAAGGAAAAATGGGTTGATGACCAGAAGCTAACATGATGCCGAGTTTATTACTAAACCATTCATGTATAGTGTTACATTAACTGATCCAATACATTTTGACAAGATAACACAGATATTTGAACTTGAAACAAGATTAAAATCCTGCCTGTGTCAATGACCAAAAGGTACTTACAAATCGGAATGTTTTTAATAATACCTGGTCAGTCTGGCTTCTGTTGCTCATATTATATTTATGACTAAATTCGTATATGGCGTCCTTCATAAACTTTGAGAACAAATTAGGGTTCTAATAAGCAGAGGCTGCTTTGATGTGACAATAAGAATTCCAAAGTCATATACGCTCAACTGAAAATTTCATGTGGAACAATGTGATTTTGTTAAGATTTCTCAATAGTTTTTGCATAAAAGGTACGTATATTCAATAAAATGACCAGCATATATTTTTGTCAATTTTTTTTTGGTTTAACATACTTTTTTGGGATATATCTTTATTTGTTTCAAAAATACATATATTACCATTAAAAGTGTCCTCTTACAGCCGCTTTGAAATTTTAAAACATTTGTTTGACATATTAGAATCGAAATAGGTTATTGCAATTGGGTTCTATGCGAATCAGAACATGGTCAGACCTTATATTAGTCTTCATTTTATACCTCCCTATCCCTCGGTATAAAATATTTACAACTATAAGGTCTGACCATCTTCTAATTCGCATAGAGTCCGCTCACAATAATCTATTTCTTAATTAAGACATTTATAAAGTGAAAAGATCAGCAAATTTTACATCCTGAGATCAGACTGGTCAGTACATTTCATAAAAGCTTGAAAATAACATTGTTTAGATGTTTAAGAGTTTCAAGATTTGAGTACTACAAAGTAGGAAATACATTTTTTAAAGAAAAAATACAGAATAAAAAATCTACTAATTAGCATATCATAATTAATAAATATCAGTATAAATCTATAGCTAAAAATATATGATACAAACAAATATGTATAATATCCTTATACTGTTATTATACGTCTTCTCAAGTGTTTATTTTTAGAACTGATATGACCCACAAGCTAAAGCACAACTGAAATTAAATTTCTACAGTAATATGTATTTCTAATTTGGAGGTTTCTATCAACTGAACATATTTACCGCAAATACTGCAACTTATTGCATGCAAGAAGTTTACGGTGACTGCTGAAAGAAGGTGAATAGTAATTCAACAGAAGATAAATAATTGTGAGTAGGCATCTAAATTTAGAATGACAAGTTGTGATACAATGTTACTTACTTTGAACGGAAAATAGGAGTTATTCTGAAAATGACGTTCACAATCAATTTCAAAATTCTATGAAAGCTGTTATCATTTTCAAAAGTCTTCTTGAAAAACAATGTTCTACTATTAATCCATGCTATTAATGTTTTAATAAGGGGCTCCATGCAACCATGCCTTTTTAGTATAGGAATCTTAATTATCCTGCCGTTTTGATTGGTACTAGCCCTGAAATCTTTTCTTATCCTGTTCCAACAGTACTTGTATCCCTGCTCCGTGAAATAATTTGATTTGGCCAAAAAATACACAAACAATATGGCTACTGTATCTTGTTTGGTTTGCATTTCAAAGATAAAATTTCTATTCTTAAAATAGAACTAAAGTTATTGGAATGAAATATCATTCTGAGATAAATTTGTTCTACAGTCAGTTACAGGGGGATAGAGAAATATATGGAGTGTATAAGCAAATGACATATTGGGAAAGGCGTTAAACAAATACTGAACTAGCGAAAAAACAATCGATGAGAAAGAAATTGATAGCATGCAAAAGTTCAGAATATGTCACTAGATCACATCGTTTTCTGAATTATTTTTTATATTTTCATTACGAAACATTAACTAAACTGCCTTTGAAAACATGAACTATGAATTCTAATCAATTTGACTGGACAACTTTAAAGGATAAAGTACATGTGGTATCAATTTACAATGGTGTTACATACTAGTTTATTGAGTTCAAAGTTCAATGACAATTACTAAACATTCAAAATGGGAGAATCAATTAGGGCAATAATAGTTTAGTCTAAAATTCCCTATCCTAACAACCCAGAAAAGAAATGTGAACCAAAATATCAAACATATTCAGATGCAGCTAACTATATTTAAAGCTCAATGTTATACAAGCATTGTCTCAAAACTTCCAGTTTCTTTCATATATACTAAATAGTAAAAACACATCTAATTCTGTACCTGGGATTTGTAAAAAGATATCCCTCTCACCTATACAGTAAAGTCTACTAGAATTTAACACCGGTATATATTCACAATTAAGATATATTTGTTTATGCAATATCAAAATGGTTCTTTATTATGTGTTCCTTATCAATATTCTCTTTAAAGACTTATTGACTGGTTACTTAATAGGGGGAAAAGTTTGGACAAATTGGACAATGAACAGGACATTTTTATTTCCCCTGGAAAAGTACTGAGAATTGAGTAAGAATGGAGAATTTAGTGTTTTCTTTCGGCTACAATTAGTCTTTTCAAATCTACGTAAATACACATTACATACATTATGTGTAGGTACAACTACTTGTATCACGTCGAGACAGTTGTGTACATTCGTATCACTACGAGACGCACAGCGTCGAGTTGTGATGCGGAATGTATGCAACTGTCGAGACGTGATACAGGTTGTTGTACCTACACTTAAATGTATGTAATAAGTTTATCTAAAATTAAGAAGTATAAAAAGGGCAGAATAAAACTGAATGTTTACAATTTAAAATTTAACATTCAACGAAGCATTTGTTTATAAAATATAGCCCCCTAACGTCACGCGCATTATGACGTCATATTTCATTCATAGAATGAAAGTCATTCAACGAATCATTGGTTATATCATTCATTGTGACGTCAAGAAGTAGTTCCGACAAAAGTACATCTTGTATCACATATATAGATGATACAAGGTTTTGTATCACATAGGTTGTATCAATCGATATTTTTTCAGATTTTTACTAAATACATTCTAAATTTTAGATAATAGTTTTTTATCTAAAATTAAGTATGTATTTCGTCAAAATCTGGAAAATTAGCGATTGATACAACCTATGTGATACAAAACCTTGTATCATCTATATATGTGATACAAGATGTACTTTTGTCGGAACTACTTCTTGACGTCACAATGAATGGTATAACCAATGATTCGGTAAATGACTTTCATTCTATGAATGAGATATAACGTCATAATACGCGTAACGTTAAGGCCTATATTTTATAAACAAATGCTTCGTTGAATGTTAAATTTTAAATTTCAAACATTCAGTTTTGTTCGACCATTTTTATACTTCTTAATTTTAGATAAACTTATTACATACATTTAAGTGTAGGTACAACTACCTGTATCATGTCTCGACAGTTGCATACATTCCGCATCACAACTCGACGCTGCGCGTCTCGTAGTGATACGAATGTACACAACTGTCTCGACGTGATACAAGAAGTTGTACCTACACATAATGTATGTAATGTGTATTTAACATGCAAGGAATATGGCACTAAACAAAACTTTTTCAGGCTATGTCAGTGGCCAGGTGTTCTGTTTTCTAACCTAACAACTCCTGAAAGAAGGGGCATCACCTTTAAATATTCGCTATCTGGGGATGCCATTTGGGTCGAATTCTAGAAACCTTCCCAGTATCTTGTCTATAATGAGACAACCTTTGACAAGGGCAGATACTAAAGATGGCACAAAAATGTTTATTCCAAGTCACATGGTTCCTATTTTTTAAATGACTTGGAAATAAATTTCTTTTTGTAAAACATCAGCTTATGTCAGGAATCTTAATTATGATTCAATTATGATAAAACAAAAATTGTGTCCTGCTTGGCGAAAAAATCTCAACACCCACTTTTTCTAAGTTCATTCTAAATTAAATATTTGGCTTAGCCCTACAGAACTGTGCCAGTAAAGAGCATCCATCATGCTGTAGATGTGTAATAAGCTTCATGAAGATGTGGTCATCTTCATAAAAAAAAAGCTTTAATGCAAAGGTAAACTTGAAGTGGGATAAACAAACAAACAAAAGAACTGACAGAAGATCTATGTCCCCCAACTTTTGATGGCAGGACATTATAAAGTGAAAAAAATAGGGCATAACTAAAAAACACCAACTGGATCACTTGATTTTAATTGTATAATACTTATAGAGGACCAAATGAAACTTTTCCTGAGCATAAGTTAGTGGTGGTCAAGGTATTTAAATTTGTGGAAGGTGAACTGTACCATTGTTTAAATACAACAGCTATTGTTCTATGGGGTTTTTCAAATTATCATCTGGAATCCACTGGGCTACATAGAGACAGATCAAAGGGTATACAAAACTATGACTTGAACAACAAAAATAATGTACCAAAATGAGTACTGAGCTATAAAATTTTCACATATCCTTATTAAATCATGCTCAACTTAACAAGCCCCTACTTCTATCACAAACAAATACAGTTTATTTATATGTAATGACATGCCACTAGCTAACAGTCTACTCTGATATTACCTTGGATCATATCTGAAAATGATTATTAAAATTTGGGTCATTATGATTCTCCGTCATTTATATCTATGACAAAATTAAATTTGATAAAAAAGTATTACTTCAAGCAGGACTATGGACCTTTACAACCACATGACCAGAATTGCTTATTTGTACGTAAATTTAGCTAAAAAATATCGCAGAAAATTCTAATTTTTGTGCATGACCATGTCATAGTGAGCATATAGTAAGAAAAACCATTGCTAACTGTCAACATATTAACAAAAAACATCAACTACTGAAATGGCTTATAATCTTTCTCCCTGAAGCAAACTGAAAACATCTCAGTGAAATAAGCACCTGTTTCCCTGTCTAAATGAACTTAATATATAGTTACAACAGCAAAATATTTCAATTATATCTGCTTCCTATGTTGCCTTTCCATTCTGAATAAAATATGAAGTAATATAATGCTGTGCGCTCAATTCAAATCTTTATTACAAAGCCCTGAATATATAAAGATAACTCTATCAGCCAAGCTCCGATAGATTACAAATAAACTAATTAAAATAAATAAATAAAATATTTAACATATCTTACTTAGCTCTAGCACCAACAGAAGTTGTACCACCTGCTTTACAGGGTGTGCCAGCATTATTTCTGTGTCTGTTAAAATAAAGAAAAATTGATAAAATAGTGACTTTATTTATTGGTAGCAAATTACACAACGATATTTACATTCGACAGTAAAAATGTTATTAGGTTATGTAATTCTGATATATCCTTATGTCATCCCAATCCATCTCTGTTTATTTCAACTAAGGATAGAACAACAATATAGTACATCCATATGTATGCTATTAGCAACAGCAGTGACATCTGATGATTTAATATATAAATATACATTTTTTGCAAGTGTTCTATTTGTTTTTTTGTTCAATGTTTAATGCCACATTCAGCAATTTTTTGGCTATATCATGCTGTAAAGTTATTTTTATACAAAAGTCTATAATGTTATTGTTTTATAAAAGATACTTCATTTTGTTGTAGGGGCCTCGGTGGCCGAGTGGTTAAGGTAGTTCGTCTACTGATGATCACGTGATCTGTCAACACTGAGGTTGCGGGTTCGAGTCTCACTGCGGGCAGGGTGTACTCGACTCCAATCTTAATTGACAAGGATTGCCAGTTTTCCTACCGAAGGTCGGGGGTTCTCTTCAGGTACTCCGGCTTCCTCCCCCAATAAAAACTCGACGCCATGAAATAGCTGCAAAATTGCTGAAAGTGGCATTAAACATCATTCAAACAAACAAAACAAACAATCATTTTGATGTAACTTGTTCATCAATAAAGCAAATCATCCAATAAATTTAAAACAAGTCCTGAGTATGACCAGGACATATTCCTTGAGATACAGTATCATTTAACTCATATAAATAATCAATTAAAATGTTCACTATATGTAGATGACTATTCAATTCATATTTAGACTACATTTGGCTGGAGTCAGCTTTGCGGTTTCTGAGAAGTCACTCCAACACTTTTCCAGACGGTCCTATGACAAAATCCTGTGATGGCAGTCATTTTGGTTGGATAATGACAAACTAGAAAAAGTTGATTACTGATACCTCTGCTTCAATTTATAAACTAGAGGCTCCCAGGAGCCTGTATCGCTCACCTGAACCTGAAACCAAACAACCCTTTTCTATACAGCTTTTCTTTGCTATAAGGAATTGCCCAACACTTCTGCAAAAGTCATAATAATTCCTATAAGGAGGAGCTTTTGATGCTTAGAGGGAGAAGGGAGGTTAACTTCAAATTTGCTGTACCTGTTATACTTTTTTAACTATCAGTCGAAAACTCTCTTGACTCCCCCCCCCCCCATTTTCTATTTTAAGCTAACGTAGCTATATAGGTAGTCAGGTGTCATGATTTCCACAATTTTGGTAGAGGACGTCCTAAAGATGATGTGTGCAATGTTTCAAAGCAGTCCTTTCATGGGTTAAAGAGGAGAAGATTTTTTAAAATCAATTAAAATTGATTAAAAAAATGTTCAAGGAGAATAATTCCTAAACGGTTCATCAGACAATCTTGACCCTAAGTCATTTTTGTAGCCCTCATAGAGCAGAACAATTAAAGACATATCCTACTATTGTTTCTGCGCATATTTGTTTGTTTCGTTATTCGTTTTTGACGTCATCGTCGTTCACTAAATCCGCGAAATTTCCATTTGCGGAACGGTAGCCATGATGGATCGCCGTAAAGGCCAGTTTATTAGAAAGAAAAAGAAACAGAGGCTTGAAGAGTTTGGAAAAGCTGCATCCCAACGGAACAGGAGTGTGTCGGAGCCTATTTCTAGTGAAAACAGCTCTATATGGGTTCCAGGTGAAAGAAGAATCATAGAGCCATACTGGTTACAACAGAAGCTAAATGCTGGATGTGTCGATTGTGGTGACATTCTGAAATTCACTGACGTTGTTGATGAAACAAAATGTGGATTAGGGTTCTTTATGTATATTTTGTGTCCCTGTGGAACATTGAATTCAATCAAATCAGGAAAAGTCCATTTTGATCCACTCAAAGCGAAAACAAGACCAATTTTTGATGTAAATTCTAAAGCAGCATTAGGTAAGTTATTCTGTGGAAGGAAGTCTATTTCACCGGTACAAAACTGAATATAATAAATTTATCTTGCTAAATTTGTAATGCTCCCATATATTTATTGAAGAAACAACACAAATTCAGCTTCTGTTGCATATTATCGTGTTACTATAATACCTTGATGCTTGTTGCATATTTTTTTATAAGACCCATTATCTACGACAGCAGATTATATATAGTATGTGTGTGTAAAAAGGATATTTTTTAAGACTAATATATGATATTTCTTGCATGAAATTATTTAAAATTCTGTAAGCTTTGTTCAAAAATTCAATTCTAACGCCTGTATTTAACGTCATCAACACAATGACGTCAAAACTGCATTGTGACGTAACGCCATAGTTTAGCTAGCCAGTGCTTGAGGAAGTTTCTATTGTATGAAATAAAATTTAAAACACTTTAACTTTAATAAGAGGTTAATAGTACACATTCCAATCAAGTACAATGTAAAAAATTCATTAGGCTGTTTCCGTAAAGAAAGTAATTTTATTTCATGACATTGAAATTTGTAAGAAGACAATGTCAAACTTGTATTAAAACTTTACTACAATAGTGTCATTTGATTTTTAAAGTACATTGACCTTTTTACAAAAATGGACGTGTGACTGCCAGCGACACGATGTGTTGCAACATGCAGAAACTGCTTTCTATTCCTAATCCCAGAGTTCTCTCTGATTAAGTTGAGAGTTTATCGCTGTTACTTCTTGCTTTGTTTGCTATATTTATGGTCTCTATATATACATTTCAGCTATGTATGATACAGGTTTTGGGCCAATAGAAGTAGATAGATTTTTGGCCAATATGAATATTTCTGGAATGCATCAAGCAGCTTTTAAGAAACGAGAGCGGGAGGTTTCAACTCACATTAATCATGTTGCACAAGAGTCACTTGAAACATCTTTGGAAGAGGAAAAGAGTCAGTCACCTTTATTAGACGATAGGTAAATGTACAATTAACAATTAATTAAATTTTTATTTTACAATATTTTTTTTTAAATTGTATCACGTATACACCGGGGGACACTGAGGTTGCTGGCGTGCAGGGTGCGCTCGACTTAAAAATCTTAATTGCCAGTTTTCCTACCGAGGCCAGGTGTGGGGAGGAGGGGGGTTTCTCGGGGTATTCCGGCTTCCTCCACCAATAAAAAACTGGACTCCATGATATAGCTGAATAATGTTGAAATCTGCGTTAAACATCATACAAACAAATAAACATACATACACCGTTTAAAGATTTAAAGATATTTTATCATTTATTTAGATTATTTTGAAGTTTTACTTTCGATAGTCGTCTAAACGAATGTTCATCTGCTACACAATGTGGCGAGTTACTAAGTGACACCCTGCGTTTTCCTTTATACGGATTCATAGATTTTCGTCCGGCATTTTTTAAAAATTTGCACATGCTACTAAAATGCAGTTTTAACATGACGTCCTGCCTCCGCTATGCAAGCAATGCTGTGTTACTACTCCATAAATGTTTTATGTCTCTTCAATATACAAGTAGCCGTTTTGTAATAACTAGAATCGAAATCACGCATATCATACTTTATTGTCCCTGTGCGGATTGGCTGATTGACGTCACGTGTGAACCCCATATTATCTATACACGGTTTGTAGATTTCATACACGGTAGGTAGGTAAGAGCGTTATTAGCAACATTGAAACACTGTGTATATTTTGTTTTAGGCCAGCAACTGCGTGTGTTATTAATAATATAATGCTGACCCATATTTAAAAGCCACTAAGTATGGTATGCATGAATTAATTAAATAAATATATCTATGTATTCAAAACTATATAACTTAGTTTAGTCTATTTGTAATTTTTATTTCCAGTGAAAATGAACTAGGAACTAGCTCACTGGAAGTAAAGTATGACATGGGATGGCAAAAAAGAGGATCGGGTAGGAAGTACGATTCTAAGTCTGGAGTTGGTGTGTTGATCGGAAATAAAACGGGCAAAATTCTAGAGCGAGGGGTACGGTCAAGTGATTGTCGTGTGTGTACGTACTGGGAGTGTAAGAAAATGGAAAGTCCAATACACAGATGTTCCCGAAACTGGTATGGCACGGCAAAGGGAATGGAGCCAGATGTAGGGGCTACTTTAATTACTAATATAGAAGATAGAAATTGTCAAGTGTCAACAGTTATCATGGACGACGACGCTACTACTATGGCCCGTATAAACCAAAAAGTAAATCACACAGTAAGGAAATGGAGCGACATCAATCATGTAAAATCCCAATTTAATAACAAACTATGGAATTTAAAAACACATTTCAAACGAGATTTATGTAGTGCATCAATTTCTCATCTCAATAAATGTTTTTCTTATGCCATTCTGTCCAATAAAAATGACAAAGCCAGCATGGCTAGGGATCTTGAAGCCATTGTTCCACATGTATATAATGAACATGAGCTGTGCAATAGTAGATGGTGTTCTTATACAAGAAATCCAAACAATTACAAACCTACAATTAATACTTTCACAAATCCCGATCTGAGAACAAACCTGGAAGCCTTAATATCGGAATATACATCCGACACAAATCTTGAAAAGATTGTCCCTTGTGGATCTACAAAAGATGTTGAATCTTTTAACAACATGGTTGCAAACAAAGCCCCGAAAAATAAGCACCTTTGCGCTTCTGGAAGCCTTACATCTAGAGTTGACTGTGCAGTTGCCCAGAAAAACCTATCATACGGTTATGTATCAAAGGTATTTGAAGACTGCGGAATGTCTCCAGGTAAAATCACCGAAAAATCTTCAGAAAAATTAGATAAAAAAAGAAAATATCAACAAAGCTACGAGAATTCAAGAAAACGAAAACTTAGCAATTTTTCAAGAAAGAGGCGTTTAAACCTGCAAGATAGCGCAGTTGAACTTAGGGAAGGTGACACTTATAGAAAATCAGTTGACATGGAGTTGCCAAATTATATGGATATAGACTTCATTACGGACCCAGAAGTTCCGCCATCTCTTGACCATATAGATATAAATACTGATATCCAGTCGGTTGTATACTTTGACCTTGAAACAACATCGTTGTGCTTAGACTGTGACATCGTACAGATATCCGCCAGGAAGGGATCATTAATTTTTAATGAATACATTTTGCCGTCAAAAGGGATGAGCAGAAAAGCATCAGAAGTTACGGGACTATCATTAGTAAACAATAATCTAGTTTACAATGGTCAGAAAACAGACGCAAAGTTTCCACAGACGGGATTTCAGAACTTTATATTCTGGCTACAGCAAATTCCAGGACAAGTTGTTTTAGCGGGTCATAACTCCTTACGTTTTGACGCTCCTAGATTGATGAAATCATTATCAAAATATAATTTATGCTCGACATTCAAAGAAAAGGTTGTTGGTTTTGTAGACACTTTATCATTTTTTAGGCAAAGATTTCCAGATTTAAATTGTCATAAGCAGGAATTTTTAGCATCTCATCTTCTCAATGTCCATTATGACGCACATAACGCTTTGTCTGATGTAGAAATGTTGCAATCACTTGTTCATCACATTAATCCAACTAGCACTGAATTGAAAATCTGTTCTTCCACACCTGATTCTTTGATGAGGCAAATAGTTGCAAATGATAAAACCAACAAAAGAGCTGTTACTTTGAAGGAGCTGGTAAACAGTAAAGCTATTACACAGGCAATGTCAAAAAGAATAGCCCAAAGTGGACTAGACATGTCTCAAATACGGATAGCTTTTCGTCGGGATCCAGATGATGGCGTTTACAGGGTACTTTCAGAAAAACGAATAGACGGAAAACCCCGAGTTACATGTTGTAAAAGAGTGGCTTTAAGCATTAACAACTTTTTAAAGAGAAATTAATAAAAATAAATACATTGTATAATTATTTATTTGCTCTGGATTATTTATTGTCCGCCATGATGGAAATTCTTTTCCACTGCGGGCAGGGTGTTCTCGACTCCAATCTTAATTGACAACCGAAGGTAGGGGGTTTCTCCGTGTACTCCGGCTCCCCCCCCCCCCCCACCCAAATAAAAACTGGTCGCCGTGATCTGGTTGAAGAATTTTTGAAAGTTGCTTTAAACACCATTAAAACAAACTCATTGTTTTCAGCTCGTACAGATCTACAAAAAATTTGAGGTGTTCATTTGTTGCAGTTCAATATCTTCAATAACATTTAAAACCCAGGTAAGTGTTTCAGGCGTCATTGAGAGTCTTGTTTATTTACCGCAGGTTAATTTAAAACAAGTTTACAGAATAAGTATAGATCAACGAATTCGATGTGACTTTTCATATTTTAATTACTGAAATAAAAGTACTTTCATAAGCACAAATGTAAATCTTCGCTAGCCAAGTGTTACGATATTGAAAGAACAAATAAGCAAAAAACTTACGAGTTGACGAATAGCTTATCTTAAGCTTAGGCAATACGGCCACAAAATACAGATATTATGTATTTATTGAAAGTTCGAGTTAACTACTGTCGTTTGCAAGTAAGTATCAAGCGTTCATGTTCATTTGTATTTAAACAAAAGGCCTGTTATTTTCTTATGTCCCACTCCACTATTGGGATTGGAGCATACTAGTTTTATTGTCAATCCGTACAAAAGTTCGTCGGCGTAAAATTTTTTGTATGAAGCTTCAGCATGTTCGATTTTCATTATCATCGGACATTAAAATTCCTCTAATCTCAGAAGCAAATTGCCAATAAAACAACATTACAAAAGGTTTCAGGCATAATGTGCGTTACTCTGCTGAATACTCATCTGCAGATGCGCTATACATAGCCAAAATTTTGCAAGCAATTATACAACAAATATGTTTTTTGAAGAGCAAACTCTCACTCACAGAAATAAGGGGGCTAACACAATAAAACGGTAGACACAAAAAAGGTACAAAAAACGGTTGCCTTATTCTGACATACAGTAAACAACGTATAATTTTCCTGCTGAGAACTTGTATTTTTGCAAATAAAAATTTGTCCTAGACCCGCTCGTCGATTTGTTTATATTCTCCCGTAATCAGGCAAATCCAAGATCCACATACGCAATTTAATATATACAATTATCAATCGCTTTGCAACAGCAAACATAAACTAAAAATTAATGACTCTATTCTGCGTTAGAAAAGATATTTGTCTGTATGAAGGAAAAAACCGCGCCCTTTTTTCCCGCCATTTTTGGACTTGACGCATTTTTTACAATTATTTTTTCCCCTGATTCGGTGACCATACTTTTTTATTTATTTAATTTGAAGGGTATGTTAGCCTCTATTTTCTGTTGAAATATGGTTTTATTATTATAGGTCAATTTTTTGCGATCTGCGATTTTGTGTATTCCGAGTACCCAACAAAAATGGCGGGAACGTATTATTTCCACAATTAGACTCATAAAATTACCGTTTTTAAAATAGATCATTACATAGCTTTTTTTCTATGTGCAATTGAGCTTTAAAACAATCTGTGTTGATACCAACAGACAACCATGGTAATAATTATATGTCAAATAACTTATAAACGGCACCTTGAAAATAGGTAATAAAGATGACGTCATAACTTCGAAATAAGGTCGGTGACCACTAAATTTTTTTAGCTCTATTTCAAGATGTTGTCATGAGGAAAGTTTAGATGAAATATCAAGAAAATGTCATTTAGACATTGAATAGTAGGATATGTCCTTAAGCAATACTAACTTTTTCTCTAGTTCAAATAATTCTCAAGATTTTAAGGCAAAAATGTCAAAAATAATCAATTTTGACAATTAAAGGGCAATAACTCCTATAAGGAGTCCTCATACAACTTCAACCCAATGGAGTGTTTCGTAGAGCTTTTGATGCCGATGAAGGCATGTCTCTTCGGTTTTCTTGTATCTGTTATACTTTTTGAACTATAAGCCAAAAACTGTATTTTACCCCCCCCCCCCTCCATTCTATTTTTAGCCATGGCGGCCATGTTGGTTAATCTGCAGCCATGGTTGGTGCAAGCTTGGTTAAGGACATTTGACGGATGATGTGTACAAAGTTTCAAAGCAGTACTTTCAGTGGTTTCAGAGGAGAAGATTTGAAAAAATCAATTAAAACCGATTAAAATAAACAGTTCAAGGGGAATAACTCTTAAACGTGTAATCAGACAATCTTGACCCTAAGGCAATTTTGTAGCCCTCATAGAGCAGAACAATTAAGCAATGCTAACTTTTTCTCTAGTTCTAATAATTTTCAAGATTTTGAGGCAAAATGGCTAAAATCAACAATTGCGACAATTAAAGGGCAATAACTCCTATAAGGAGTCATCATACAACTTCAACCCAATGGAGTGTTTCGTAGAGCTTTTGATGCAGATGAAGACTTGTCTCTTCGGTTTTCCTGTATCTGTTACACTTTTTTAAATATAAGCCAAAAACTGTATTTTACCACCCCCCCCCCCCCCCATCCAATTTTTAGCCATGGTGGCCAGGTTGGTTAATCTGCAGCCATGGTTGGTGCAAACTTGGTTGAGGACATTTGACAGATGATGTGTACAAGGTTTCAAAGCAGTACTTTCAGTTGTTTCAGAGGAGAAGATTTTAAAAAATCAATTAAAACCGATAAAAAAAAACAGTTCAAGGGGAATAACTCTTAAACGGTTTATCAGACAATCTTGACCGTAAAGTAATTTTTGTAGCCCTCATAGAGCAGAACAATTAAGCAATGCTATCTTTTTCTCTAGTTCTAATAATTTTCAAGATTTTGAGGCAAAAATGGCAAAAATCATCAATTTTGACAATTAAAGGGCAATAACTCCTACAAGGAGTCATCATACAACTTTGACCCAATGGAGTGTTTGGTAGAGCTTTAGATGCTGAAGAAGGAAGGTCTCTTCGGTTTTCCTGTATCTGTTATACTTTTTGAACTATAAGCAAAAAACTGTATTTTGACCCCTCTGTTCTATTTTTAGCCATGGCGGCCATGTTGGTTGGTCTGAGGCCATGATTTGGGCAAACTTGGTAGAGGGCATTTTACTGATGATGTATGCAAAGTTTTAAAGCAATCCCTTCAGTGGTTTTTGAGGAGAAGATTTTTGAAGAAAAGTCAACGACGACGACGACGACGACGACGGACGACGACGGGCGCCAAGTGATGGCAATAGCTCACATGACCCTTCGGGTCAGGTGAGCTAAAAAATGTATTTTTACCTTTCAGGGTATAACCGCTGGTGAACCATAAGGTTGTGAGTGGTGTTAAACTGTAAGAAATTCCTATAAAATAAATGCAAATTACAGGTTAGAATACATAACACTAAAGTAAAATACATTTGTAGATATTTCAAATATATTATAAATTTAAAAAATTCATTGCCATTATACCCACTGAAATAGACAAAATTCTGGTAGTTTTACCCCCAATTATCAATGTCCTTCAATATTTTGAACCCCACTGTTTTCTTGAAAAGCCTTAACACTTGATTATCAATATTATACTCTATTATTTATAATTGCACACAATAAAAGTACATGTACTAATATTAATTAGTGAAACATTTCCTTGTTCATTCATAATAACTGTATATTTCAATATCAAGTTTTATAGAAATTTCAAATTCACAGCTTTGATCTGGTAGCCTTCAAACATTTTAATGATGCCACTGCATATAGTTCACTTTCATAGCCAAATCTAAAAAAATATAATTCCAAACATGTAACTTGATACATGGTGCATACACTGACTAGTACTTTGGCTAATCTGCCCAAACAACAGTCAACTAAAGGACAATTAGTGGCCAACCAAACAAGATGAGAACTTATAAAACTCAGGTACAAATAACTTACGTATACAAATCCCAGGAATCTGCAGTAGGAAATATCCTCACATAACCTCCTTTCCGCTGATCTTCTTCTTTGATTCTTCGTAAAATCTTTATTTCTTCGCTGTTTAGACCTGCCATACCTCTGCTTGAAGTATTATTCTGGTTTTTGTCTCCAGTTTTACCTCCACCCGTACTTGATGCTGACTGGGGCCTCTGTCTTTGCTGAAGTAAACAAGAAATTTACATTGTTCATACAGAAATTAATTGATAGATTTGTAAAATAACTGACATTATATAAATGACCTAAAAATGTCAGGAATACAGTTTTTTCATAATTTCACTTTTAAAAAATACTAATTGCTTATCTTTGTTGAATGATATGTTAATACTTAGCTTTAATTGTCATGAAGATATTTCTTATGATAACCAAATAATTACACCTATTTTTCATTAATATTATGAAATATTGGTATTTCTAGTACATAGTATTTCCTGAAAAACTTCACTATGAACTAATAACTATATCTTAGAACAGATTATAAAGCAATGACTTATAAGCTGAAATATCCTAAAAAGCTACATCTAAAACTTGAACCTTTTTGAAGACCTTTACGAAATAAAGTAAAAACAAGAATTTTATTTTGCTATGGCTAATCTAATAATTGTTTGTTGTTGAAACATTGGAAATAGATAAGGATCCAAATCACTTTCCATTAAATGTCCTTCACCATAAAAATATCACCACACTTATAAAGCGGAATTCCTTTGGACTATTACAAAAGAATGTAACATTTGTATTAAAATTAAATTCACCAAACATTATTGTAAGAAACATATCAATCATTATTAGCACAATTTAATTATGTCACCGAGAAAGCTGTTACAGTTGTTTATTTCACACATTTTACGTTTTGCATCATTTAAAACTCTCTTTATGATTTCATTTTGACAAGAAACTTCAATTCTTGTTTTACCAATGAAAAGAGAAAATTGTTTATTTTATTTTTTTTTTCTTTTCAATTTAAATGACACAGAATTAATGATGAATATAAACAACAGAAAACTTTGCACCACATTTACGTTCGCTAAGAAATCAAAACACAGTTATTACAGAACTTCTAGCAAAGTACAAACCCGTAGCAACTGATACCAAGATTCCTGAAAAGAAGAAAATTGTTTGTTTCTGTTTAAAATATCTCTCCAGAAAGATTTGTATCGACAGGTTCTATTTGATATTTCTCTAGTGAGACTTCTGACTTTCTCTAGTGAAATATCTATAGTCTATTTCTGTAAAGGTTAATACCTCTCTAGTGAGATAACTAGTGTGTTTATTAATTTTTTAGCACAGATATCAGTAGTCTGTTTCATGGATTTAGCATAATATAAAAACATTACCACTTTATACAGAGAAAGCTATTTTCTGACATAGAACAGTTGTGCTAAAATATAACTGAAAAAACTTTGGTATAGAATTCAAAGTAACATAAGTCAACACAATGTCCACAACTATAATTTTTTTTTGCAATGCTGAGATACACTACAGATTTGAATTCATAAATGATAGCAACATGCTTCAGTCCATAAAGTCACTGACATGTCAATTACTAGTAAGTAGATTACATTCTTGCCAGTTTCTGGGAACTAAATTCTGAATCATTCCCAGTAAAAGAATTAAGCCTGAAAGAAAGCTAACTATTGCATGATGTATCAATCTTACTGCATGTAATACACTCTGCATAAAATGTTTCACTGATGAAATAACATAATTAATCTGTTATGAATTAGGAAAAAACTTTATGTTAATTGAAGAAAAATGTTTGTAGTACATTTTTCTCGAATTTCAATAAACCTATATTATATAACACGAAAAGCCTTATGTTAATTGAACAAGTCCTATATTTTTCAAACATAAATGGTGAATGAAATAGGATGAGGGAAAATACTGTGAAAGAGACTAAAAGAATCTGCATGGGAACAGAAAAATCATATCAAGGACTATTGGCACTATTGGCAAATACATATTTATCACTCTTAAAAAAAAATATAGTTTAAATATATAAAATCCTCATATAACAGGAAAAATGTCCCATGCCAAACTGACAATATTTCATTATACAATATTTTACTTCATAACAAAGTACAACCCCAATCCTAAATAGCAGAAAAAAGGTCTAATTAGGAAAAGATTCTAGCATCCAATTAATAAGTCTATCACCACATGGAATTCTGCATCCTTGTCTGATTACTGAGAGATGAAGGAAGATGAAGATGAAATGATGATATCATTATATAACTGGACAATGAATTTCATTGAACATGTTAATTGGTCTCTTTTCAAGATATTTTTTTTCCATTCTATACAAAAAAAACAAGAAATTTCAAATCTGTAACATCTAGATATGTCAGAGCACAAAAAGCATTTATTCAACAGCAGTCTGTATTAAAACGTCAACCATACCAGGTGAAAGTAATGATATCTGAGTTAAAGTTCACCCATTCTTTCTTTTTCCTATTATTACATTCGTAATCTCATTCATTGGAGTTATCTCCCACTTGACCCGAGTTTTAAACATTCAGCAACAAAAATTATTTCTTGACGAATGCTTCTTACAGAGTGCATATTTTTAATAAAACAATACATTAGTTTACCATACAAAAAATCAGCAAAATTTCCCAACAAATGTTTTTATATGTGATATATCCCAAAAATTCCCAATCACCTGTCTTAACAGAACACTATTACATTCCCCTGGATGACATTTTAATATGGACTGGCCTGATTTGTTTAATTCTTTTTTATAATGATATTTATAATACTCTATCATTTTCATTAAAGATGAAAAGAGACTAAATTAACAAATTATTACGAACACCAGAACTGGTCACATGACTTACCCCATTGTTTGCAGATGAAGGACGAAATCGTGCAGACTGGAATAAATTGTGTATGAACAATAAACACAAATTAGGAATAGATGTAATTATGTAGAAAATGAATGCCTGATGACACTGTTTACAATACTTTCTTCATTGTTATTTTACAGACCCTGTATAACAGTGTTTCAAAATATTCATTGACATTGTTCAACTGGGAAGAACAATCAAAACAACAATGTTAAACATTTCCAATACAGGACTGCTATCATCCTATAAAAATTTGCTACCATGTGATGGAAATGAAAACATCATTTGTAAAAACGAACACTACTGCGCTAAATCTGACATTAGCAATCTAACCACATGATTTTCTTAAACAAGTTACAGAATGGCCTACAATTATCAAAAAAAAAAAAAACAAAAAAAAAAAACTCAATTAGACAATATCTTTTAGCATTTTCTAAACACAGAGTTTCCATTAAAATGAATTTTTATCAATTTGATAAAAATTCATTTTAATGGAAACTCTGTGTTTAGAAAATGCTAAAAGATATTGTCTAATTGAGTTTTTTAATGGGGTGTCTAATGTTAATATGTCACATAGAAAGAAGTTTTCAGGACCCAATACTAATAATCTTCAAAGACAAAAAAAAACAATATTAAAAGGTAATGCTTCCATCCAAAAGCTGCATTTTTAAAATCAAGTATTTATTACCTGAATGTTGATATGTACAAAACTCTAAGAACTGTAGTTTTTTTTATGGTGAAAAAAATCCTTACTGTACACACACCATGTTTTCAGTTACTTACATATGATGATAAATACATTATACCCTGTACAGTATATACCATGACTGGGAATACATTCCGTTGCACATGATTATGTCTATGCATAGATATAACATGTACATCTTAATTATGATTAAAATGAGATTTCCTTCAAAACACAGACTGCAGCCAGAGAGAATTTGCACCATTGAAAGCAGTTCTCACATTAACAGAGACAAACACAAAGAAGAAACAGAATGTGTGTTTCCAAGATCTGGCCAAAGCCTAAGTACAGAATGTGTGTTTCCAAGGTCTGGCCAAAGCCTAAGTATGCACAAAAATCATGCCTCGAGAGAGAATGCAATGAAACAGTTTTCAATTTTTTAACCCCCAAAATTAACCATGAAAATTATTGAAAATGAAAGAAAAAGCTGAATATAAAAAAAGAAATAATAAAACATACATACAGCTTAATCGATTTCATTTCATACAATATATATATATATAATATCAAACAATCTTTTTAATATAATAAAATTCGAAGTTTTAGAAAGAATTGAAAACTGTTTCACTGCTACAGTGAGAGTCACACTGATAATACAATGAACTTCTACCAAGCTACTGTCTGCCTGAGGATCAAGCATCTTTTCACATGTTATTTTCCATTTTCGTCTTTCCTGTTTAATATCAGAAAATAGAATTTGTAGACTACTTCACAATATACTTATTATCTCTGTTTATGACCATACGCAAAAGAAATATAGTAGTATAATGGATGCCTGCCACTGCAAATAAATAAACTTTGTAGAGACCCTTCCAAAACTCATGCCTGGTAAGATACAGGTAATCTTACTTTGCAGTTTCATGTTCAAAATTTTTGGCCTCTGGTAAGTAAGTAATCAGTTTTGTCTTTTGTTCAGGTGTGATATTCAAAACAATTCTATAATTGCCTCATTTAACCATTTAATGTTTTTTTTTTATAATATCTATATGTATGTACATATACAATGGATATATGGTTATAATTAAAATTGTATAATACATTTACATGCATGAATATACACATCATTATGTTGCAGACAAAAAAGGAAAATAAAAGAATATACAGATACACATGGGATTATGCAGTTTTCTTAAACTATAAAGTTTAAGGGAAGAAGGGGATTCCTATTCTTAACTTGTTTAACAAGTTACATTTAGAATGAAGGAAGGTAGATTTTTTTAAAGTATGCAAAACAAATAGTTGGTAAATGGATGGGTTGGATTGATTAATAATGAACAAGTAAAAACTGCTAACATTATTTATAGAAAATAATGAAAACGTGCAATACACTTGTCTATATGTAGATACACATTTCTTATTTATGATACACAAGTACATGTACATGTTATCTAAACCAGACACATCAAGTACAGAGAAACAACAGATATTTCAGAACAGCACTCAATCATTACAATGAGATCAAGGTGAACACAATGTTCTGTAATAAGATTTATTTGTAAATTCTTTATATTAGTGGTAATAATGTGTCAAATTTTGTTTATTCTAGAATTTCTGAATTAATATTCAAATTCTTTGGCTTTGTCATGACTGCATATGCTAAATCACAACACTGATACCCACAGAATAATACATGTGTGTACAAGTATGTCTTAAAAACAGGGTGTGAATCATGGTAAATACAAAACTCTTTTAAGAATTGTGTTAAAATTAGAAGTTATAGAGTAAATTAAGTACCTTTCAGCTCATTACTAATTATATTGAAGATCTTAATTCAATAAAACCTGCTACAAAATTTGACAGAAATGGAGATAAATCAATTGCAAAAATTTATAAGCCAAAAATGTTAATAACAAGATATTTCACATAAATATGCATATTATTCTGCAATGTTTGCTTTGTATGTCTCCAAACTGCAATAAAATCATTAAGCTTTTTCAACCATGAATCACCAGTATAATAAGTTTGATTCATAAGCATACATGTACCGAGCATTATTTAAATGGTGTAATTTATAGGTTAAAGAGTATATGAATCTAAAAGTTTTTTTTCTAACAAATTTGTGTTCTGTAAACCCTGCTGTGTCTGGTTTGACAATAAGAGTAAGAAAAGTTATGTAGAGACAAAGGATGTCTACATTTTCCTCTCACCGTGATTTTTCCTGCTATTCTCTCTTTCTAACAATTCAGAAGAATTGATAAAATAATTATTGGGTAAATTGCTTTGTGTATTTATACTTTTCAAATGCACATTCATTTTTTGGCAAAAATGTAATTATTTTATATTGTATTTACAAACTGTCCTAAAAGAAAAGATTGACATACAAAATCATCTTTAAAAAAAAATCATTGAAACTCATGAGTCTGATGCTGTAATAAGCCTTAAAATAATTAGGGAATCAGTAATGAAGAAATTGCTAGCATTGTAAAAACTATCTCATCAGAGCAACTATTAAATAGAAATTAAGTTACAGCATGTTAGGCAGAAAATGTTGCTAAACATTAAAAAGCTGATTTTTATTCCCCAAAATTATTCTAAGCAATAATGCTGGCTATTTATTACCCAAGTTGTTATTTCAAAACTTACCCTTAAATTTTCCAGAAGCTGAAGGACAGAAATGTTAAGTTTTGTACATCAACCCCTTCTACATGTAAGTATCCAATTTATTTAACATATAAAGTGGAAGTACTAGCTACAAAACTGTGTCTTAAATACAGGAAGTGAAAACATACATTTGGGTTTGGTGAGTATCTAGTATCACAAAGAAATGAAATTTAAAAATGACTTCTACAAAAATCAAATCTAAGTAGTAAAAGTATGTTTTACAAAAATCTTACTTTCGCTCTGGCACCCATCTTTGCTGAGACGTCCTGGTTCCTACGGCTCTGCTGAAGTGTTCTCATCATTGGGTCATGGCAAATTATTCCTGTAAAAAAAGTATTACTGATTACTGACATAATATATGAATATATGAAAATTGATCTGCATCTTCATTTATTTGTACTTAGTTAAATGATCACATGTATCAACCATTCAAAAATACACATTATTAATTATAAAGTAGTCCCCCTCTCGAGTGACCCCTCGTTGAACGACCACCCCTTTGTCCCCACCATTTTCCTCTTGCATTAACTCATTTCTGTACAAATTTACCTCTTTTAGAGGACCACCACTTTAACCCGACCAGCGACCGCCCTATAGCTATAAAAACCCGTGCTTTCCCCCCTCATGAACAACCACATTATCAATTTGTATATGTTTATGTTTACTAGAAATGACGCTGAAAGTTCGGGAAATTGACCGGTTCATTATTGATTTTTACCAGATGAAAGATTTTGAATAAAATGTTTATTATTGGTATTAATAAAATATATTCAAGAATGTTGGTTGTTTATTTGTGGTTTTTATATCGAGTATTGAATTGAAAAATGTTTATGTCCCAATATCTTCACGTGATGTGTACCACATTTGCATACGATAGTAAACATAATTTGGACAATACCATTTTGATTATAATCTTGGCCTCGTGACCCAATAATGTTACATGAACTGTCATTACTAATATATTACATTGTATGTCTTAAAGAAAATGTGTTTGATTCTTCCATAAATTATTTTTATAATTTAATTTGATCAAGTTAAAGAAAGCGTTAATCAGCCAAATATAGATTAAAAATAGGCTTGAGATAATTTACATACCGAGCTAGATTTAATAGTCCAAACTGTTTACATTTATTACACGTTTATCATTTTGATAATGTGTTTGCTGAGAATTAAAAATTCAATCAGGAAGATAAAATTTGCAATTAATAATTTAGTTAGCTTTGTACAGTGAATTTCGAGATTTGTACGCAAATTTAACATTTCTAAAGCACATGTCTCAAGAATATTCTGAATCATAGAATGGTTTGAATGAAGGTTTCACACAAAGTGGGTTAGAACTACACATTGCATGTACGATATTGGGAAAGAAAACAGTTTTATTGACCAATATAAATAAAACTTGATTGAAAATGAGCGGACAGATAAATCTTAAGTATGATAACACATGTACCTACAAAGAAAACAAATGTTAATACACATATATCAAACATATATTTTGTGAAATATGGTAAAAATTAGTTACAAAGATATCATCCTGAACAAAACAAGATAAAAACAAGTTGCTGATTATAATAAAAATACATGTACACGTAATTACAATCTAATCATAAAAAATTCCATTTGAGAGACCACCCCTTTTGTAAGACCACTTTTCAGTTGCAAATAGGATGGTCTTTGAAGAGGGGGACTACTATAGTTATTTAGACATAAGACAAGTTGTATAATGTCAATTGATAACTTAATGATATATTATTTTTAGCTGTACCTTGTATGTATATTTACCTGATAATGTAAGTAAATCTGAGATCATATGTGTCTTAATCTTGGTATCTAAAGGTGAATCACTGTAAAAAAAAAACAGAGTAAAAATGACAGCAACATATATACTGGTCAGATTTATTATTTGTTTCTGTTTATTTGCATGTTATTTTAATGCCACTTTCAGTAATTTTCAGCTATATCATGATGTCCTGTTTTAAAAACATGGTGAATTTCCATTTACTTAGAACAGCACTTCATATTTCAAAACAAAATCATTACATGTTAGTTTAGTTTTAATAAGTTAACAAAGATCATTCGTTCGAATCTTAAAATAAATACATAGTAATGTTACAGAATATATATACCAGGCTAAAGATGGAGACAAGTTAACTTCTAGCACCCAGGGTTTCATGTTGTCATCCACAAGGACGTCAAAGCCATAAAGTTCTGTAACATGAAAATTAATAGGTCATTATAATATTTTAAAGAACATTCAGAATGCTATATACATATAGCTTCTTTTATTCTGTTTTTCATGTTCAAGTACATCAGACTTGGGTGGAGGGTCAATCTGTAGGGTAAAAATTGCAAATGTCAGGAATTGGCTAGGATGCAAAGCAAAAGCCTTAATAAAGAGGGAATGGTTTACAATTTGTTGGAAGTAGGTTTTGGGTCTATGTCCAAAAATGTAGCAGGAGTTGGTTACACAAAAACAGAACCATCATGTAGAAAATGTGCCGAAATGTTCCCATGTCTAGAACTAGAGGCTCCCAGGAGCCTGTATCGCTCACCTGAACCTGAAACCAAACAACCTTTTTTTATCCATCTTTTCTTTGCTATAAGGAATTGCCCAACACTTCTGCAAAAATCATTAATTTTGACCTTTTAAGGGAAATAACTCCTATAAGAAGGAGCATTTGATGCTTAGAGGGAGAAAGGAGGTTCACTTCAAATTTGCTGTACCTGTTATACTTTTTTAACTATCAGTCGAAAACTCTCTAGACTCCCGCCCCCCCCCCCCCCCCCCCCTTTTTCTATTTTAAGCCAACGTAGCTATGTAGGTAGTCAGGTGTCATGATTTGCACAATTTTGGTAGAGGAGGTCCTAAAGATGATGTGTGCAATGTTTTAAAGCAGTCCTTTCATTGGTTAAAGAGGAGAAGATTTTTTTAAATCAAGTAAAATTGATAAAAAAAATGTTCAAGGAGAATAATTCCTAAACGGTTCATCAGACAATCTTGACCCTAAAGTCATTTTTGTAGCCCTCATAGAGCAGAAAAATTAAGCAATGCTAACTTTTTTTCTAGTTCTAATAATTTTCAAGATTTTGAGGCAAAAATGTCAAAAATAATCAATTTCGACAATTAAAGGGCAATAACTCCTATAAAAAGGCATCATACAACTTCAACCCAATGGAGTGTTTCGTAGAGCTTTTGATGCAGATGAAGGCATGTCTCTTGGGTTTTCCTGTATCTGTTACACCTTTTTAAATATAAGCCAAAAACTGTATTTTACCCCCCCCCCCCCCTTTTCCGTCCTATTTTTAGCCATGGCGGCCATGTTGGTTAATCTGCAGCTATGGTTGGTGCGAACTTGGTTGAGGACATTTGACAGATGATGTGTACAAAGTTTCAAAGCAGTACTTTCAGTTGTTTCAGAGGAGAAGATTTAAAAAAAATCAATTAAAACCGATTAAAAAAAATACAGTTCAAGGGGAATAACTCTTAAACAGTTAATCAGACAATCTTGACCCTCAAGTCATTTTTGTAGCCCTCATAGAGCAGAACAATTAAGCAATGCTACCTTTTTCTCTAGTTCTAATAATTTTCAAGATTTTGAGGCAAAAATGGCAAAAATCATCAATTTTGACAATTAAAGGGCAATAACTCCTACATGGAGTCATCATACAACTTTGACCCAATGGAGTTTTTTGTAGAGCTTTAGATGCTGAAGAAGGAATGTCTTTCGGTTTTCCTGTATCTGTTATACTTTTTGAACTATAAGCTAAAAACTGTATTTTGACCCCCTGTTCTATTTTTAGCCATGATGTGTGCAAAGTTTCAAAGCAATCCCTTCAGTGGTTTTGGAGAAGATTTTTTAAGAAAGTTAACGACGATGGCGACGGACGCCAAGTGATGGGTCATGTGAGCTAAAAATGGGAAAACATTCCTTAAACAATTTCATATGATTAAGTGCACAACTTCAATAGGTTTGCAATCTTTCTATAAAGTTTCAAGGATATGGATTGACAGCTGTAGTAAGAATTATGAAAAATAGGTACTCTTAATAAAATTGGTACACACACTTCATTATGTGTGAAATTAATGCATGATAATTACACAACTTTTTCTGAAAATGACTAAGTTCCCAATTTTGAAAAATATGAAAAAAACCCTCAACAATTCCATAATAGAATATGCACAACTTCTCTACATGCGCAGTCTTTCTGTGAAAGTTCAGAGATCTGGACTGAAAACTGTAGGAAGCGTTGATACACAATATAGGAACCATCTTCTGCAAATGTTATGAAGTTCCCAGGTGTAGAAACATAATAGCAGCTTCACAACTTCAATACATGTGCAATCTTCCACCCCGCCCCCCCTCCCCATCCCCCATCAATTTCACCATACTGTACTCAGGTTCACACTTCGTTCAACGGGCAAATACAAACAAGTGTGGACACAGAAAAACGTCTCGCCTGTATTCCGCATCAGTAACGAAAATAAATTTCGTCATAAGCATTACGTAAATAGCATTAAATATCAGCAGCGGCCTGTATACAAAATATTGTCACCATACACTGCATAGTTGCAGGGGAACAGCCGTAACCCAAAAACTTTAACGCAGTCAATGGACCGTGAAATTGAGGTCAAGGTCAGGTGACACCTACCAGACAGTCATCAGCAACCTATACACCAAATATTGTCATCCTACCATGCGTAATTACAGAGGAACTGTCGTAACCCAAAAACTTTAACGTAGTCGCTGGACCGTGAAATTGAGGTCAAGGTCAGGTGACACCTACCAGACAGTCATGTACAAGTCATCAGCAACCTATACACCAAATATTGTCATCCTACCATGCATAGTTACAGAGGAACTGTCGTAACCCAAAAACTTTAACATAGTCGCTGGACCGTGAAATTGAGGTCAAGGTCAGGTGACACCTACCAGACAGTCATGTACAAGTCATCAGCAACCTATGCACCAAATATTGTCATCCTACCATGCGTAGTTACAGAGGAACTGTCGTAACCCAAAAACTTTAACGTAGTCGCTGGACCGTGAAATTGAGGTCAAGGTCAGGTGACACCTACCAGACAGTCATGTACTAGTCATCAGCAACCTATACACCAAATATTGTCATCCTACCATGCGTAGTTACAGAGGAACTGTCGTAACCCAAAAACTTTAACGTAGTCGCTGGACCGTGAAATTGAGGTCAAGGTCAGGTGACACCTACCAGACAGTCATGTACTAGTCATCAGCAACCTATACACCAAATATTGTCATCCTACCATGCGTAGTTACAGAGGAACTGTCGTAACCCAAAAACTTTAACGTAGTCGCTGGACCGTGAAATTGAGGTCAAGGTCAGGTGACAGGTGACTGACTGGCAAGTACTCATCATAAGCTACCTCTGGACCAAATTTGATGCACCTAGGGCTTGAGCTTACAAAGATATGAAGCAAGATGTCAAGTGTTTACGCCGCCGCCGCCGCCGCCGCCGCCGCCGGATTCCCATACATATGTCTCGCCTCCAGCGACTTTCGTCGCAGGCGAGACAAAAAACTAGATTCATGAAGTGCAAGCTTATTATTAAAGTAAATGACATATATATAACCAGTATCTCACCAGGAACACAAATTTGATAGTACAAGGTCTATATCACCTACATGCTGTTCACTAAGCATACAGGCAGCAATTAATAATAAACATGGAATGATTGCAATTGGATCCAACTGGGAGTGGATCCAACAAACTCAGAATTTCAGGTATTTATTACATAAATACATGTAAAATTCACATCAATTAATCTCCAGGAAAACATTCTTCTTGTTCATTGATACAATTGTTTATGGTTATTTCTAAAACAGAAATACTGGTCTTTTATTTCTACACATTCTTCATATTACTTACCAAAACAATTTCCTCTGTGAGGCATAAACATTTTACAGGCAGTAGCTATGGGGAGTTCTACAGAGATGATGGTTTTAATGATGACATCCTCAATCTTCATCATTAAAGCTGAAGGTTGAAACAAAAACTAAAGAATTAAAAGCTGCAAGTACATAATAAAAAAGAGAGTACACATGTTCACAGTCATAGAAAATGTGCTAATCTGTACATGAATTGGGTATTTAAGATATTATCATATTATTCTGTGGGAAAAAAATGCATTTTACTGATGTCAGAAATGTGTGATTTTGGTAAACAATAGAATCTTAAACAATTTACCTACACATTATTTTCTTATATCATCATTTTTGTCTACACCTCAAATCTGTTTGCATATCATGTAAGGGAAAGCAGCTTTTATTACAGCAATAATTCCTTTACAAACAGGTGTATTATATATGTATTGCTTTGGGAATATTACAAAATGTATTGGATATCTGTATGTAATCGCTAAAGCATGAAATCAATTGGTCAATAAGAAATATTTTACAAGTAATCCTGACAACCACAATTTAAATCAACAAAAACAAAAATCACAAAAAAATGATTATAAAAGCCTGCTCTATTGGGAGATTACTCCAGCTGATGGGGAGTCAAATATTAATGTTTTAAAGTTTTAAATTAATGAATACCACACAATTACCAAACAAAGTCAATGTTTGAAGAACACAACAATGAAATCTTTGCCTGTACTACCTGCAGTGTCTTTGCCATGTGATCTGAGGTAACGTAACAAAGCTCCTAATGACCATTTATTTCCATAATCTTCTACTTCAGGGTCATCATTTCTGTAAATATTGATACTCATTTAATTATTACTATATGTATTGCAATCATAGGTCTCTATGAGCCATGTCAATGCTCACTTCACTTTAATATGTCAAAGAATATTAACACAAAAATATCTTGCCTGCAACATCTCAATAGCATTAAATTGTCATCATTTAAAATACACAATGCACGATAACAGAGGAACTGACCTAATCCAAAAACATAACCATTGTGACTGGACCATGAAATTGAGGTTAAGGTCAGATGACACCCACCAGACAGCCATGCACTTATAAACCAAATATTGTCATCCTACCATGCATGGTTACAGAGGAACTGCTCTAATCCAACAACTTTAACATAGCCACTGGACTGTGAAGTCCAGGTCATGGTCAGGTGACCAGACAGTAATGCACTATTCATCAGCAACCTGTATACCAAATATTGTCATCCTACCATACATGGCTACCGAGGAACTGCCCTAATCCTTAAACTTTAATGTAGCCATCAATGATGTCAAGGTCACGTGACTTTAATGACTCACTGTCAAGTACTCATCATAAGCTACCCCTGGACCAAATTTGATGGCCTAAGCTTACAAAGATGTCAAATGTTAACGCTGCTGCACCCGGATTCCAATATATATGTATCGCCTCCAGTGATTATCGTCATAGGCAAGACAAAAACATAAAATAAACCTAAAGTATGTTTAACTATTTCTTGTTCAAAAGCTACTGTTTAAATCTAATCATGTGCTGATAAAAAGATGAAGCAGAACCAATCAATTGGCCTTGATGTTTCTATTTACATATTCACCAAAATAAAAAAAACTATCCAATTTTTCTTAAATCCTTTAATACATGTACTAATTTACGGTGTTATTTCTAAAGGATGAAGTGGAAAGCCCATTTAAGGATATTTTCTACTTTTGGTTGGAGGGTGAATCAACTGGATACATTTTTTGTAGGTGACAATTCAAAATTGAAGTTTGGTGTTCTCAACTGGCCCTTTGGTTTGAGGAGATTTCAATTTTTTGTCAAAATAAGTCTAATTTGCATATATGACTTAATCACAAAAGTATCAATTTTTCTGAAAAAATTGGCATGAAAGTGTATGTCAATACACACTTATAAACAAACTACTTTTCTGTTTTTACAGGTGACATGCATGTATTGCTACTAACCTGACATAATCCTCACTTTTCTTGTTGACACTGTAATTTGTTAAATGCATGCACTGATTGCGTATATGTCTATTGCTTTTTTCATACTTTACTGTGGCAAATCTGAAATATTGAAATTTACATTTCATTACTAATGCCAGTGTTTGAAAGCACTTCCTAAATTTTTCAAATGATCCATTCAATTCATAACGGTCCAAGAATTTCATAAAAAATAAAATAATTTTAACTGGAAAAATGTGTTCTCCTAAGAAGAGAAAACTTGATTATTTAGCTGTATACTATACCAATAACAACATGGACAATTTTTACGTTTTCCCAAAATGGTTTAATTTTTTACAAAATTAAAACCGTTTGTATCCTTATATATAAATATGTTTACATTTCTGACAGATTTAATAGATTGGATAAATCAGGGTTTAAAGCCAATGCAGTTATTTACAACCTTGACTTTAGCCCTTCAGCCTGGCACAAAAAAAAGAGAAACTGTTTATGAAAGCTGAAATCAGGTAGAAGTTTGTTTTGTTTGAATGTTGTTTATTGCCACTTTCAGCAATTTTTCAGCTATATCATGGCATCTAGTTTTTATTGGGGGAGGAAGCCGGAGTACCCTGAGAAAACCCTAGACCTTCGGTATGAAAACTGTCAATCCTTGTCAATAAAGATTGGAGTCGAACGCACCCTGCCTGCAGTAAGGCTTGACCCACAATCTCAGTGTTGACAGACCACATGATCAACGTTAGATGAACTACCTTAACCACTCAACAACCAAGGCCTATTCAGGTAGAGGGGAAAGAGGGGGTAATAAACAACTGTACCCTTGTGTGGTAACATGAATAACATGAAAATGAAATATCAATAAAATTTAATGACAGATCAGCAAATAAGAATAATCACTATTAATTTCAGAGATGGTAAATCCAATACTCCAAAAGAGCCTGTAAATGCTCTCCTGGAAGAAAATATTTACAGTCACAAGATAACAAGATAATGATGTCAAACAATGCTCAACTTAAATGTAGAGGTTTTGCTGAACAGTTTCTCTCTATTGTAGTTTTCAAGCCAATGGCCCAAAGCAACAATAATATGCAACAAATAGTTTGAGGCAATAACTGATTCAAGGACTCGACTTGACAGTTTTGGCCTGTTGACTTTGCAATCCTATCCATTAAATATGCATTACAGTTTTCAATACAATAAAAATGTTAAAAAATATATCATAAAAATGAAAAAAACCCCATCATAATCAATATGGCTTTAACTCCTATAAAGACTTGCCTGACAATTTGAAACTTAATGATGGTAGGTAGATCTCAACTTTCTTAACATTTTTGCTCAAGTCAGATTTTCTCTCTTTATACTTGTTTTAATGATATTACACAATTACTTGAATTGCCTTATACCACTATGTTCTATTTTTATCCAAGGTGTCCATGTTGGTCGGTCGGTGGTGACAAAAAGAACAAATTAAATATCAAGACACCCTAATAAATTTGGTTTATATTGGCTTAAAGGTTTAATAAAATGTGATTTTTAAAAATGTTTAATGACATAGCCAACACAGAAGACATTCACCAAGTGATGACAATAGCTCACATGGACTTTAAAAAGTGGCAATTAAAAATTTGATTAGAATCTGTAAAGAAATGAGAAACAACCAAATTTAACTTTTGCAACTTTCCAAGGCATATTTGTAATCACTATTGTTATTCTATAAGTGATGTTAAAAATAAAAATAGCGAGGAAACCAACCGAACAACAAAAGCTGAATGTCATTGGACAATTACAAATCCAGATATAGACAAACATATGCTACAACAAAAAATGTCCAATATTAATTTGATTACACTGTTAGGGATTGAAGCCACAGCCACAAAACAAACATTAACATATTCATCAGAACATAAAAGAATTTTTACTTTAAATGAATAAAAAACTACAGTTTTTTATTGGCAGAAATTTTGTGAACACTCTACCTTGTAAGTCCCTCCTCATACAGGTAGATGACAAGAGGATCATACGATGTGACACATACATACAGTCTTATATCAAATTTAAAACCTGAAATAAAAAAAAAATCATTCAAAGACAGAAATGGCCAGATTTCATTCAACAAAAAGTAGATGAGGGACAGACCTAAATCGAATCCCACGTTATTGGAGGCAATGCTTATGCTGCATAAAAAATTTCAAAAGAATGTGATTAGTAGTAGTTGCTGAGAAAACTGTTACGAAAATTTTTTCCCTGCCTGCCGCCTGACATTCACTATATTATAATCAGGATTTTCCCTCTGTGAAATCTGGCCAATAACATCAAAATTGGTACTTTTTCAATTTTTTTTTAAATTCTAGAACACATGAATACCTTATTAGGTCAATTATTAAACAAATTTTTTTTACAACAATAATGAATAAATAACATCATTAAAATCTTCGATAATTTATAAAAAACCACTTACCATCTATAAGTAATGGGTTGCTCACATATTTACAAACAATTAAATTTTCATCAAGAGGTACCTGGTCAGGCTGGAAAAAAACCAGAAACAATATTAGATTTGGAATTCAAGTGATTGGTGGAGGTTTTCCTATTAGTCCACATTATTTTGGGAGGTGGGTACATAAATAAATTAGCTACCAAGATTCTTGTATCATATAATTTTTTGTTCCAAACAAAAGTGAAATGATTGATTGATTGATTGATGTTTAATGTCCAGCAAGTAATATTTCAGCTATATTTAGGACGTGCAACAGTAGGAAGCATAGTTTAAAATACATAAGGCAGCCTCTTTTTGATTCAAAGAAAATATGTTGAATACAAGATACAAACAAAAAAAACAATTTTACAATAAACTTACATGATTTACAAGAAAGACACCTCGACCTCGTGATGATGCAACTGGTTTGACAATCCATGTGCCTTTCTCTCGTAAGAAGCAGGCTGTAAGATAAGTTACATACTGTAAATATTTCTGCAGAATTTGATGACCAATTATAAATAAACATTTATAAAAGATAGTTTTTTCAAATTCACAATTTTGTATTACATCTTTAAGACCAATCATTTTTGTAAGTTATGAATATTTCTGCTTAAATGACCAGTGTGTTTCTATAAGCAAGCTAATATTTTCTCTGTGATTTCAAGCCACACTGATATACTATGAAGTCTGCTAGTTTATCATATAACATCGTTATTTTGTTTAAATTACAAAAAAAAATAGTTCTGAAAGCTACAATCTTCTGCTGTTTTCCAGGCATGTTTATAATTAACCAAATACAGCTTTTAAAATAAAATAAAAAACTTTTGCAAATAACAGAATGTTGAATGAAGGGTTTGAAAAACTGCTTCAAACTTAACTCCATGATAAAATTGTCATGTACTGCAAAAAGTGGCATTTATCAACAACATATCAATCAATTTATTAATCAAAATAGTAAACATCTAATTGTTTTCTAGATCAGTAATATCAACCACATTTTTAAATAAAAGAATGAACAACATTTCAATGGAGTGTTTGTTTAGCGGTTATTATTAATAATGTATATTTAAGATTGAATGCACTTTTAATAATTAAACTACATATACAGTAGATCACAGCATCCACTTTTTATTGGGCATGGACACTGGAGACAAAAGCATCATCACTGATTAAGTATACACAAATTCATTTAATAAATTAGATTTAGACAAAGAAATTAATAACTTTTTCCATATTTCATACATGTCAATCATTTGTACAGAAGCTTAAATCACATTTCAAGGTTGAAACAAATTATATTTGACTGTGTCTAATCTGATTTCATTCTTTACATATTATTATCTTAGGTGGCTTAAAATCAAAAGATTTAAAACCAATTAAGATATTAAAAATAGCTTTTATTATCTGTTTTCTTTTATAATGTCACTTTAGAAAATACAAGAGATCTCTTAAAGTTATTGATATTGTAATATTTCTTAAATTCAAATAAGTATTTTGTTAACGTTAGGAATTAAACTGCTCAAATGGAACTCATATATGGGAAATGAATAAAATTAGAATAAATAAAATAATCTGAGTAATCCTAGGAAGACATGTGTCTCATTGAAAAGTTTAGAAAGAGCTGTATATAGAAAAAGAGTGAAAAATGTGACTCTTTTTTAAATGTCTGTGGTTTTAAAGAAAAAATCAAAAGTATTGAAAACAAATAACTGATGCACATTGATGCTACAATATGGACTTCAAGAATGGTGAAATTCCATTGAAAAAGTATAGCAGTCTCTGACCATGGTATGCAGTTGTTATATTATTGTAACGTGGCAGCATGCAAGATCTATTAAGAGATCATTGCCAGGGGACAAAAGCACCCAATCTAGGTTTCTGTACTAAGTCAAGCAGTAGGGAGGGGTATAGCAGAGCAAAGCATATCACAATATATCATGATACGGGCCTGCAGTATCACAATATATTTTAAGGAGGATCTTAAACATACATTCGAAGGTGTCCTCCATTTTGCACTGCTAAATTAGTTTTGGAAGACTTATAATATTACAGAAACATGTATTGCCATACTATTCTGGGATTGTAAATGCATTCAAGTTATAATAATCCACATTTAAACTTATTAAAAAGCAAAAAAACAATGATGAATAAAGTAACATTTAACAATTATAAATTGGCTACAATTTACAGAGTCTTATAAATTTTCCAAAGCATACCAGTATTCAGAGATGGTAAAGATACAGTGTATAACCAATTACCCGAATAGCAAAACACCAGAATACCGTTAATACCGCCCACCACTATCCAGCAGACCAATCAATGTAGATATTTTACAAAATTCACCTAAGAATATTTGTTTCATTTAGTGAGGTTCTCAATAATTTATAAGCTTCTTGTAAAATATAGCATCCAGTTTTTATAAGGACAGGGAACTACACATGTTATATTTCACATAGCAACAGCCAAATGTTAAAGTAAAAGAGAACATTTTAACTAACACTTTTTCCCTGTTTTGAATGATACACAACATTTCCTTCCAAATAAAGTTTGTTGAGCTAAATACCATACACTTACCACAGAAGTCTTGATATTCACTGGGAAGAATGAAACTGGGTGGTATGTAATCAAAATGTTTGAGACCCTGAAAATGTACAACTACTATATACATCTGAAGTTGGCATTAAAATCAAAAAGAAAACATGAAAAACTTCTTATGTAGCATGTTATGTAAAACGTTATTACCGTATTAACCAAGTTGCATAGAATACTGGGGGGCCTCGGTGGCCAAGTGGTTAAGGTAGTTCGTCTACTATTGATCACGTGGTCTGTCTACACTGAGATTTGCGGGTTGGATTCTCACTGCAGGCAGGGTGTACTCGACTCCAATCTTAATTGACAAGGATTGCCAGTTTTCCTACCGCAGGTCGGGGGTTTTCTCTGGGTACTCCGGCTTCCTCCCCCAATAAAAACTGGATGCCATGATATAGCTGAAAAATTGCATTAAAACACCATTCAAACAAACAAACAAACAAAGCAGAGAATACTTAATCTACATGTATATTGCAACCACATACAGTAAACCTGTCTGACATTCAATATTCACAGTTTACACTGAACTCATGTAAGATAAGATTGATAAATTAAATGTTTGCTTTAATTCCAGCAAGCAATATTTAAGCAGCTTGGAGTTTAAATTTTCAGTTTTCGTGACAGTAGCAGCAAAATTCTGAAGTTAATTCCTTCTTTCTATGCACTTAGGATAATTCATGACAATCCACCAAAATGTGGTGGATTTTCACAATATCTAGTGTTTTGTGATGAAACACTATAGCTTCATAGCGCCATCTATAGAAAAGAAATCCGATAAATGTTACTTTGATGTGCTGCCATCAACACAAGCTTTAAATTAACTGTGATTGTCTTGCATGTAGCAAACATGTTCCATATAACACATTTCCAATGTTAATTATAAATAAGTGAATTGGGAAATATTATCCCAAGCAAGATGCTATATTGCACAAGCTTGCTAGTATTCAATATTCATGCAATAACCCTTTTATTATATAGTAATAATTTTTTGGGGTGCTTATAAGTGATATTTCATTATCTTTGCTATTTTTTAATATTCTACTAGGTCCAATATTCTCATATTTTCACTTGGTCAGTATTTCTCATTTCGTACAGTTTACAGTGAGATTTTTGTGTGTTGGTCTATGAATTCTTTAACTGTACTTTTAGGGACAATCGAATTCACTTTCATTTGTTCAGTTTCTGCTAGTGGTTCTGCTAGTTCCCCCTTCTAGAGCAGATCATGTATGTTATTTTTGGCCATGTTTTTTTGCCAAACAACAGTAAAAATATAAAATATATAAGTCAACCACATTGTCTCTAAAATATATGTAATGGATATAAACTTCAAAAGACTCATGATGGGTGGATTGTTTATTGCATTTATATTTCATGTGCACTGAAATATAAACTATATTTATTCAATAATATATAAAACATTTTGTATAAAAATAATGTGACTGAAAAATTTGAATAAAAAAGGATATTCACTAAAAATAAAATGGTTATTCACCGTGGGAAAATGCATGCGATTGTTATTTATAGAATCCCGGTTATTCCCTTTTTTAAATAACATTCGCATGCATTTTCCCGCGGTGAATAACCATTTTATTTTTAGTGAATATCCTTTTTTATTGAATAAAACAATAACTGTCTTTTGATTCGGTAAATGTGTGGAGTTATTGACTTTTGAAAAAACTCTTTGTTATTCACCTCGCCCGCTGGGCTCAGTGAATAACAGTTATCAAAAGTCAATAACTCCACACATTTACCTCATCAAAAGACAGTAATTGTATAATACTATATGTGTGATAAATTGTCCAATATTCATTAATTTTCAAAAACTATTGTGCCACACATGTATTGCACATATTATATTGTATACCTCCGCTATTTTATTATATTAATTGACCAATTCGGTAAACAGGAAACAGACAACAGACAAGAAATCGGTACTCGCAATATAGGACCACATGGTAAGGTCTTATATAAAATTGCAAGTGGTTGTGATAAGTAGTTGCTGAGAAAACTGTTACGATAATTTTTATCCATTGACAACTAATGATGAAATTTGACTAAGTTGGTAAACAGGAAGTAGATATGCCACAGACCTAAAATCAATTCTTGCAATATAGGACCGCATGGTAAGGTCACATACAAAATTTTAAGTGGTTGTGTTTAGTTGTTGCTGATAAACTGTTACTAAAGTAATGTTGCGAACATAGGACGGATAGACGAAAGGATTGACAGGGGTAAACCAGTTTATTCAATAATATATAAAACATTTTGTATAAAAATAATGTGACTGAAAAATTTGAATAAAAAAGGATATTCACTAAAAATAAAATGGTTATTCACCGCGGGAAAATGCATGTGATTGTAATTTATAGAATCCTGGTTATTCCCTTTTTTAAATAACAATCGCATGCATTTTCCCGCTGTGAATAACCATTTTATTTTTAGTGAATATCCTTTTTAATTGAATAAAACAATAACTGTCTTTTGATTCGGTAAATGTGTGGAGTTATTGACTTTTGAAAAAACTCCTTGTTATTCACCGAGCCCAGCGGGCTCGTGAATAACAGTTTTTTCAAAAGTCAATAACTCCACACATTTACCTCATCAAAAGACAGTAATTGTATAATATCCTACTCTTCTTTGAAGTGGGGGTATAAAAAAAAACATCATTGTATCTGATTATGTTGTTTAAAATTGTGAAGAAAATGTACAATTTTTTCACCTTTTACAAAATTTCTTACAGTATAACCTATTTTATGGTTGTAAATTTAAATTTTTAAATTCATAATTAGTATTTTCCAACAATAAAAAAATTTCTTGCAAGTTTACTGCTATGTTGCAAACCTATACTTAAGATAAATTTTTGTCATCATACACAGTGTTGACATGCTGACTGAGTGGACATATTAAAGACTTCGCTATACCTTAAGTCCTGTCTTGGACAAAAATAAATAACCAAAGGCTCACAGTAGACTGCCATCAAAGGAATTGTGTTTGATGGGGTCAAAATAAGTCCAATGAATCTCAAATATAATTAAAATGCATTTTTCTTTTCTAACCTTTATTCATAATCAGCTAAAAGAATTTGAAAACCATATAATTTTTATAGAAAAAATGTTATTCCACTGTTATCAAGCTGCAGCTAAAATTTGAGCTCACTTAGCTATAAAAATTGTATTAAATGTTTTTAGAGGACTGGTCTAGTAAAAGAAGACATTCTAGCTATAGAGATTATATTTTTATTTGGCCCAGTGGTTTCTGAGGATGTTGGGCAGAATTTTTCTTTTTTAAACCTGTATTGATGTCTATTCTTGCCTATAAATCACATAGCAGAAAGGGCATAAACAAGGAAAACAATAATAAAAAAAATTGCATCAAAATTGGATAAAAAATATTGACCTATAACAGAAATTCTGCCTTCTTTGACTCGGCATTTAAGAAAGAAAATATCTGTTGGCACTCCACTAAATGCTCATAAAACAAAGAATATAACTAGATTCTGTGAGATGGCTGTGTTGGCGATAACAAAAAATGTGCATAAGCTAATGTGACTAATTCATTCCAATTTTTATTAGTCACAAATGGAACTTGTTAACCACTTTATGTTTCATATTAATTGCGATAGTTTTTTTATTCATATTTCATATCATGGTTTTACTTTAGCTGCAAAAACCTAATTCTGAATTCTAATTCATAGCAAAAAAAAAACGTTTAATAAAAAGAGTAACTCTTTTTATTAAACTTTTTTTTTGCGATGAACCCAACAAAGAATTTAAAAAAATGAGTGGCCTTCAGAGGTAAATTTTCGCAGCTAGATTTCACTCAAGAAAAAATTTTATTAATACTTTCAGATATGCATGTATAATAAAATAAACAATAAGCAAATGTGTAATCTTACTTTGATCTGTTGCATCCGCTGAACATTTTTAAACAATCTGTCTTTCCTTGTGATTTCATATGAACGTGGAAAATGGTTAATCTTCTGAAATTCTGTGAGACCTCTTAATGTGAATGGTTTAAGATGTGAACCAGTCCACATCACATTGTAATCTGAACTGTTGGGATGAACCTGAAAATAAACATACAATATGTAAAGTAAAATGTACATGAACATGATGTTTTATATCTGTTTCCATGATAGTAAAACACATAACAAAACAAAATATTTAAATTTCAAATGTAAAAATGTATTTATCCAATGTTAAAATGCATCAGAGTATATTTTGAAATGATTCATTTGACTTTTCATCATATCTCAGGCTTTTCCTTTTAGCGTATAAGTGTTTTTTTTCGCAGTGATTTAATTTTTCGCTATATTCGCATTAAAAGTTAGAATGCGAAAATAAAAATGTGTAAAATATTAGGGCAAATGATTCATTCTGATTACAGACCGCGAAAATTACATTACGCCAAAATAAACTCAGTTTTTTAAACAAAAACGCAAAATTTTCCACATGCAAAAAAACCACTTGTACGGTATTGTGTCATTTTTTATTCGACTTTCCATCATATCTCAGGCTTAGCCTTTCAATGTGTCATGTTTCGTTTAACTTTCCATCATATCTCAGGCTTTGCCTTTCAATGTGTCATGTTTTGTCTGACTTTCCATCATAACTCAGGCTTTGCCTTTCATTGTGTCATGTTTCATCTGACTTTCCATCATAACTCATGCTTTGCCTTTCATTGTGTCATGTTTCCTTTGACTTTCCATCATATCTCAGGCTTTGCCTTTCAATGTGTCATGTTTTGTCTGACTTTCCATCATATCTCAGGCCTTCCTTTTATTGTGTTATGTTTCATTCAATTTTCCATCGTATCTCAGGCTTTGCCTTTCATTGTGACATGTTTCGTTTAACTTTCCATCATAACTCAGGTTATTTCTTTTTCTGTGTCATGTTTTGTCTGACTTTCCATTATAACTCAGGCTTTGCCTTTCATTGTGTCATGTTTAATCTGACTTTCCATATTAACTCAGGCTTTGTCTTTCATTGTGTCATGTATTGTCTGACTTTCCATCATAACTCAGGCTTTGCCTTTTTTTGAGTCATGTTTCGTCTGACTTTCCATCATAACTCAGGCTTTGCCTTTCATTGTGTCATGTTTCATCTGACTTTCCATCGTAACTCAGGTTTTGCCTTTTACTGTGTCATGTTTCGTCTGACTTTCCATCATAACTCAGGCTTTGCCTTTCAATGTGTCATGTTTTGTCTGACTTTCCATCATAACTCAGGTTATTTCTTTTACTGTGTCATGTCTTGTCTGGCTTTCCATCATAACTCAGGCTTTGCCTTTCAATGTGTCATGTTTTGTCTGACTTTCCATTATAACTCAGGTTATTTCTTTTACTGTGTCATGTCTTGTCTGGCTTTCCATCATAACTCAGGCTTTGCCTTTCAATGTGTCATGTTTTGTCTGACTTTCTTTCATAACTCAGGTTATTTCTTTTACTATGTCATGTTTTGTCTGACTTTCCATCATAACTCAGGCTTTGCCCTTCATTGTGTCATGTTTCATCTGACTTTCCATCATAACTCAGGCTTTGCCTTTCAATGTGTCATGTTTTGTCTGACTTTCCATCATATCTCAGGTTATTCCTTTTAATGTGTCATATTTCGTTTGATTTTCCATCATAACTAAGGTTACTACTTTTAATGTGTAATATTTCGTTTGACTTTCCATCATAACTAAGGTTACTCCTTTTAATGTGTCATATTTCGTTTGACTTTCGATCATAACTCAGGCTATTCCTTTTACTGTGTCATGTTTCTTCCAACATCATAACTTAGGCTTTGTCTTTTATTGATACATAGCTTTTATTAGGGCCAACAATATCAATGATGTTAAATATATATTGTCATATAACATTTGTTTTTACAAATGATACAAAATAACATGATTATATTGCTGTGCACAATTCATAATTATCAGAATAATTATATGATTCTAGAAATAAAATAAGATGATTATGACTTTTTCACAAATGACTTGTAAGTATAATTTTTACATACCTCGTGAAAGCCATGAAAATTTAAAATCTGTCTCACAACTTTAGTTTCTGATGCTCCAAATTTGTAAGCTAAATGATATCGCTCTGAAACAATACATAAATGTAAAATTTATCATCACTGGTAGACAAAATATTTCACAATGTGAAACAATGTTAAAACTATAGGTTTGCTTAAATATCAGATTTGGCTTATTTCTATTAATGGTCAAGCTGAAATTTATGCTTTCTATTCAAAATTTTATTGACCAGTATCACTGATTCCCTTTGGCATATAAATGTATACATTCTCATGGTTGGTTTCTGCTCATTAAAATTTTTTATAACAATGCAGAAAATCAATAAAGTTACTTGACAATAAATCAGCATGAAAAACATATTTTATTTCTATATACGTTTGTGTCAGACCTTCAAACAAGTAATGAACGTTTCTTTTTAAAAAGATAATAAAAAGAGTTGTATAGAAAGTAAATATCTGTACTGCAGTCAAAATAGTTCAAACTAAATTATAGACATCAAATATCCATGAGATTAAATGTAAGTGAATGATGACAATGTTACATAGATTACTGTAGATGCTCGCTTAATAGTCGGTCCGCATATAAGTCGGGGGGTCTTTTTGGGCCTAAAAATCTGGTATTTTGCTGTTGACCCTCGTATAAGTCAGTCGTAAGACAGAGGTGTTGACATGAGGTCAGAATCAAATAAAAATTCCAAATTTGTGAATAAAAATCATTATATCAGTAAGACTTCTTGTTTATTATTTGTTTCTCGTGTTTTATGAGTTAAATATCGCTTGTCATTTATCCTAAGTGGTTTGTTTACACTAGTGTACATGTGGTTTGAAAATGTAAACGTAATTATCTCCCTGAATTTGCTATGACTACAAACCATAAAAATGACAAACACAAGTAAATATACAAATATTCATTTTCGTAATTATTTAATAGTTAAAGCAGAGTTTTTAAAATAAATGAAAGCTAAAATACAAAATATAAAGGAATATAGTTTGTAAATTAAAATAATAATTGATGAAAAAACGAATTCAGTAGCAAATATGTATCAGTTTGTTTATCTTGATTTTCGGTTTTTAGTTGTATCATGACATCACCGGGTGTATTATGCAATACATACAAATAAATCGATACATGTGTAAACAGTGGTAAATACGAATGGAAATATGGAAACTGGATAAAATAAACAATACACAAGTAAAAACAATCTTTATTAAATATACTTTATTTAGCATAACTAATCACGCATCTGTCTATTTTTGTCATTATAGTTGGCGATCTATGTACGGCCTTCAAACTTCAACCAGAATTCTTTCTTCTTGTGGTATGGCTCCCTTAAAAGTCGGAACCCTTCTCTAAAACCAAATTTTAACTCCCAATTTCCCGACTTATGTGCGAGTATGTACGGTAGCAAGAATAGCAAGAATAAAACGGAAACAACTGGTACCAGTCTGTCACACATTCCAAAGTAGTGTTAGACACACAAATATTTTGCTGTAAATTAATGTGAAGAGTTATAATAAACCAACTGATTTTTAAAATGTAGCACATATGATATTTGTTTTTATTTGAATGGTGTTTAATGCCACTTTCAGCAATTTTTCAGCTATTTCATGGCATCCAGTTTTTATTGGGGGAGAAAGCCGGGGTACCTAGAGAAAACCCCCAACCTTAGGTAGGAAAACTGGCATTGTACCACATATCAAGCTCAGATCTCAAAATATACCTCCTACTGTTTTGTGGGTTGTCTTTTTATTTAGCACCACTTCTGGATTAAATAAAACAACAGGTGTCTTCTTTCCATACCCTGTCCACTGTATATTTAGTTGTTCTTTGCTTCTGAAAATGGAATATTATATAAATAATTAGTTAAATATAAACATATATTTAATTCATAACAAAATAACATAAATTGACCAAACATACAAAAATTTTGATAACCTAGATGCTCTCATTTAAATCTGACTGTTTGACTGGAAGAAATTTCTGTGCAACACAATTTCAAAATGTACATTTGGCCTGAAATTTAATATAGTAAACTGAACAAAGAACCCAAAACTTAAAAAAGCTTACTAGTAAGTCAAGAAAGAATGAGATTAATCAACTAGTTCCGTATATGTCAATTGCCATTTTTTCTTTACAAATTATTTTTATGTCTTTTAAATTAAAGTCCTAAAAAACATTATAATGTTACATGTAAAAAGAAATAATATTGCTAATTAGGCAGGTGTCACAAACAAGATGTAGAATTTCTTCCAATTACACACAAAATTCCATTCTCAAACAGAACATGTTTGATTCCACCTGTTTCAAATGAAAGTTTCAGGTCAATTTTCGTCATGAATCAATTGATTTTGCATTATTGACACAAGAACAAGAAAAAGTCATAATATGTGTAAATGTCCTGCTAGTATCAAATTGATGAAATTGCAGTTTTAAATAGATGCACAGAGGTCATAAAAAATAAGATTAAATTTCAAAAAGCAATTGACAGCTCAGGTGAGCAAAAAGGTGTGTTAAGAATTAAGTAGAAAACTGTGTGACTGTCTGACCACATGACCTGATGGCATTTTTATTGTTGTCTAACTTATTTCTGGCACAAAAAAGTCTCAGTACAATTGTATTAATACCCTGCAAAAATTTGTTCTGTGTAAAAATTTTTTTTAAATGCCTGGATAAATGGTCTGACCGAATGTCAGGCAGAAGATTTTAAATTTTCAGAATGTCTGATCATGAGATGTAAAAGAAAAGTATAAATTAGCATACGTTTTAAAGATAACAAACCATTTTTTAAATTCTTAGCTAGATACAAATAGCAACTACATGTACATAGACATCTAATTACGTCTTATATAATCTTAGAAACTGTGATAAGGGAATTCATGGAATATTCTAACACACACTGTAATGAGTGCAAAGTGTTGTATGTTATTTCAAGAGAAATTGAGAGGAATTTTGTACACTTTGTAAACAAGGAAAAATAAATAAATAAATGTACATCTACAGTTAAGCTTTTGTGAGATTTAACAAACCTTCTTGGATACCTAAAAGGAAAATAAGAGAAATTGCATTTATATAGTGCTACTATAGCTACAATAGATTATACGCCATTATACGGTATACCAAAGTATTCAGTAAGTGTATATATGCAGAAAACAAGACATTTTACCCTTTTAGTTTTAGCCCAACACAATACTCTCCAGTTGACCAGTCTAGCTCAAAATCCTAAATGTTCAGTTGTGTGCTTAGTAGATAAGTAGCATGTACCAATTTTAATGACCTTGGTATGACCCAATAAGATTGTCATGTACATGTATAAAGGCAGTCATTATTTGTAAAAAAAATTTTGAGGATAAATAATGTTTTTAAAATACACTACTGGAATAAAGCAGCACAAATTGTTTAAAACATAACAATGGTAATGTTGAAACATGTGTTATCCTGCACCACTTACTCTTCCTCCTCAGATTCATAATCCGAGTCTCTTTCACTATTTTCACTTCCTTCACTCTGTTCAGATGGAGTCCCCACAGATCCATTATCAGACATTCTTGTAATTGTACTAGCACCCTGTTATGAGTTTTCCATTATATTATTATTGGGGTTTTTTGGTTGCCGATAAATACACAAGTATTGACAATGCAGGCAAATTACATGATTTCAGTCCTCTTTCACTAGGAACTCATTCTAAAATATACAAAATATTACTATTATTGAAAAACAGCTCTAAAATGATTGATCACTAAGATAACACAATACATTTCTGAAAAAAACCCCAAATTTTTATATTTGTAAACACACAATGTTTAGTGTGAATGCAGGTGAATGTGGTTCAACTATAAAAATTGCTTTATAGATTTTAGACATATTTTTCTCCATGAAAATAATCAACTTAACTCCATTCAAGTTAATGTAAGTACATTTCTACTCTCATTTCCATCACTACCCCTACTTTTTTACATGTAAGTTTCATTTTGAACAGAAAAATGCACTAAATATACAACATTTATACTTTGTACAAGCCTAAGATGGAGGTAGAAATAAGAGACTGTCAGGCATTTCTTGCCTGTTTTTGCAGTGAGTACAAAAAAACTTACTGTATATTTTCAGACAATGTATGAATATTGGTTTTATCCTTCGCCACTTAATAGCATTTTATAAAAACGAAGACATAAACAAAGTGCACTTCTATCCCATTTCTAAATTTTCTGTGCATATTCTAGTGAGAGCCTGACATGAAAAACAAATATTGTATTTGACAACATGTACTGGTAGTAAACCAGCTCAGAATACAAAATTTGTCAGTAGTGAGGACAAGCATAACAGGAGACTATGCTGTCACATGTCAATTGTACAAATAAAGCTTTGCTTTATTTAAGAGTTGTGACTCATAATTGTAATAATTGAAGCAGTAGCTGCAGGATAAGAAAAGTTTTATTTTTATCTGGATACCAATCCAGGTACCTGCAAGGCTGTATCATAGTGTATGCCTGGCTTAAAGAATCATAAATACTAGCGTGTGGTTGTATGTACATGATGTAAGTGTTAATTAAATTTTATCGTACTAAACTCTTAAGCTTAACAATACTGCTGCATGAAGAAATATGGGGTGAAAGTAACTATTCACAGTTTTAGCCAGTTGTCATGGTATCAGATCAGTAAACTGTATAAAACGGAAGTCGGTGAAGATGTAAAATCCGTGAATGTTTACATTTATAGAAACCAGTAACATTTAAACAATAAACTAAAAAACTGGCTTTATCTTGAAAAAGGATAATAATTAAGTTCGACAACACAACAAAAACGCGATTCGCTACCATAATGATTCAAAAGCGGTTTTATTTGAAGCAATGAAGGGCAGGCAAAACTGACTGTGTAGTGTAGCACTATTATTATTGTAATTATATGGAATCAAACAAATGCTTATTCTACATTCATTGAGAATTCCTTTTGGCCCTACTCAAAATCAAGACAATTTACTCCACATAATAACAAAAAGACTTACTTACAACACAATCACACTCAAACTCTTTGCGAGTTCGGACAAGCGCACTAGCAACCAATGAAATTGCTCAATTCTAAATGCCTGTCAGAAGCTGGGATTAATATTATCCGGAATTTGGGATTATGTGCCGGTGTCGTATAATTACAGGTCCAGGTCCGCCCGGACCCATTATGTTAACATTTTGGGTCCGCTTTCGATCGACTTTTGTCTATAATTATAGGTCCGGGTGTAATATAAGTAATTTCTGTAAACTCTCGTGTAGACTACTTTTCTTTTTATATTAACGTTTCCAATATACTTTATCATTGCCAATTAAACTTGAATTTTTCAGATTTTAGCAATATATTTGTTCCGTAGTTTTCTTTCGAGGCTGCTGGGCCTGTGGTTAAACATGATCAATGTTAACGGAAATATATTTTTTTTTAGATAAAGGTTGACATTTAAAAGGCCTCGTAAATATTTTTATAACTTTATAATGTCACTGCATATAGACAAGTAATTCTCTTTCTGTGATAAGAAATTCGATTATAATTAATTGTTTGCAGCTATGTATAGGATTACCGTTCTTTGGGATATAAATCTATATCTCACTCACTTCTAGAAATTTAGAACACTCCTATATGTTACAACTCTTTAACTTTATGATGAGTAAGTATTTCCATGAATGGTGTCAGAAGCACGGCCGAACGTTCCTTATAGATTATTTACGTTTTTTTAAACGAGATGCATTTCTCGTTCGTATCTCATCAAAGGGCGAAAGCCCTGAGATGAGATGACGAGAATATGCATCCAGTTTCAAAAAACGTAATTAATATGTTTACCGCTGTTTTGTGACGTCGTTTGTTTACTTAACGACGTCTTGACAGCGAGGTGAGATGGGCCCATCCCACGCTAGTGCAGTGAGATGGGATAATGAAGTACATAAAGATCAAATGAAATACTTATAAATTCTTTACGTTTTCTGAAACAAGATGCGTTTACTAGGCCATATCTCATCGAAGGGCGATAGCCCTGAGATAAGATTTTTAGATCCGTTTTACTGCTGATCTAATTAAACAAGACGAATTAAGGCTAAATTCTATATTCACTAAATTCTACATCTAAATTCTACATAAAACAAAATCAAAAGTCGTCATCAAAATTCTCTATTAACATCAGCAAAGTTAAAAAATCTCTCTTTTTTCTCCAGACTACACGTGCATTTTTAAAGATAATCATCTTATGCATATTCATATCTGACCAAACTGACCACAACAGATAAGGAGGCGTGTCATTTACTAATGAATCAATTAATTACATGCTCTGATTTCACTAACCAGTATCAATAACATAATTATAACAAGATGACGAGTAAATGCATCGACTTTCATAAGACGTAAATAATCTGTTTATCGCTGTTTTGTAACATTGTGACGTCACAGTGTTTACAAAGCGACGTCTTGACAACGAACTGAGATGGGCCCATCTCACGCCAGTAGAGTGAGAAGGAATAATACCGCACAAAAAGATCAAAGGAAAATATACTGCAAAATAGCGATAAAAGCAGTATTCGTGTTTTTATTATAAAGGTCCCCGGACCCATAAAATTTACAGTTTAAAGGTCCACCTTTCTTTTAAATTTAATAGGTACTAACCAATACTTCTATACTTTACCGGACCGCCTTATTTGATTTAATAGCCACAGACCCATAAATTATACATTTTACAGATCCGACTTTCCAAGTTACGTTTAAGCCACAGACCCATGAAATTTACTATGGGTCCGCATTTCTTATTAAACTTTTTGCATAGCCAGGAGCCCTAACATTTACAGTTTATAGGTCGGCTTTTCATATAAATATTATAGATATGACACATAAAATGTACAGTTTACGAGCCTGCCATTTTTATTAATTTTTACGTCATTTAAAAGAACAGGAACACATGTAAACATGTATACATGTACTGCAGAAGTGATCAAAATATCCGCAGTAACAGAGTTTAGCGATAATGATACTCGTTGGACTATTAGATACTGCCTACATTGATCTGAGGTACGTGAAGACTAATAGTCCAACGTTTTTGGACTTGTGCATATAAGTTTCCAGGCATATTTACAAAAACCAACAGCGCGATCACGTTCCTTTCCCATTTTTATACAAATTATGGTGACTTAGAGTTTATGCCACTGACAGCTTTCATATTGTAAAAGTGTAATTAATCTTCTGGTCTTCTTGCAGGATTCCCCTCTGATAAGTGCATACATGTGTTTGATAATATAGATATTAAATTATAGAGACCCGGCCGGAGCCCAAAATGTTACTTTTACGTATCCAGCCGGATATGTAAATTAGGCAGTAAATATAATTATACTACACCGGTGGACTGTAAGTCCACAAGGACAACCCAACCCAAGCTTTGGTCTTACATTGTGGAAGTTTACCCATAGAGGCGCTTCAAAATCTAATTTATTAGATCTTCCGTTATTTTTGGCTTTCAGCGCCACTCTTAATTGGACATCTAGCGAAGTAAACTGTATAATCTTTGTACCTTTGACGAATTTTAATTACCACATTTCTATGGAATCTATAATTATCTTTTAAAAGTTACAGTCATATAAAACTAGGAATAAAAAACTCCATGCTATGACTAGGATACTGATAGAGTCACTTTTCGGAAGCGGGCTGTAACTTTTAACTCAAACTACTCATACTAAATGACTCTATGACACATTAATTGGATGTGCAGTTAATGTTTTGCCATAGATATTTATTGCACAAGTTTCGATACGAAATTGTGAAATACACACACACAAACACACATGGCATCTGTAAAATAAGTCAAACATTTAACGTTAAAACCATTGAACAACATCGGTATTTGTATAGGAGATGAAATAACGAGACACTAGTAAATATAAGAAGCTGAAATAACTAAACAGTAGTACTTAAAGCTTAGACAGCTGTATGCAGAACCTAATTTTGAAAACCAGAAAATGATTCTAAATTTCAATCTGGATTGCATACTAAATTTCGCGATTTTTTTTCAAACTGATGACAGCCAATAGCTTCGTATATTTTAATTTTATAAATGTGTACAAACTTTTGTATGCTTTGCTTTATATAAAATATCAACATAAAATACGGAAACTATACAAGTCCTAATTTTTGTAATAAGGTAAATTACTATTCTTTTAACATTTACACAAAATTTTATTTTATCGTGCTCTCAAACTTGTTGTTTTCTCTTAAAATTACCCAATTTTTAAAGAGAAATTTTTGTGTTTTATAAAAAAATAATAGTGAAATAGTGCTAGCACATCGAGATCAATACAATGAAAGCCAAGGTACAACAAAGATACATCAAGAAGAAGTCTTCTCTGGTTGACAGCGAGAAGCGCTTCAAAATTGTTTTTGCAGCTATACTGCAGATCTAAGAAGACAACCGCAAGTCGTTCATATTACTTAGTCTACGTATAGCTATCATGGACGGCATTAACAAATCGGTTTTAGAAACTGATAGTGATATGGAATTATGTTAATAGAGTTTTGTCAAAGCTATATTCTTTTTATAGATAAAAATATTAGAATATTTACTTGTAGAAACGCATGCGTAGTAGATTATTGTATTAGTAGATCTAAGTAGTCATCATTCAACGAATTTGCAATCCTTGACACTAGCAAATTTTACTCAGAAGTTAACTTTGCTATTAAGGATTATTAAGATATGTTTTTCACGTGATGAATATATGCGCCTTTATAGACTTTGATAAGGCTTTTTTATAATTTTTGGAAAGAAAGACTTTTCTACACAATGCTGTCAAATAATATCAATGGCAACATGTATAATGTTATTAGAAGTATGTATGACAATATAAAATCATGTATCCTATGAACCAACTGTATGTCTGAACATTTTGCTTGTAATAATAGCATGAGGCAAGGAGAAAACTTTTCGCCTTTTCTTTTTTTCGTTATTTTTAAATGACTTAGAAACTTTTGTCAAAGTAAAACCATTACAGGACTAAAGACTATTTCTGGTAACATAGAAACAACTTAGACATTCTTTTAAAACTTTTAATAATGTTAAATGTCTATGATACTGCATTATTACTGAGCTGAGACACCATATGATCTCCAAACTCGATGCTATTCATGCATATTGTGACACGTGAAAGTTAAATGTAATGTAAATAAAACTAAATTGATGGTAATTGGAAATTGGATGTTACCATACAATTTGAGCTTCAATTATAATAATATAAATCTCGAAATTGTTAATCATTTCAATTGCCTTGAAGTAACTTTTACTAAAACGGGAAACTTTACGAAAAAGTATATAGACGATAAGGCATTCAAAACTATGTATGAAGTTTTGAAAATAGGTAGAAAACATAAGTTTTTATTAACATGTCAACTGGAACTTAGTATTGGACAAAAAAATCAAACCGATTCTACTATACGGGTTTAAAGTGTGGGGTTTTTGTGACACAATGGGAAAAAATACACTTAAAATTTGGTAAGACTCTTCTGAATTTAAAAACATCCACGCCTAGCTATATAATGTATGGGGAATTAGAACGATATACTATTTACATGAATACATAAATTTACTGCCCTTAAATTAGGAAAAATATTTAAATTGTAAGTTGTTTCTATTTTCAAGCCTTAGTCGGATTTGGTATAACGTTTCAGAAATGAATTTTCGATTATTAATTAAAAACTCTACAATATCTTAATCATTTGGATTTTAATACTGTTCGGATTTTATCACCAAAGATGAGGCATTTGGAAAAGCCACCAATATTTCCATAGATTCGATGCTGAATTATAAACATACAAATATAACCAACAGCAAAATCCCATTAATCGTCATTGACCACCCTGGCCAGAAACGCAATTTAAATGTTGTACGGAAACACTGGAACCTGATTGAAAACGATCTAACTTTGAAAGGTTTTCCCGCAAACACCTATTATGGCATACCGTAGACCAAAAAGTATGAAAGACATTTTCGTATATGCTGGATGAAGACGAACCGTCCCACAAAACACGGAGGCTAAACGACATTCAATCGTATAGAGACTGTAAATGCTGTAAAGCGTTTTTAAATTCAAACGTTGATAGCACATTTCAAAGCACAACATCTAAAGAAATGTTCACAATATACTGCAAATGTTCCTTGTAATCCGGCCATTTTATTTACATATTGACATGTGGAACATGTAAGATTAAGTATGTTTGAGAAACAGAGACAGAGTTCAAAATGCGACTTAACAACTGTCGCTTCTGTTTTTATACAAAAAAAACCATTGTCACTCGTCACCTTAAAACCTTTTGATAGATTATCGAGCAAAACCCAAAGTGGGATATAAACACCAACCAGAAGACCTCGAGAAACATTTTTGGACACATCAATTAGATACTCTAGAACTTGATTAATTTAACGTACGTTATCCAGTTATCCACAGGCAGTAGATAACAAAAATATATAGGACATATAGGGTGATTCGGAATCATAAGTTGCTGTAATGTGAACAACAAAAACAATTCCTAGTATTTGAATTGCTGAATTTTTCATTGCACTGAGCGAAATATTGTATTCAGTATGTATAATTGATATAAGTTTTTCTTAGAAAGCTGATAACATATTGTTAATTGTTACTTTCATACTACTATACATAGATGTCTGCATGTCTACATAGACCGTTGCTGTATGTATTTATATCTTGTTGTCAGGCCTTTCTGACATATGATATTGAAAACTGTGCTAATAGGTTATTTACAATGTACTTTATTTTTATTTGTAATTGTATCAGTTTGCATTTGACTGATCCAAAGCTAATCAAACTAGGTTGTTGTTGCATCCATTCTCGGTGGCCGAGTTGTTAAAGTAGTTCGTCTTCTATTGATCACGTGGTTTTTCAACAGTAGATTGCATGTTCGATTCTAACTGCTGCAGGGTGGGTGCGCTTGACACCAATCTAAATTTACAAGGCTTATCAGTAATAAAACATTCAAACAAACAAACAAAATCCTTCAAAAACGAACAATTTCCACCGATAGAAAATAAATCGTCAGAAATTTAAACTGGAACATGTACAATTACACAATTTCTAAATTGCTTTCATAATTAGCTAAAAATTTGAACGTGCTTAATGGAATATATCACTATGAAATACGGAAAAATAACTATGATACGGAAAGACCTAATTTGTGTCATTTTGTGTAACTCAAAATATTCGTTTCAACTTTAAATGAAATTTTGTATCGTGCTTTTCTTTAATTAATATATGCCGAATTGTGATTACATAGTTGCAGTATTTTCATATTAATGTAATTTTATGTTTTATCTAACATTATTTCTTCTTTTTGACCGAGCGTTTTCGGTATATTATAATTACTATTATGCGTTTAGTAATTTATGTTTTTTTCGGAAACAAGTTACATTTTAAACGGACAATTTAATTTTGTTAGATAATGGTTTTTTATATGAAATATGTAATCCCTGTAAAAAAGATTCAATCAATTAGTTGATTAATTGACTAATACCCGGGAATTAATGAACGACAATAAACGCAAGCATACGACACGAGACACATTTGACAATGGACTCGTGTTTTATCTTGCATGTCAATTCTTTCTCAAAATCAGATGTCTAAAACGAGAGTTAAGATGTATATAACAATTAATTTAAATCATCGTTGATGTCCAGAACTTATAACATCAATATCAATAAAATAAAATCTAGAGTACAACAAAGTGAAAGGTGCAACAAGAAGAGGTCTTCCCTGTTAAACAGCGAGATGCGCTTTAAAACAGCTTGTGAACAGAATGTCCGGCTAAACTGTCGCTTAGATACTCATCAACTGAGATAAAGCAAAGCTAAGAAGAACAACCACTTTTAAAAGATGTTCAAATATTTACTTCGTCTACGTACAGTTGTCGTGAACAGCACTGTAAGAAAGCAGATGCTATAGCTGAACTTGGACATGATCTGTTTCAATAATTAATTTAAGTAGATAAATTTACATCGTAGCTGATGAACATCGAGATTAAATTGTACTGATAAAGAACACTTCTAATCACTTCTGAAAACGGGCTCTTCGGAGCCTCACATACTTTTCTATATTGTTGCTACAATCACTCCTGCTAATGTAATTTTTCTCCTGTTGTATATTTTAGCAGCTCCGTAGAGTACTTTCTCCGAAAAATTTGTTGCATTGTTTGTTTGTTTGAATTAAAACGCCACTTGCAGCAATTTTTTAGCTCTATCATGGCGTCCAGTTTCATTGGGGAATGAAGCCAGAGTACCCGAGAAAACCCCGGACCTTCGGTAGGAAAAATGGCAATCCTTGTAAATTATGATTGGAGTCGAGTGCACCTTGCCTGCAGTGAGAATCGAACCCGCAATCTCAGTGTTGACAGACCACGTGATCAATAGTAAACGAACTACCTTTAACTGATTCGTTATTTTCTCTTAAAATTACACATTTATAATATTTACCGACAGGGACAGTCTTTACTAACAACAACAACAACAACAACAACAACCTTTATTTAGGAAAACCGCAGGTCGGGGGTTTTCTCCAGGTACTCCGGCTTCCTCCCCCAATAAAAACTGGACGCCATGATATAGCTGAAAAATTGCTGAAAGTGGCGTTAAACACCGTCAAACAAACAAACAAACAATATTTAGGAAAACCAGCATTACATTGGTGTCGTCCCCACAGTTAATATGACATTAAATTCTTCATACATAATATAACATGTACGAGATGAATAAAATATCCCATTAAGAGCAAATGAATTATCTATTTTCAAAACAAGTATCTATGTATTTGCATATAATAAATGTATCATCTTTACAATTAGGATTCAATATATTTTCAATGTGGGCATTAAGTAAGAGTTTACTGGGCAAAGATCATTGATGTGTACATTTATTTTTGTAAATAAATTAGTGCTTAAAGCATTAAATTTTTCTACAGTATAAAAGAAAGTGTTCTTCGTCCTCGATTTCCTTACATGCATAGTCTTTTATTTCTTTCTTTTTCGGTCTGAAATATCTACCCTCTTCAATAAGTCATTGATGAGCACTTATTCTTAATTTTGTAAGATTTTTTGTTAATGAGTTTGGAAGATTGAACGTTAAATAATATTGAATTTCAAAATGTGAATATATATTACTGCAGAAAAATAATTTATGTGATACTCTTTTTGTGATAAAGTTTTCATTGTTTTCTTGCTATTCTCTTTATATTTATCTTCTAGAAAGGTTATTAAAGTTTTTGTATTATTATTATCTTTATCGAGTTTCTATTTTTTCAAAGAATTATCAACAAATGCAAATCATGATCTGTGCCCTGCATCAAATAATGTCTATTCGCTAGCCAAGGATTACGATCCGATACTCTTATCTTCTGCCAAGGGTTACGATAAGAGTATCGGATCGTGACCCTTAGATAGCGAACGAAGATGCAAATAATGCTTTATCAACCGTCAGAAACTTCATGTAGTAATTTGTCATCTGAGATCAACTTAGATCTGCTGTAGTATTTGATAGCTAAGTATTTAATAAAATTAATGACTGGTGATCTACCTAGTTCACATTTGCAGCCAAATTAGAACTTTTACGATTAACATTAAGAACATATTTGCAGAATTTGTTTTGAATTTTTTCAATTGGCAATTTATCAGAGTTGGATTCTGTTATGGTAAAGTCACTAATTCATATCTCAGATCCATATGTACAAATTGGTCTGGTAAGAGTGTCAAATAATTTCAGTTTTAGTTTTAAGTTTATATTGATTGAGTTAAGAATTTTCACAGTCGCTGTTACAAATTAATGCAATATTTTTTTATTATTTACAATTTATTTCTTCGTTTTCCATCGAGGGTTTTGTATATTATTAAAGTATCTATACGTTTTTTATTTTATCGGAACAATGACATTTTAACAAAATATTGTATATTCATTTAAAATAACAATTTGAAATATGCTTGAAACAATGATCTCTGATTCAATCAAATAGTTGATTGTTAGGTGCATACCAAATGTAAAGATCAATAAACACTGAACCTATGATAAGTTTTATTTTTTACTAATCCAACCAATACGTCATTATAATACCTCATAAATTATCACAAAATATAAACTTGTCACATTATCACGAGCTATTAAGATTATATTTTAAACATCGGCCTTTACACAAGTCCTGTTTTTATCCCAAGCCATAATTATCTCCCATGAATGTGGTGGCGCTTTGGTGGAAGCGGGTAATTTACAAACTGCAAACGGTAAACAAAACATACAACTGAGATCTTAATAGAACAATAGTCGCCAACACTAATTTGCTTAAATTTCATTTTATAACAATAATATGTAAACATTTTTTCATATTAGCTTGTTAGAAGTGCGTCGTAATGTCTTCAATCTCTAAACTAAACACTAAAACAGACCATGATCTCTTGATTTGAATAATTTTTGGGTTCCGTTTCAAAAAGCGATCGCTAATAAACGTGCTCGTTATCCCATACAATTTAAATGGGATAACGTGCACGTTAATCTAACGATCGCTTTATGAAACGGCACCCTGGTATGGACTCTGAGGCCATATAAAAATTATTAATTGTTGGTTTACCTTAACAATAACATGGCCAGATTTTTGTAGACCCGGCAGCTGGGACTAGTATAACTAACGGGATTGGACACTCGCTAAGTCTCCAGCTAAGGAAGTACGATTTCTTTGTCGCGACGAGACCAGAATGAGATTAAGCGACGCAGAAGTGACATAGACGAATGTAATACGATACCAACATTTTAGTTAAATTTGTTGCCAACTTTCTGTGACAGTAAATATGTTGTAATTTTGTAGAATTTTGTGTGTCTTATTTACCTAATTGTATTACCATGACCATGTTTTATCAATTAAAAAAATGTTAAAATCAGCGAAAATCGTGGGCCACATTTTGGTATATCATTTTGGCGAACTTTATATTTTATGACCATATATTATCATAATGCAGTATTACACATTTAAAAGGTATAGACCAACCAATTAAGTTTTTTTTTTTTCGTGTTGCAGCATATAGTTTTTTTTGTTGTGATTCCCTGTATATTTCGGATTAGGTAGCATGAAATATTTGCAGGTTTTTGGAAAGTCGACGCAGATTTTTAAACGGTCCCCTTGAATACAACCAATGTACTTCTGTATTATGAAAGCAGTATTCATTTCTCTTTCATATTCTGAAAGATAAATGTTTTAAGATTGTAAACAGATAGGTCATAATTGAGGACTTGAAAAATCACTTTATGTTTTACAAAAACTTAATTACAGTTCATGATTGTCCATTATTAAAAAAACATCTCTATTCATTTTGTGTTATGCTTGTGATTGGTAATAAGCATAATAGAAAAACTGGTACTTGGACTTGTCGGCCATACTTTTTTTCGTCCATAGTAAATCTCGTCCACAGTAGACATCGGCCCCTGACATTTCGTCCATTCCATTTCGGCCATACTATTTATGTTAGTATATTGTTGATTTATTCAGTATGTACAGGAATTAAAATGAAGTTATCTTTTAATATTTCAAAGATGATTCGTTTTTGTGTGGTAAAATAGTCAAAGTAAATGCCGTTTCTGATGATAATAATCAGTTTAATCCCGGAGATTAATAATGTATTTTACAAGACATGTTTATATATTGGGTTTATATATGGTCTTTTTATTGATTTATGTAATTGAAAAGGTTATTTCTACCAATTTGAATATTGAATATAACAAATACCAAATAAGGCTTTATCAGGGGCTGCTCTGGCTTCTAAAAAGCTGGCGCCAAAAAAATCGCCAACTGCAATTTTCCGTCGCCAGTTTTGTAAAAGTGTCGCCATATAAGAAATCGCTAGATCACTATATTACTTGGCGAAATTGTTTAACATGTGTGACATATTCTTTAATGTCGGACGACATTAAAGAATATGTCACACATGTTAAACAATTTCGCCAAGTAATATAGTTATATATTGTGCCGAATGAAAATAAAGCTTTCTTATCTTATCTTATCTTATCTTATCTTACGAAATCCAAGTTTGCCGGAATCTAAATTCAATTTTTCAAAAGTTTGTTCTCGAGCAGCCCGTACACTAATTGTATTGTAATCATGAAAAGATGTGTGAGTGATTTCTTGTTGGCAGAAAACCAAAATTTTTGCAGTAATTTATTAGAAACATATTCCCGTGAATGAACATAAAACCGGATAACTGAAAATAGAACTACGCATGTGCAAGTTTTCTAATTACGAAACTAAGACGGACATCCGGTCCGGAAATCACTCAACAACGATGTCAGTTTTCATACCTGTATTTTATAAAAAAAAATATTACTACAAAAATATGTTTGTTTTGTTATTTTTATAAATTAATTAACAGCATCAATTGTTTTATTACACGTTTACTCAAATGTGGTGCAGGTAAAGCTGCTTTTAATCGGACAACTTTGTTGATTCATTTATTGCCGATTTCCGTTTAATAACTCCAAATCACGTGCTCCAAATAACACACATGTCACTGGATACTACACAATACACGTGTATTTACGACCATAGAAGCCGACAAAGGATCTTTAATGATGCAATCGCCGATTACCGATAAATTTAAAACGTGCATGCTTCGTTTAAGACTATAAAACCTTGGCGCCAAAAAAATCGCCAGACGCAATATTTTGTCGCCAAATGAAAAAAAAAATCGCAATTGGCGACATTGGCGAAGCCCAGCGCGACCCCTGCTTTATTATTTTATTTCAGAAATAAGCAGTAACAAATAAGATTATCACAGAGCATCATACACATTAAACCGCTCTAACGTCATGCAATCATAAATTAAATATATTTATTTTAGACATAGTACTATAATTATTTAGTAAACACCTTCTCATACAAAACCTTTCATTTAAATATTCAATTGAATACATGTAAAGGGAAAGTTGTCAAAAGTTGACCAGAATGGTGGTCCGTTGGTGTATTGCATACACGAAAATTTCAACTTTGGACTTAATTTGTAAAAACATGCAATACTCCCGTTAAAAATTGGTTAATAGATTCCTCTAGGAAATTTTATAGCGAATTCATTGAAATATAACTCAATTGTATTTAGAAATGGAGTTGGTAACTATCACTTAAAAAAAAAGAGTTTAACAGGGCTTTTATCGAACCATCTGATTGTATTTTTCTTAAAAGAATAGTTTGTCCAGACGAAATCATTAAATATATAAAAAATTTGAAATATTCCTTATAATTTAATTTTAACTATAAATCTTATCAATTTTTGTGGTAAAAACGTCGATGATGTCATGGAACTATTTGAATTTTAAAGGCGTTAGAATAGGTCATAGGTCACGCAAGTTATTTCTTATAATATGGGTTGCCCGATGTGACCAATCAGATTTCAGCTTACAAAGCAAATTAAATTATTTGAAGTTAAAATCATCGGAACTGGCAGGTTTTGAGAGGCCCCGGTCAGGTTAGGGGAAACCAACAATCTTTTTGTTTTGGCCTGACCGGTAGCTGGTCAAATCGCACCACGGGAAAATCGCCCCCTGTAAAAACGGCCAATCAAAAGCCAAATCTCCCCCATCAAAAACGACCTGGTCTTCAGCAAAAGCGTTATAGTATATATACACAGGTACTTGTGGAAGGGACCCCCTTGGTGCCCCAATATGCCCCACCCCCCTTTCTTGCAAATTATATTATTTTGTATTTCCTACTTATGATATACCAGGCCATAATTAAAAATATGTTTGTTTGCACTAACGCGAGCGACCGGGAAAAAACCCGCCGACCCGGAAGTTTTTTATTAGCCCAAAAAACGAAAGTTTTTTTCTGGAATTTTCCCGTTGTCGTTTCCGTCATTGTTCCATCTTTACAATTATCACATATTTCCGGTTAGTATGTATTAGTTTGAAACTCGTATTCAGGAAAACATCGACACATTTTCATATACCGGTATGATGCAAAAAAAAGTTTACCTACCTACCTACCCAACCTGAAAACAATGGGTAGGGTAAGTCCAAACTGAAATATTTTTAAGTGTGGCCCCAGTCGTAACAGTATTTCAATGAATATATGGGTTACTAACAAAAAGCGAGCTTCCTGAAGGGAAGCAAGGCGAATGTAGGTCACTTCCGAAATTCAAACTTTGTTTACATCGAGTTGAAAGAACGGAAGCAGGTACACAGTGTTCAATCTAGAATTGGGCCTAAGGGGGTCATGATGGCCCTAATAACTTACCATAGGGGGCCAGAATTTATAGCTAGGGGTCAATAAAACCAATATAGAGACATGAAAACTGACAAAAAGTGAAGGCTTATGATTCAGTGTGCTAAAACAAAATCCCTACCGGTTGCTGTAATTTTAGAACATCCACTTTAACGATTGTTAAGGTGCCTCGTTAAAGTGGACGTTCTAAAATTACAGCAACCGGTAGTGGAGGGATTTCTTTTATTAGTTTTTATGCAGATGGAACATGTCATGTGTTGTTTATCTTTATCAAAATGAAGCCAATCTTTATATTAAATATCAGATAACCATCCATCCTGAAATTTTCGTGTGACACTGATATGATTCGATGTTGACTGAGACTGAGCTTGATGCAGTCTGCGGCGCAGATTGTTCTGTTTCAGCTTCTTTGTTCGCATTCTCTGTCGGCGCGGTACCCGCTTCATTTTGATATTTTCATCCGTTTTTGCACGTTTATGTCCAATGAGAGTAAAATATGAAGAAATACAATTCATCTTGAAGAAGCATGAACAACACGTTGCGTAATTAAACAAATCGATAATATATTGTCTACGTGATTTAGACGCTTGCTAAATTGTAATTGTACATGATAAAAAGCGTATATTTTAAAGGGACTTTCTCAAAGTCGACTATGGGTGAATTTCTCAAAGCAATGTAAATTACGTCACGCCAGTAATGACCCAGGAGGTTTTTTAAGCGCGTCAATTCAACAAAAAATGCGGGAATGACGCGCTCTAGATTGAACACTGGGTACAGGGGTACCACCTGTGAAAATCAATTTCTTCGGAATGGTAATGGAGCCTTCATAGAAAGTAGAAAATTTCAAATGAAAATTCCGCGAAAATTTTCAAGATTCTCTGCTTTTTACATGATGTAAATTGTGTCGCACCTTAAATCGATCGATAACCTAAGTATTGTCACCTGTCATCATTTAATCAAGCAGGTGCTTTCATACTTAAATAATTACGAAAACTTCTTTATTGTATTATTTTAAAATCAACAGGTAAGCACATGCTTTACAGAGTTTTTAACTGTGACTTTGTATAGCTTGCTATCAATTTAGGGACAAAGTTTATGTTGTCATATGTACCACCAAGAAGATTGAAATTCTATCGTGGCCGACCCTTTGGGCGACATGCCCTTGTAGACTGAACTCCCTCTATGCATCCACAGTGGTAAGATTTCTTGAGCAGATGTCTTATCAACCATCACGGTGGTTAATGGTGGAAAGTGTTAACTTCCATAAAAAAACATTGTTCCCTCTTTACCACTTATACTTAAAATAACTATGACTGTTACATCATATTTTATTAAAAATCTGTGTTTTCTTCTATAGATCTTAGTGGACAACAATTCGTATTGGGTGGACTAATTGAATTGTAATAAATGTGTTGCTTTTGAAACACGGGCCATCCACCTGTCAATTAATTCAATCTCATCAGGCCTTCAAAGAGACAGACAATTTACTTTGTGCATGTCTGATTATTGTTGAATTTCCCAATGGAGGCATTAGAGATCATTAACACAGTTGTTTGCAATATATTTTGACCTGGTTATTGTGCACCCATATTTAATTTTTGTTTCACACAATGCAACCATTGAAAATAAGTATTTTCTCACACAAAGTTAATGATAAGCATAGACTACTGTGTGAGTCATACATGTAGATTACCCTTTAAAGCAAGGTAACACCACTTCACAATCGGCTAATTGAGATACTGTCGATATGTACGTTACAACTAGTATATTTTTTCTTCTATTTTAGGACATGCTGTTTATTGCTGTGTAAAACAGAATGGACACAGAATTGTTTGAACAAAGGTTTATAAGGAGAAAGTCTGGAGGCAGAAGATCTTCATCAGTAAGTGTTTACATGTGTGTTCATATATTTAAAAGATTCAATAGTAAGGGAATACTATATTATTCCCTTGTACAGATGGTTAAATTTTGATGCACTTGCACTGTACTGTGTCATGACCTGCATCTTAGATATGGCCATAATGGGATAAAATAAATCATACAAGTTACATTCAATGTAAACATGTATGGCAATCTTCACAAAAAACTTTTAAACCCAAGCCAGTTCTTAGAAAAGTTAAAAATGAGCTACAAAATATCCAAAATGTTGAGATTTCTTTATAACTGGGTAATTCAATTTTAATGTTACAATCACACTGCACTCAGAAAATTCACTGTGCATGCACTATTTTGTTAACGTTACAAGCAATAAATAAAGACAATATTAATTTATTTTACTATAAAATATAGCTTGAAGTGCTGTTAACATTAACTTGTTTGCCTTTTTAGATTTTGAAGACGAAAACACCACTAGCTGATCTTGATCCAAATCAGCCTGTATGTATTAATGATTTGTTGGTATACATTTTATAATTTTAGTATTCTTCTGAAATACTAAAAGAAAAAAATCCTGTGTAAAAAAAACAATTTAAAATGGATTGTCTGCAGTTAATATTTAGTTATGCACACTTGTTTTCCCATGTTTAAAAAATATAGATAAAAAAAACAGATTTTTTCTTACAAATAATTCAAAAATTTGTTTGTGTGTTTGTTTGATGGTGTTTAATGCCACTTTCAGCAATTTTTAGCTATATCATGGTGTCCAGTTTTTTTATTGGGGGAGGAAGCCGGAGTACACTGAGAAAACCCCTGATCTGTGGTAGGAAAACTGGAAATCCTTGTCAATTAAGATTGGAGTCAAGTACACTATGCCAGCAGTGAGAATTGAACCAGCAATCTCAGTGTTGACAGACCACAGGATCAATAATAGACAAACTACCTTAACCACTCTGCCAGCGAGACCCCTTTGCAGTTTGTAAATGCCACACTGTTGAGGACAGTTTACAGTTACATATACACTTGTCAGCCTGTGTAATCTAACCAAGAAACAGTGGTTAGGTTTACAGCAATTTTTTTCTAAGAGATAATGCAACTAACTGTGGACAGTTAATTCAAGGCGCTCACAGTATGAAAACCTTACCCCTCATGTTTTTTAAATGTTAAATGGACATGAAACTACACACAACACATACAGTATTATTTTTATTATTAATGTATGAATGTATTACTGTCAAATAATTTACTTTTTTTTTTTTAGTCAGTTTTTTTGGACTGAAATTGTATTCTTCATATTTCTGTAATTTGAGGCAATTTTTCACATGACATTAACATAATATAAACAAATCACTTAATTTCATGAAATAGATCACTGCAGCAATAATTCCAAGAAAAAAGGCCAGAATATCAGCCTCTAGAAGAGTAAGCTTTGCTGAAACTTATCAAGTGAAGTGAGTACTTGAAATAAATGGTTCTATACCAAATAACAAACCTTCTATTTATACATTACTGAATTATACACTTGGTTGGACAAATGATGGTCCTGTATTAAGTCAGCAGCTATGAAGGGATTTGTTTTCTCGCTAAATATAAATGATTGAGCAAATTGCATTTTCAGCCCCTCATTGTCAATTGTTCCTTGCGATGTGGATGTTATTTTGCTGCCATTTAAATCCAAACAACAAGTCAAATCTTTCTTTGGTGTTGTCATTCAGTTTAAAAAAAATGTAGAAATCTGGCATTTTCACTGTACAGATGATTCTCAATTGATTTAACTTGATAAAAAAAAACAAAAATCATTAATAAAATATCAGTTAAAGTATATTACAATTTGAATTAATGTCAGGCTCACATAAATATAATGTACTTCCTCTATTCTGACAACCTCAGAATTTTTATTTAGCAAAAACTAATTAAGACATTAAACTTTTTGGCAGGGTGTGAAATTAACGAACACTCAGACACATTTGCTTTTATTTTAAAGTTTTGCAGCTTAAAAATGTGATTGCTAGCAAAACTGTCATGAGTATCGTTTTTGGTAAAATAGTTTAATTATGATCCATGTCAGGAATGGATAAAACAACTTTTTACTTTTCCATTTTACTGAGCATTTGATTTTAATCTTAACATAAAAATTAAAAGTGTAAAGTATTATGGTAAAAATTAACTTATAAGAAATATTTCAGATTTCTAAATTTGAATAAAATATTCATTAAGTGAATGATAATGTTTCAAACTTTGATCCCAAAATTTTACAAGACAGTTATTTAAACACATGTCATGTCCTTTTGTTAAATACATTCTGTAATTAGGCCCCGGCCACTTAGTGGCAGACACCCTATAGTGATAAGTCTGTTAGTCCGTCCGTAATTAATCTTTTCTGGGCTATAACTTTTTTACTTTTGATGTTGGCTTTCAATATTTGTTATGTGGGTAGATAATATCAAGATGTGTTGCATACCATGGTTGATAACCTTTGACCTCAAGGTCAGCTGGGCCCACAAAGATGGATATTATCCAACTAATATTTAGTTTTGGTTGACATGTGTATTGTGTTAATTAACATGTACACGACAATATGAAGTGTTCAGTGAGACTTGATTTAGTGCTTTAATTTAAGTGTAAGTTGATGGGTGTTTTCTTAATGTTTTTTATGATTGTTTTATTATAAATGGTCTCAATAAATTGTATAAATTTAATTATACTATTTAATTATTTATTGTTCATTAGTTGGAAAGGATTTCTAAGAACGAATTAATATTTCACCTTTCCACACTACAAGTACAAACAACTTCAAAACAAATATTTTTTTGCGAAATGATTGCTAAATGGATTTTTGTTTCATAACATAAAGAATATGGTATCACAGCTCAAACCTGATAAAAAACTGGAATAACCTTTTCTGCATTGTTAGTTATTATTGTGATCTTAGAAGATATTTAATACTGCAAATTAATTTTCATAATGTTTCACTGTTGTAGGGAATTTCCAAGAGATTCCCCTAACAGATGGATGCCTGATCTTGAAGCAGAAGGTTTGTTATCATACTTGGTCACATTGAGACCTTGATTGCCAAGTGGTTAAGTTAGTTACTCATCTACCATTGATCACATGTTCTATCAACGCTGAGGTTGTGGGTTCAAATGTTACTGATGGCAGGGTGTGCTGGACTCCAATTAAAAATGGATGCCATGATAAAGCTGAAAAATTGTAGAAAGTGGTTTTAAATACTTTTCAAACAAACAAACAGGGTCAATTTATCAATAGAGTTTAATGAGTTCTACCAGTACTTCTGTAAATGAAGATTAAAATCTTCTTGTGTAATTTGTTACTCCTGGTATGGCACAAGAACTTTAAAACTCGCTAAGCACAAATCCATATAAAAACACATACATACATATACATGTACAGTAGATGTACACAATATTGTACAATTTGATACTATTTAAATTTGTTTCTTGTGAATAAGATTTGCAAAAATGATAAGGAAATAGTCAGTTGTCTGAATTTAAAAAGTTTTATTTAGTTTTCATTTGGAAGAACTAATGGATAGACCAGAACAAACTAAAACAAAAAATGATTGGGATAAAAACACATTTGTATTTTGTACTAAGACAGGTGGAAACATAAAGAAATTGAAAACTACAATCCTAATTCAGCCTAGAACACAATTCTTTTTAGTGTTTTTTCCAGTAGAAGATATAAATTTTGTAAAATTAACCTAAGAGTTTTCAAATTTGTTTTTAGTTCTCACAAAATGTGTTTGTTATTTTAATAACTTTCAACTATTTAACTTTGTCTAAATTTTTCAGATGATGCAAGTCCAGAACTTGAGAAGTAAGTATTCTTAAATTTTCATATTTGCATGTTATTGATACCTAGTGCTATAAAATGTGTACACATGTTTATATACGGGGATAAGATGCACAAATACATTAAAATGTGCAAAACATTTATTTATACCCCAACTGGAAAAGTGGGAGCATATATAGGGTGATGGGGATGTCCATCCAGTACACTTAGGGGGTCTCCTCCCTTATCTGCAACTTCACCTACCCAACTGAATTGAATTGAACAGAATCTGTCAGATAAGATTTTTGCAACCTGATATTTTACATTTTGAATGGAATTATATTGGGGTTTCTCCTAGCAAAACTTGTAATTTGCCGTTTTTTGACATAAGGCATCTGTTACATTTAAGGGGAACCCATCTCTTATCTTCACATTCCCTACATCACTCTATGGAATTTAAACTTTCATAGAATTTTTGTCACAGTGCTATTTTGCACCTAATATTTTACATTTTGATCTGAGTGCTTTTTGGGGCTTCTCATAGCAAAATATGGCTGTGAAGATAGATTTAATTTGAAGTGCTAAATAAAGAAAATGAGATTTGTATAATGTGTTGTTTGCTGTTATCAGATGTTAACAAATTTAGATAGATTGTATATACCAGTCCATGTAAAACCTTAAGTTTACATCTGTAAAATACAAACAGAAAGTTTACTTCCAGCATTAAAAGATTTGAAAACACTGTTTATAATTTCCAATCTGCCTTTTATTGTTACATATTTTTTTTCTGCTTCAGCCTACCTGATGTTCCTCAGCATTCCAGTAGAAGTGAAATTCAGGGTAAAATCATTTGTAAATTGGTTCTTTGTATGTTTTGCAGTTTTCAGTAATACATGTACAACATGATGTCCCTACTTATTCGAGTGTGGTGACCCTTTTGTCTTGGTTCCTTGGTTCTTGTTATTGTTTCACTTTTCATCTCACAGGAAAATGGGCATAATGTTTGCAGGTGATTTTAAGATGATTATTTCGATTTATTTCTATTAAGAAATTTCGTTTGTGAATATTTTGGTCATTAAATCTTGCAAAATTAAAATAAGAAGTATTATTACCCTCTTATTTTTCTGTATTTGATGTCCAGTGTATATTTATCAGTTGTGTTTCTAAATTGTTTCAGGATTGGAAAAGTTACTTACTGGGCCAATACAAAGTAGTCCATCAACTGGAGAAGATGTAAGTGTTATGAAAATTTGTCATGTAATTAAATTTTCATTTTAAATGATAATCATAAAATTATGTTGTGTATGGTTTTGAGACTTTACTTTTACAACTGTAAAGTTTCAACATAATTTGTTATCTGTAAAGTTGTGAAAAACCTGTTTAACTTCAAGTGGAAAGGAATTTTGTTTAGTTGATTGTATAAAGACAGAATTCTCTTGTGTCATACATGTATGTAGTATTCCCTCATTTATCCACACCAGTATCCAAAGCATGTAAATCCTCAACTAGTCAATTATTACTTAGAAGTAAACAAGGGGTGGGGATGTAGTAAAATTTGCAGAAAAGTTTTTGATTTAAAATTAACTTAGATAACTTGGCCAAGAATACCAGAAAAGGAAACGTACATTTATCAGTGTTCAATCTAGAGTGCGCCATTGCGCCATTCCCGCATTTTTTGTTGAATTGACACACTTAAAAAACCTCCTGGGTCATTACTGGCGCAACATAATTTTTAATTGCTTTCAGAAATTCCCCCATAGTCAACAGCTTTGAGAAAGTCCCTTTAAAATATACTGGAAATTTAACTATTCTCGGTCCTAAGTACAATTTTTATCATGTACAATTACAATTTAAATCACGTAGACAATATATTATCGATTTTTTTTATTAACGTGTTGTTCATACTTCAAGATGAAGCGTATTTCTTCATATTTTACTCCCATTGGAGATAAACGTGCAGTTGTCATGTCTCTATATTGGTTTTATTGACCCCTAGCTATGGCAAATATGTGGATGTTGCTGATATTCCTTGTTTCTTTCATCTTTAAGGTGTTTTTTTACACCCCCCCCCCCCCCCCCCCACACCCACACACAAACTTCTTTGGGGGTATATAGATATAGGAATCACCCTGTCTGTCCATCCATCTGTCTGTCTGTCCGTCTGTCCACATTCCTTGTAAGCGCAACACCTCCTTAACCACTTGATGAAATTTAATGAAACTTAGCATAAAGGAAGTACATTATATGTAAATGTGCATGAAGGATTTTTATTGACTTAGGATATCATTAAAGGGAGATAATTGGACTTGAAAGCGAAACAGGGGGTATCCCTTCATGAGCATGCTCACAGTCGCACTTGTTTATAGGTAATTCTAATAAAGCAATGCAAAATAAAAAATATATAGAAAAGCAACATAGATATAAAACATTATAAAGACCGTCTCACAGTACTGGGCTAAGTGGGCAACAAAATTGCTATTCTGGGACCTGAAGTCACCACAAGGCACCTCAAAAGCGAAGTGAAAGTCTCCCTGTTATTTTTAGACAATCGCCCTCATGTACCCCAGATGGACCACAAAAGATATATATAGCTAATTGTATATCTGTAAAACTAATTCGCCAGACTGCCACTTTTATCAGTAAATATGTAATTCCAATAAAAAATGAAAAAAAACTTGCATATTAATCATTATTTCAAATGTTCAATGTGTTTACAATGGGCTATGCACCATTTTTTAATTTCCGGGATACATCTTTTTACCAGAATTAAAAAATGAGATAAAGTACATTAATAAAGCCAATAATGAAAAATTGAAGCCATTAGATAAACAAACACTTTTAAATTGGTTTTAAACTTGAAGCAGTTTGGTTTCAGCACAGCTTTGTGCAAGTGAAAGTGTGCTGAACATAGAATTATTTCTGGGTTTAAGATAATGTTATTCTATTTAAATTCTTTGGACATTTATGCTCCGATAAGCATGGCATAACAAACTGTTTGGAACATTATGATGTATACAATAACTCCATGTATAATGTTTATGTCTACATCCATACAAATGGATAAAAAAATTGTTACTATATCTGGTGCTGTTTGTTTTCAATGATTGATAATAAAGTTATGTGCTGTTAGATGTTATCGCCTACCATTAATGATAATGAAAACTTAATGCAAGTGTGTAAAAGAAAAGAATTATGTTGTGACTTTGAAATTTTTTTTTTATGGTCTCCCTGAATTCTCCTTATCAAGGCCTCACTTCTCCCTGTTTGGTTGCCAAGGAGAAGTAACTTATCTCTACTTTTTTAGAGTGTGGTGACACTTGAAAGACTGAAGACCAAAATATAGTTTTGTCACTGTTTTATCTTTATCTCACATTTTTAAACACCAACTCAAAAGAGTTGGGGGTATATAGTGATCCTCATGTCTGTCATTCCAATATTTCCAGACAATAACTCAAAAAGTTTGCATTTAATTTTAATGAAACTTTGAGATATAGTTTCATATAAGGTGTATCAGAAGTCTATAAATTTTGGGGAAAACTATCAAATGTCAAGGTCTCAGTTGTGCAAAATTTATGTTATAAGTGATCTCTAGGTCAACTTTGTCTAGTTTTTGAATAATTATGAACCACACCTATGTTCAAAATTCAAAAACTACAGTGGATTCCACTTAATCGACTTACGCTTTATTGGGTTATTCGCTTTATTGGGTTGAATTTTTCTGCACCAAACCATTTCCCATTCAAACAATGTTAAATTTTTCACTTATTTGCATTGCTTTTTACAACGATTTCGCTTTATTGACTTGCCAAAATTCAGGAAAAAAAATTTGTGTGTTTGTTTTTGTTTTACGCCGCCATATTGTTTACCTACGTAATCACGTGTATATTGAGCCTTACCTGTTGATTCAAATTGATTGACAAGTGTTCCCACCTGTGATTGTTGTTGGCTTCTTAATTAAATGTGTTGATTCACTTTAATTGCCCCCAGGGTGTAGATAATTAGGACAATCGAACAATTTAACAGCTGGGTAGTAATGAGATCGTAAACAGTTGTCCCTAAAGAGCCTCTCAATTCAATTTCATTCCTTCAATTTGAAGAGCTAAATAAGTTCGTACACTTTTACATCGATAATTTTGAATAAAAACAAAAAGAACTTCGGGCTTAAATATCTAACAATGTTTGAAAGGATAATACACCTGGAAATATTTAACAATGGACATGACACAAAAAAGGTACGAAACTGAACATGATAAGAAATATGTAAATGAGGTTGAGTCCATTTTCTATCAACACATGGTTTTACAATTAAGTCTTCATTACGCAAGAAAACACAAACAAATAAAAAAAACATGGAAATTTTTATTTTTATTTAAAAATAACATAAAATTAATAACATACACATAATATAAATATGAAAAGACTTATTAAATGGTATTTTAATAGGACTTGGTACTTGGTCATTAAAATCCACAATCAGTAGACATCGTTCATTTCCACTTCAATGATCATTCAGCTAAATTTCTCGTCTTTCGCTTTAAAGGGTCATCCGCTTTATTGGGTAATTTTCTCTGACAAATGTGTCATGCAAATAAGCCTTTATATGCAATGTAACTTATATATTCCACTTTTGCCAATTACCAATTTATTATTAGTTATGGTGAATCTTCATTTTATTGCAATATTTAACTTAGAATGGATAGCTTATTAAAAACTGTGGTTTTTTTTACTTTCTTAACAAAGAATATATATCAACTATTCCTCTTTAATATTGATAATTTTGGAATGTATATGTTTAATAAAAAAAACAGATACAGACAGACCAAAATATGTTAATTCATACTATAGTTTTTGTTTTATGAGATCTTTTATTTCCTTTTTGACCCTCAATCCATTAGTCATGTTCTTGTCAGCTCAACTGCTTTGAAATCATACAACAAATTATTAAATACTGTAGTTAATAAGGACATACTATGTTGATGTGCTCATCTACAGTAAATTATGATTCCATATTTTTGTCTTAGAGTTATGCTTGTTTGAACTAAACTGAAACAGTTTGTCAGCAAATCATTTCTGCAACATTATAAAAATAGCCCTACTAAGGGCATTGGTTTCCATATTTTACTTGTTGGCCCTTCTGGCTGAAAAATTTTGACATTTTGCATTTCATAGATTTTGTTTCCCTGGTAATAATGTGACTATTTAGGGGTATTTGAGCATGCGCACAAAGGTTCTTTATTTTCTTACAGGTCTAAAAATCTAAAAAATAAATGTAAGTTAAAGAGAATTTTTTTATGTTGGCAGGATTCTGAAGAACTTCCCCTGCCCGATGAAAATGAGCCCATTATGCAGTGTGGTCCTAACCATACTATTCTTCAAGATGACAGCATGGATATGACGGACTGCCTGTCAAATTCTAATTTGATAGAAAACTTACAAAAACCTCTTCAAGATGACTTTGGGGACAGTTTGGAAACACTTGGTGATGGGAAATCTGTTCTTCCTGCATTTTTAAAGTCATTTGTAGATAGGTAATGGTGATCATATTCTATATATAATTGTATAGAGTGTTGCAAAGCTACATGTATAGGATGATTGAAACGCAATGTATATTGAAACCTGGCAGGGTGTGCGCCATGTTTTCTCAACTTTATAATTATTTATTGGCCAGTTTTCCTACCGAAAGTCTGGGATTTTCTTCTTGTAATCCAACTTCCCCCTCAACAAAATCTGATTGCCACAATATAGCTGGAAAAATGCTGAAAGTTGCATAACACCATTCAAACAAACAAACAAACAAACAGAAACCTTATTTAATGAAGTGCTTTTCTACACCTTGAAAAAAGTGCCTCAAGAGGTTTTTTTTTAATATTAAAAAAAATAATCTTTTCTGCAACAGATGTTCATTATTTTTTGGCCATTGGAAAAGTATAATATGACCTGTTATAATGCATATTGAGCTCTACATGTATACAAGTACATGTGCATGTACAGTAGATAATAGGTTCAAAAGATGGACCTATTATGATAAGTATGTCTGATTTTATTCCTACCCATAGAGGTCTATTCCATTTAAAAGCATATAGGGGGGAAGAACAGAATTTTAACAAATATAATTTCATTCAAGATAATTTTCATGTTCTTGGTTAACCAAAAAAAAAATTGTGAACTTGAATGACATCAAGTCAAGGGATATAAAAAACAAAAGCCAAAATCACTTTTTGCCCTACCATAGACATTTTTAGCCCAGTTGCAACGAAGTTGAACTCGGCTATTGTTACGATGATGGCGGGCGGGCGTCAACAATTGGTTTCCAGACCATAATTAAGAAAGTTGTGAACCGATTTTAATGAAACTTTAGGATACTGTTACATACCATAAGAGGAGGAACCCTATTGATTTTTGGGTAAATCCGTTCAAGGTCAAGGTCACAGCGACAGAAAAACGTTAGAAAATTTCTTGAATTAGTGGTTTTCCGGACCAGTACTCAAAAAAGTTCTCAACCAATTTTATAGAAACTTTGGAATATTGTTACATACCATAAGAGGAGGAACCCTATTGATTTTGGGGTAAATCCGTTAAAGGTCAAGGTCACAGCGACAGAAAAACGTTAGAAAATTTCTTGAATTAGTGGTTTCCGGCTCATAACTCAATAAGTTCTCAACCGCTTTTAATGAAACTTGGGTATATTGTTACATACAATAAGAGGAGGAACCTTATTGATTTTGGGGTAAATCCGTTCAAGGTCAAGGTCACAGTGACAGAAAAATGTCAGAAAATTTCTAATTAGTGGTTTCCGCACCATAACTCGAAAAGTTCCCAACGATTTTAATGAAACTATTGGAAGGGATTACTGCTTATGAACGGTTGAATTTGCAAAAATTTTGGATCATATTTATTCAAATTTTGGTATTTGCAACTGTGGAGTTCAAGAAGCATATTGGTCAGATCACAAGATTGTTATGGCAGATTTGCAATTACAGATTATAGATTTGTAAAATACAATAGTGTGAGTTATTTTAATTATCATGTTTGATCTTACTACACAAATGTAGATATTTATCTAGGAATCAAATAGATGTGGGTTTCAGATATATTGGATGGTTTGCTTATATTGTTTTTCTTGTTAGAACCCTGCATCGAAGATGTGACACCTTATAGTTTTCAATTTGCCTGTCTGTACTATTTGTCCTTCTGTCTGTCTACAAAACTCAAAAACTACATCAAGTACATATCTGAAATTTTACACAATGGTTCAATACTGTTAGAGGATTCACATATCCATATTTTATGCAACTTTGAAAATTTGTTGATAAAGCTTACATTTTTCCTGCTGAAACCCTTCCTCACTTTGTCTCCAGTTTACATGTAATGCCTGTAATAACCAATTATGTTAAATCTTAAAATGAAGACAAGGAAAGTTTTGGTTAATAAAATACGGCAACTCGGCTTTTGCACCTCTGTGCATATTGATTTTAATGGAATTTAATAAAGAGGTTAAAACAAGGATTACTACAGTTATAAAATCTATCAATGTTCACAATATTAACAGTTACTTAAGTGTCATGTCAGTACAAAACTGGATTTATTGAGTTTTAATACAAAGTTGACTTGTGAATAAAATACGTGAGATTCTTATAATAAGCTGACTTGTGAAGGGTAATAAAATAAATTAGATTCTATTACAAAGCTGATTAGCTGATTTGTGAAGCAATCTAATTAAAATTAAATCTTTCACAATCCCCCCCCCCCCTTTTTGTTATTGTTGCTGTGAAGATCTAACAACATCCCATTACAGGTCATCTGAGGATGAACTTCTGATTTGACCAATCAAAAACTGCATTCACCAACCTTTAATGTTGGGGAATCCTTTGTCATTATTTTGAATCTCTCTGGCATTATTGTACCTTTTTCATCAGTAAACCTGAAGTTAAGATAACAGCTTAGGTTTGATTGGTTAATTTTTTGGGGATACCTAAATTTTTCATTTGATAAAATTAATATCAAAAGTTAAATCTGAAATGACCTGGATGTTGTAAGATTTTCACAGCGACAATTAACAAAAGGTGGCAGCTAGTGAAAGATTTAAATTTAATAAGATTGACTTGTGAAGGGTCATAAAATATGTTAGAGAATGAAAAATTTCTCAGTTGGGTTTGAAACAATATTAGTTGATAATTGTATACATTTTTATTTCTAGCAGTCCGGATCAAATATATTTGCCAGAAAAAATGTTTTCAAAAGGTGATAAGAATCATTACCATGTGGATGAAGAATCTGACTTCCAGGCACTTATTAATACCTCAATCAACAAATATAACCGTTCAAATGCTAGTCAGACAACATTAGCTGGAACAGCCTGCACCTCTGTTACATCTGCTTTCAGTGTCATTTCGTCTACCTCCCAGCAAAAGCCGTTTGCTACTGTTGATGAAAACATGAAATTTAAACCTGTTACTGTAGAGAAAACCAAAACTATTGACTTGTCTGATAAAATAACTGGAACAGTAGATGGGTTGTCATTCTTGAAACAGTTGGGTACGAAAAATACTAAAACAAAAACATTTGAAGAGCAGACTATATTATTTGATGGGAATGATATGGAAGAAACCGAGGTCTTGACAAAATGCATACAAAATGATGATAAAGATTCATCACTATTACCAAAGATTGTCAAAATTCCTAGTTTTCTTAAACCATGCAAAAACACTAAATCTGATGATGAACATACTATGTTTTTTGGACAAGATAATGATATAGAGGCTACTGAAGTAGTAGACTGTAAAATTGATATTGGTGATTCATCTGAGAGGACAGGAAAGGACACCGAACGAACGATCCATATTAGCAATGATATGGAACAGACAGAACCGTTGCCCAGCATTATCATGCAAAGACCAGATATAGGGAAAGTTATTCCATTGTCTGGGTCCAGTATGTATAGTGCAGGAAATCATCTTACTAACTTAAAAGAAAAGACCAGATTGGAATTTCTGAGTAATGCCAGCAAAATTAACCGGTCAATAAGAAAGATTTCAGGACTAATATGTGCAAATGATGGTGATAATAAAACTCAAATATTTGAAAAGGGGGATGATATGGAACAAACAGACATACTGACGAGAACAGTGGACATGGGCAGTGATCAGAAATCTTTAAGGACTAATGATTCAGAAAAGACAATGTTGTTTGAAGATGGCTTAATGGATGAAACAGGATTGCTGACTAGTAAAATAAATCTTGTTAAATCAAGTAAGCTGTTGGAGAAAAACAAAACAGTTTTGTACAAGGATGATGATATGGAGGAAACAAATGTGTTGAGTCAAAAATTGGGACATTTGAAGTCGCGGAAATCATTTGGAATTTATGATGGAAGTAAAACAGAACTATTTACAGATGAAAACAACATGGATCAGACTGTAGCATTGACAAACAAAATTGAACTACCTGTTTTAAGTATGTCAGATCTAAGTAGACAGGCAGAGGGAAAAATTGGCATGAAGATAGATGCTTTGCAGAAGACGGAGCTGCCAAGCTTAAGCAAAAAGTTTGAATGGTCAGGAATGAATTTCAACCAAGAGAAAACAGTGCTGTTTAATGATGGCAATGATGTGGAGGAGACCAAAGCTCTTACTGTTAGGATTGACACTGACTCTGATATTGAACAAAGAAAAAAGGAGGCATTAATAGACAAGAACACAGGTAAACCAGAAAATAAAGAAGTTCTTGATGACAAAACAAGGATATTTAAAGATGGGAATGACATGGAAGAGACTTGTACATTTAAGTCAAATGGTAATACCATGTCATTTATCACTGAAAATAGAACAACAATATTTCAAGATAATAATGAAATGGAAGAAACATGTACTTTTACATCCAGAGTGGAATACTTGTCTCATGTGAAGAGTACATCTCAGAAATTAAACGATAATAAAGAGATACTAGATGGGAACTTAGGATTGACTTCCCAAGTTCCAGGAAAGGGAACTTTACTCATCACAGACACTGATGACATGGAAGAGACTAAAACTGTTACAGGAAAAGTTGAGTTCATGTCAGAAGGACTTGAAAATTACACACAGTTGTCCATGGGCATTAATAAAACGTCAGAATCAACAAAAATAGAGATAGGTCTGAATTTACCATTAAATAAAACTATGATTTTTAAGGATGGTAGTGAAATGGAATATAAAAAAACCTTAACAGCAAGTATAGAGTCGAACACTGGAAATTATGCTGGAAATAAAACTGTAATATTCCAAGATGACACTGAAATGGAACAGACAACAGCTGTAACTAGTATGATAGAGTTTGATAAAACTGTGGATAGAAATAAAACATTGCAGTTCAAAGATGAAGATATGGAACAGACAAATGCATTTACAGGAAAATTAAAAGCAGGTTTAACTGCGGTAGGAAACAAGACCAAGCAGAAGCTAGATAAAACTGTGGACAGAAATAAAACACTGCAGTTCAAAGATGAAGATATGGAACAGACAAATGCATTTACAGGAAAATTAGAAGCAGGTTTATCCGTGGTAGGAAACAAGACAAAACAAATACTAGATAAAACAGTTGACAGAAATAAAACATTGCAGTTCAAAGATGAAGATATGGAACAGACAAATGCATTTACAGGAAAATTAGAAGCAGGTTTATCCGTGGTAGGAAACAAGACAAAACAAATACTAGATAAAACAGTTGACAGAAATAAAACATTGCAGTTCAAAGATGAAGATATGGAACAGACAAATGCATTTACAGGAAAATTAGAAGCAGGTTTATCCGTGGTAGGAAACAAGACCAAGCAGATGCTAGATAAAACTGTGGACAGAAATAAAACACTGCAGTTCAAAGATGAAGATATGGAACAGACAAATGCATTTACAGGAAAATTAGAAGCAGGTTTATCCGTGGTAGGAAACAAGACAAAACAAATACTAGATAAAACAGTTGACAGAAATAAAACATTGCAGTTCAAAGATGAAGATATGGAACAGACAAATGCATTTACAGGAAAATTAGAAGCAGGTTTATCCGTGGTAGGAAACAAGACAAAACAAATACTAGATAAAACAGTTGACAGAAATAAAACATTGCAGTTCAAAGATGAAGATATGGAACAGACAAATGCATTTACAGGAAAATTAGAAGCAGGTTTATCCGTGGTAGGAAACAAGACCAAGCAGATGCTAGATAAAACTGTGGACAGAAATAAAACACTGCAGTTCAAAGATGAAGATATGGAACAGACAAATGCATTTACAGGAAAATTAGAAGCAGGTTTATCCGTGGTAGGAAACAAGACAAAACAAATACTAGATAAAACAGTTGACAGAAATAAAACATTGCAGTTCAAAGATGAAGATATGGAACAGACAAATGCATTTACAGGAAAATTAGAAGCAGGTTTATCCGTGGTAGGAAACAAGACAAAACAAACTCAAGCATTTACAAGGAAATTGGAGATTGTTTCTAACTTCTTAGAAAACAAAACTATACATTTCATTGATGGAAATGAAATGGAAGAGACCAAAGCATGGACAGGAGATTTGGAGCAGAAAGCTGATACAATAGGCAACAAGTCTCTTCAATTCAAGGAAGAAAAAATGACAAACTTTAATATAGGGAACCATGGTTTTAAGTCGGATGAAAATGAATTTATCAAAAATAGATACAAAAAGAATAGAGCACTTATTCAAAGTATTAGAAATCAACATTCATCTGAAATGGACAAGAGTGAAAAGTCAATGGAATTAAATAATGGGACGGGAATTATTAATGAAAACCATGCCACACAGCTTGAAAAAGGTGAAGGAGATAAGGAAGAATTACGAGGGGGGATGAAAAGTCTCATTGCAAAATTGAGACAAGACATGAAATGCTCAGATGGAGATGAATTTACTGAAAAATTTGAAATTACAGAAAACAATTTTGATGATTTTAAAACAGAAAATATGGGGAATGAGATGACCATTAATAAATCTAAGAATGTTGATGAGGGTATGTCACTTGAACTAAAAACAAACAATCAGAATTTAATTGGAATTATTGAAAAGATGGGAAAGAACACACGTAAAAGTTTTGGGTTACATAGCAGGACCCCAATGGGAAAGGCATTTGTTACTTCTCGAGAGTCTTTTTCAGAAATGAATTCTCAAACTAAAGGAAGTACTGTTAAATTAACTACAAATATATCTGAATATCTAGAGAAGGATCATGAACAGCACAATCCTCATTCATGCTCTAAGGAGTTGTTTTCAAAAGATTTTGAGATGAAAGATTTAGGAGAAGTGAACAATTCTCTTCTACCTGAACTGGGATCTTGTATGAACATCACATTTCGTAACAGATCTAAAAGTGAAGGTGGTGAAAATGCAGATGAGTTCATAGCAGATTTAGGTAAAAATGTTTTGTGCTTAATTAACCTTTATTGGCAATTTGATTAATTGATGATATGTATTTTTTAATTTACTATCAAAATTTGAAAAACTTTGAATTAGGTCATTAGAGCCTTGTGTCTAAATATTGAAATTCCTGATTGATTGGCCCAACTGAAAAGAGCTATTTTACTAAAGATTGACTACTTAAAATAAATTCATAGATATTTAAACTTTAGTCATACTTTTTACCACAATTAAATGCAGTCCCATCTACAGCTTTTGTGAATTCACTGCTCATAATGCAGTTTTGTCAGGTTTTTGGCTATCAATAAAAGTAGCTGGTTTGCTGTTTTCAAACTTGCAATTTGTAATACGAATGTGCTTAAAATAGTGTTGGTACACCAGTTAGGAAAGCAAACCATTAATTTATTTTTAATTGTTCCAAGTTTTCTACCCTAGAACCTTTGTAGTTTTTAGTTTCTTAATATTGTAATGAAATTATAAACAGTACTGGTAATGTTGCTAATGAAAATTAAAACCTTATAATTGTCAGCGTAAATTACTCCAAATGTTGTTCTTTGGGATAGATGTAACAATATTTTAAAGTGGAATTTTTTTTCAGAATTACCTGCAAGCAATATTATAACAGGTATATCAGAAGAACTGGTGCCGTCTGAGATGTTGACCAACAGTGCTATGATGAGTGTTCATCCAGACATTACAACGTGTAGCCAGTGTCCTGAGGTCAATCTGACTACCAGTAGTGGTGCTCAGTCTATCATTGAATCACAGATAGATGACTTGCTGAAACAATCGATGGTCAGTGTGTTTACAAACCATTGCAATAACAGTAAAGTTGTCACAGAATTGCCGAAAGAGAATCTAATTTTACTTAAGTAGTAGTGGTGGATTTAAAAAAAAGTCATGTCTGAGTATAGTCGTTAGTCAAGTCCTATGTGTGATTTTAGCGATTTCAATTGGTTAAAGCATACACTTAGTACCTCTCTTAGACTAACAACTTTTTGTGACAGATTTGTACTTATCGCTGTGTTCAGCATGCCTTGAAAATTTATCAATGCTATTATAAATTATGTATTAAAAGGAAAACATTTGTACGTCAATTAATTTGTAGGCTGTTTGCAAAGTTTTTAGGAAATAACAAGATATTTGACTGCTATAAATTCAATAAAAGAACCTGTTTTACAGATGGAAGATGGAGATGGTCCCATGTCTGTTCAGTCTTTCTGTAGGAGGATACAGATGGTATTGCCATGGTGGTTAAAAGATGAAAAGATTTTCAGTTACCGGCGTAGTATTGCTACATTATCTGTTAGTATTCTTGATAATAAAGCAGATACTGTTCAGACTTGTTAGCAGGCTGTCACCTTTTAGATGTTGTGTGTGTAGACTTAAGAAAATTTTGTCTATTAGTAATTATATTGTGTTCCCTCCCATGCCTGTAATTGTTTCTTCTAACATAATTTTCAGAAAGTGTCACAAATATGTGTAACAGTTGTCACAGTGTACTCAAATATAATATAGAAAACATGCTGTTTGTTGAAGATTTTGTTTAACATTGTATTTTAGGGCTATTCCAGAAAAAAATGGTTCCTGGGGTCATAACACACTTGAAATTAAAGGGTACCACCAATAGATTTAAACTAAATGTAACACCCCACCTACAATTTTCCTATATCAAATTTTTTTTTTTCTTGACACCCCACCCAACAAATTTCAATATGCAATTTTACCCCCCACCTACACATTATTTTATTGACGGCATCCTGCCCTTGGGGTATATTTTTTTCTGGAATAGCCCTTAGAAATGTTAGTAAAAGGAAAGGGGGCATTCTAGACATATTAGTTGAAGGAAAGGTTGCATGATAAAACCAATATAGATCAGAAAATAATTTCTTAACTTCGTGTATAGAAACTTTAGGGACATAATGTTTATAAAAATGTATGTACATATATATACATTGAAAAAGTCCTCTCTAACTGGAAGTTAAAAGCAAAGTCTAAATCACATGCGAAGGTGGCATACTTAAAAGAAATGCACCAATGTGTATTGCAATTTGTCCTGTTTGTTTGTTGACAGTTAACTGTATGGCAGTCATATTAATCTTGTGATGTTTCATTTATATTTCAGAAAGTGGACAAAGAAAGCACAAAAGGTCAACTGGAAGCCAAATATGTACATCAGGCATACTGTGAAGTTTACAATAAAGTCATTGAAGAAGCTCAAGCCACATGGTAAGGCTCATTTTTTTGCCTTTTGTGGAAGTGAAAACTTTTAAACATAAAATGGAATCTTAACATAACAATCAAGTTTGGTATTATTTGCATGTATAAAAAATAGGTAGTAATTTTACCTCTCACCATGTTACCTGTTTTAGGGAGAAATCATTGTATGACTGGTTGAAAAGTTAATACTTATTATCAGATCAGTATTTACAGAACTATTTCTTCTTCCAGTTGCACACTTAGCATAAACGGTCATTGCTAAAAGTTGTTCTATTTGAAAAGGGAACTTCAATGGAAATCAGCAGTATTTGATTGTGTTCTGATGTCAAAAACTACTTTTAACATATTATTTTTTTGTCTTACCAATATTTTACTGAAATCTAGTTCTTTAAGTAGAATAAAATAGTTGTTTGTATTAAAACCTGAGCAATATTTGGTCATGTTTTTTCACTTACTAACAATCATATTAATACAGTTCGAAAGGAGAGGCTGAGGTGCTTGGTGAGGACCTGAGAAAATACCAACCTGCAATATTTGATATAGCTATAAATGGAACACAAGAACAGGTACTGTAAAATACATGTTTGGTACTCATGAAAGGCACTTTGAAAATAGAGTGACCAACTGTAGAAATTCCTTTTTTTGCTATACATTTATTTTAATTTGGTAAAAATGGTTTGGACACTAAACCATAAAATGAAAAAGGGCCTTGTATTACATTACCATGTATCTTTTAATTATAACAGCCTTTACAATACTGTGATTATCATGGTGTTGTATTAATGGGTTTTATGTCTACTAGGTGTTATGACATGCAAATAAATTACCTGCTTTTTATCTCAGCATGTATTCATTAGGAGGTAGGGCATAGACTGTGTAGATCTTAGAGCGGACCACATGAAACCTTTGAGTGATTGACTTTTCCTTGTCAGATTTTAAGTACCCACTGAATAAACTGCTCAGAGAACAAAAGGTATTGTATTCAAACAATGGGACAGTTCATCTTCCAAAAGTCTAAATACCCTGACCAACACCAGCTTATACTCAGGAAAGGTATCACGTGGTCCGCTATAATAGAAATATAAACTCTTCATGAAGGTCTTAATTAAAGATTTTCTAGCATCATAAAATACATCATCTTTAGGTTGTATGTTTTAATTATACCCCAGCTTCGATGAAGAGGGGTATACTGTTTTACCCTTGTGCGTTTGTTTGTTTGTTCATTCATCCGTAACAAAAATTCAGTTTTTTCTAAGCAACGAGGATGCAGAAGCGGATATATTGCATATTGCTTTATCCTACAGTACCATGATGTGTAAAGCGATTTTATGCTGCTGGTCATCTACTTCCTGTTTACCAAAGACGAAGATTTTTACACATAGACATATATCCAAATTTTTGTGAAACCGGGGGTATCAGTAGTGAACATTAGCTAACAGTCCACACTTTTTATCCATGTAAATAGCAATTTCCAGAATTTTACTTTGTTTGGAAATACTAGTGTAATATTTTGTTGTGTTTTGAGATGTACATAATTCAGGATGCATGTCTCCTTGTATTGAATTTTTCTGTTTATATACATGTATATATATTAGAATGTTGAACTTGCCTAAATTTTATATTTCAGAAAACTGACACACGAGACAAACTTAAAATACTAACAAAGTGTTGTAAAAAGTTTGCTGAAAGCAAGTGGAAAGCAATGAAGTTGGAGTGTCATGAACAGTTCTGTGACAAGATACAGGTAATATTAGGACTTCAATAATAAATACACACACAAACAGTTATTTGCTATACAATGTATGTCATTACACTTATCTATAAAGACAGCATTCATAGTTCATAAAATAAGTAGGTGAGTCAAAAGGTATTAGGTTTTCATCTGCCAAAAACCTTTCTATATTTTTTTCAGTTTTGTGTAATATATTCTCCTGTAGTTTTTGAAAGAGCATTTTTCTTCCTTAAAATTTTTAAAACTGATACCCTTTTATTAAGACACTTGTTTCAACTTGGCCATTTCAGGGTTTTTTAACTGGTTATTAGATTGGGGTAAGGGGTGTCAAGTGGACGGTCTGCATCATACGGAGGGTTTTCTTTCATTAACTTCAGTTTCGATCAAACAATCTTGCTGAAACTTTGGATATAGCGAGCTTGCATGAAGACCTAGCTTGGGATTGAATTTGGGGCCTGTCAGGTCAAGGTCACTTACAAAAAATAGAAAAAGAGTTTCCAGTTGATAACTTTAGTTTGGATAAACCAATCTTGCTAAAACTTTGGATATATGTAGCAAGCTTGCATGAAGACCTAGCTTGTGATTGAATTGGGGCCATTTGGATCAAGGTCAAGGTCACTGTTAATAAAAATAGAAAAACCATTTCCAGTGGATACCCAGTTCAGATAAATCAATCTTGTTGAAACTTTGGATATAGCAAGCTTGCATGCAGACCTAGCTTGGGATTGGATTTGCGACCAGTTGCCAGAATGTTCAAGGCCAAGGTCACTGTAACTAAAAAATAGTAAAACAGTCTTGGGTCAATAACTTCAGTTTGGATAAATTTTTCTGAAACTTTGGATATAGCAATCTTGCATGAAGACCTAGCTTGTGATTGCATTGGGGCCATTTGGATCAAGGTCAAGGTCACTGTTACTAAAAATAGAAAGACAGTTTCCAGTGGATAACCTAATAAACAAACATTACCACAAACATGTAAACAAATTATGCAAATTCGTTAGTACTTGTTTGTTTGTTTGAATGATGTTTAACGCCACTTGCAGCAATTTTTCAGCTATATCATGGTGTCCAGTTTTTATTGGAGGAGGAAACTACATATTTACAGGCTGTGAAGGGACCAGTACAAACCTTATTTATCATGAAGAAAAGGCTTGGATGAACAGATAAACATGTGTGGTAGTACACATGAATTTCAGCAATAAACATGTCTCGCCCAGTTTATCACTTTAATGAATGGTAATTTGGTTGAAACAGTGTCTATTATTATCGAAGAATCATTTGTTTTAAAGAAATACATGCAAGATATTTAACAGTACACTTCACTCTGGATTCATTTAAGTTATTGCCCTAAAGTGACATGTCGCTGGTTTTTTTTAAAAGTTCACTGCAAACAAAAATATGATAAGGGGTCGTCCATAATTGTCAACCATTTTCATAAGTGTGCAAACCGCACACTTGAGGGAGGGGGTTAAAAATTTCGACATTTTTGTGTACCCTTTTTTTTTTAACTTCAGAAATTTTTCGTTTCCATGGAGTTTTGTTTTTATATTAGTTTAATGGTTGATGTACACTTTTTGATGGGGGGGGGGGGGGGGGGGGGAGGTCTCAAAAAGTGTGCTTTTTGCACACTTGTGAAAATGGTTGACAATTATTAAGCAAGACAAGATCTTTTAAAAAAGAGCTCGATAGCATCATACATTTGTATATATTAAACAACCAGAATTAAGAAGAATGCATTTTTTGTTGTGAATACTCTGGAAACACAAGATAAGATAAAGAAATCCTAAATTTGATCTGTTTGTTTTCTTTAACAAATCTTCGTGTCATATATAGCTATTGAACAGCTGAGAATAACCACAACTATTACATTTTAAACAGATATATCGTGTCTGGGAGGGGTATTTTTCACAAATACCCCTGCCAGACATGATTGATCTGTTTAATTACAAAGAATATAATGATTTTAAAGAGTGATGAAACTAGACTATTTGCGTTCTGTTTTTATACCCTGGCTTCAAAGAAGAGGGGATATACTGCTTTACCCTTGTCTCACCGTCTGTCTGTCTGTTCCTCTTTCCGTCTGTCAGTCCCAGTTTTCTAAGCAACTATAGCCTGCAGAAGCCTGATATTTTGCATATTGCTTTATCCTATAGTACAATATTGTGTATTGGGATTTCATGCTGCTTGGTCATCTACTTCCTGCTTACCGAATACTTTTTAGCAGGGGGTATCACTGGTGAGCATGAGCTAATGCTCACCAGTGATACCCCTGCTAAAAAGTATTCGGTAAGCATTGATTCGATCCAAATCAATTTTTGGGGGATAATTATATGCGATATTTTTTAGCAAATACCATGGCACAGAGGGTAATTTTTTGCAGAATACCCTGGTAATGACAAAATCAATGCAAATTTCCCTCCCATCTGTAGAAATTAGGAAATGTGTAAAAAATACACTGTCTTTTGACCAATTAGTAGCCAGCATTTTTATATGAGGTGTAATTATAATAATATCCAAAGAGGATAATAGGATTTTGGCAAGTATATTATCTTCAGTACACTGAGGCAGTTTTAAAGCAGATGTCTGATAGGTTTTGTAACTCGATATTGCTTCAAAAACATTTTCTCATTATAAACACTCTTATCCATTTTATTATTATTTTTTTTTTTTTGTAAAATATGCACAAATTTGCATAAACATGTCCGGTGACATAGGGTTATTAATGGACTTCTAATTCGCTATAAATACTATAACAAAAATAAAAGTAAAAGAAATTTAATGACCAAAAATATGTAAAACTTCTTTCTAGGAAAACAAGGAAGAGCTCCGTGAAACAGTGAATCAAATAATATCGGCCAGTGATGCTTTGCAGCAGCAGTTGTCTTCTTTGTCAGAGGGTAATACATTTTACTTATTTGAACAGACAGAATCATAAGTATATGCATTTGCATTTTAGTCTTTATTATCATTTTAAAGCTTCTTCTGATTAGGATAATTGTCTGAAGACAGTTTTCTCTCAGTTACTGTGCAACAAGGACTATATGAATAAGCCTTTTGCTGAAAAGAATATTAAGAAAGTTTTTATGTGAATGCAGCATTTCTTGCAGTCATTTCGACTTGAAACATCACTGTATCTATAACTTATTTATATTTTGACCTGTATTTTTAGCTTCCTCTCAATTGGATAACCTCATATTTGAATTGGAACAGAAACCAGTTCCCTCAGCACAAGATATGGAATTATGGAAATCAACAGTACAAGAGGTCAAATTTAAAGAACAAGGTAAATCTCCCTTCTAATAAATTACTTATTTCTCGTACAATCCATAGTCAGGCTTTCTGTATTATAACATGACAACCTCTCAGTTAAACTACCTCTCCATCTGCCCCTCAGGGAGATGCAGAGAAGCTTTGTTTTTCTAGCTTTGGGAACCCTAATCAGTAACCAGCTTTTTAGAGTAGAAATATAGAATCTAGAAACATCGCAGATCTTATACTATGCAGAAATGTTAAATAAACAATATTTGCAAAAGATAAAGAGTTTAGGAAAGCTTCATTATTAGGTGAAATAGTGTTTCTTGTTGCCCACCCAACTTTACCCTATAGTCAGATTGTTCTGTTTCAACTAATCGGTAAGTGCTGGATATGTGCTGAAATTGAGCACTGAAAATAACTGAAAATTCCAATAAAAATATCTGGGTTCCTAGAGTATGCACTCACATAAACATCTGTTTATATACTGATATGTACATGGTTTCTACAGAAGATACTATAAAGAAAGGTTCCAATAAATTTCTTTCTACCCAGTATTGATTAAGAATTTTTAATTGACTACCAATTAGAGCAATTTAAAAGTGTGTTTTTTTCTAGCTCAGGAAATTTATTGGTTTGTTCTTAATTTTCAGAGTTGAAAGGTATAAAAGATGGCCTTCAGCAGCTTATAAGGTAATATTTTAAGTGTATTTTTTTTTCTTTTCATTATTAAATTCCACTGTTTCATTTTCATTACTTTTACATCAGTTCTTATAACTGATCTGGTTTTATTCTGGGTAGAAGATGGACAATGATGGATGTGTTAAAAAAGATTTTAATTTCATTCTTTGTAGCAGAATTGCATTATGAAATGCAATTTTACTGAATATATTGTATTTTGTACACATACATGGGCTGTAACTGTTTTCTCTTTTGAGATAGGCTTTTGATATTTGGCATATTGAGAGATCATTTCAAGGTGATGTGTTGCATAACATTTTTGGTGACCTTTGATCTAGAGTTTGCATTATTGCTTTTTTCTCTTTTGAGAAAGTCTTTTGATATTTGGAATGTGGGTATTTCATTTCAAGGCAACATGTTACATATCATTGTTGGTGACCTTTGACCTTAAATTTGCATCTGGACTTGAACTTTTGTCTCTTGAGGTAGGGTTAGGATATTAGACATGTTGGTAGATCTTTTCAAGGCAGTGTGTTGCATACCATGATTGATGATCATTAACCTTGAATTTGGTGTGTGGACTTGAACATTTGTCTATTTCTAATCACAACCTATTGTCCGTGGGCCAACAGAGATAGATACCATCTCACTGATATCTAGTTTAACACATGTAGTTTAAATACAGAAACCATAATATAAAGTATTAAAAAGTATTATAGTCCTTATTGGACAACAAGGCTTCAGTGGCTGAGTGGTTAAGGTAGTAAGTCATACTCCATTGATCATATTGTGTTTCAGCACTTTGTTAGCTTGTTCGAGTCTCACTGCGATCGAGTTTTGCTTGACCCTAGTCTTAATTGACTGTTTTTCTAACGAAGGCCAAGGGTCTTCTCCTGGTACTCAATAAAAAATGGACGCCATGATATAGCTGAAAATTTACTGAAAGTGGTGCTAAAACACTGTTCAAACAAACTTACTAGACTTATTGTGTCAACACCATATTCTCTAGTGTTCGTTAAAAAACTCACTACTCCTTATGTTTTTTTCCTTTCTGGGTGATTATATGCAGTTTGCCATGGTGACAAATTACATGCTTTAGGATCAACACCAATAGTACAAAAAATATTAGCAGATTCAAATTATTTACTTTCAACTCAACATCTGACAAACATGACATGTGAAAATGCAATATGAGAAAAAAAAGAGTATGCTAGCAGTTTCCTCAATAATATCTGGAAATATATTTAATGATATTTTTACCTGGATTTTTCCACAATGTTTTTTCAACTTCGTAATTTTTTGTCACTTTTCCAAACTAGCTCCTGAAGTAGTAGATTGGTAAAGAAATCTTAAGTATTAAAGAAGTTATAGTTGTATCATCGTTGTAAACTGTGTTTAATCTTCAAGCAAGAAAGAAACATAGGGAGAACACTTATATGCCAATGTGGTGTTGACACAATTAGTCCAGTAAGTTTCATGGTTAGATATGGAAATAATCGTATTATATATGTAGTAATATATGTAATCATGCTTTGATGTTATACAGGGAAAAATCAGAATTTGAGATGGAAAAGTTGCAGCTCGAAAAAGAAGAAAACGCTATGGATACTGAAGAAGCCACAGATGAAAATTCAGCATTACAAGCTGAAATCAATGAATTGGAGGAGAAACTTGATACTTTAGAAAGGTATTGATACTAAAAAAGTCTAACCAAATCTAGTAAAACTACATATCTAGTAACTCATTTAGGTGTTATAAATATTGACTTATATCTGGGGTCATCAAATTACCATGTTTTGAAAAAGTTTACCATGTTTATGTTAAAATATTATGTATGGAGACGAAGCAATGCCAGAAAAAATATTGAAATAAAAAGAAGGCATAATGCAGAACGTTTACAAGTCCAAGACAGAATATTTGGTAAACTCTGGAAAACTGAATCTCTGCTAAAAAGGATTTTAATAGCAAATATTGACTATTAAATTTGTAATAAGGTATGATAAGTTTCTTGGTCACACAGTAGAATGCCGTTAAAATAAATGAAATCAATTTTCATGTACTTAGTTGGACATCTAATCCATGAATTTAATTAACAACCTAGCCAATTTTAATGCCTTGAAATACTTTGTCAACCTGGTAAAACTAAGTACCCAAAGAAACACGAGTGCTTCTTTAAGCTGCTACTTGACATTGTTAAATGGTGAATTAATTCAGATTGTATTTTCTGTAAGGCCTAAATTAAAAAGTTGTTTGTTTCCCCATTCCCTGACCGACCCAGAAATTGCCGCCGACTCAAAAAAATTTGTTGGTCCAAGTTCGGGATTTTTTTTTAAGCAAACCGGAAGTGTGGATCGTGTCAATTCAGGGCTCGCCACACTGGGTGAAGTGGGCGACAAAGTCGCTCTATGGCGCCTCAAAGTCGCCCGGTTATTTCCCTCAAGTTGCCAGATGGTTCACAGAAGATACTTGTATATCCAGTGTTTTCAATAAAAGCCGGCAGCCGGCAAAATCAACCGCTTATTGCCAATTTTTTGCCGGCTATTCCATTTCCGATTTCAAAAATCGGAGTTCGCAATTTTCGCGGACGAGGTCGGGATCGTCAGTCTTTGTTTTGGTATTGCGTACTCCCGGGAACCAGTTCATATCACTTGTGCGTTTGAAAACTAGGTGAAAACATTGTTTTCATTCAAATGAGACGAAAAGACCCTGACTGTGGTGAAGTGAAGTGAAGGTTAACAGTAGCAATCCGCATCGATGAAACGATCAATTAAAGATTATTTTGGAGTCACCGCTAAGCAGAGCAAAGGTCAGAAAGAAACTGTTGTTGAAATAAAATACAAAATTTTACATGGGCCAATGTCCATTCATCATTCACGCATTCATGTAAAAATAAAATAGTTCAAAATTAGACTTGTAGTGAATTAAATTGTATAACAGAAGTATTTATAATTATTTATTTATTACGGCATACCAGTCACTTACTCAGATCAAAATATCATGCAACTTTTGCCACTTATTTGCCAGGCAATTTTTGTTATGAAAATTAACATAAACCTCTTTGTTTCTTTGTTCTGTTAGCTTTGAATGGAAATAAGGAAATTGTTTAAATAATCATGCTGACATTTAAAATAACACTGGTATGTTGGTCAAGGCTTTTGTCAATTTATGAAATTGGTAAGAAATAATTAAGATTCATGTCACAATTCATCAAGTTTTGCAGAAAATATAACAAATGAAAAGGATGATTTAGATACAGCTAGAGGGCTTACAACTTGATCCAAAACTGCTAATTTTCGTTTTCGGAAGGGGGGCTTTGCCCCCCTGGTCCCCCTACCAGGACGTTGCCCTGGACCCACTGGGGGCCTTGAGCGGCCCCCAGACCCCTCGCCGTAGTTATTCTTCCCCCTATTCCAATTTTTTTGCCTTCTATTGCAAAAGTTAATGAAAACACTGATATCTGGTCCAAATAATTCACCCATACTACCAATTTATCAGTAAATGTGTAATTCCAATAAGAAACGCCAAACAATATGCGTATTTAACATTTTTTCAAAGGATTTATGTCTTTCAACTGGATTACGCGCCATTTCTTTATTTATCGGATGTGACTAATTACCGGAAGTGAACAACGAAGAAAAGTAAAGTACAACGGCCCATAATGAAAAATCATACTTTTTTTTTATAAACAAACACTTTCAATTGGTTTCAAACATCAGTTCTTTCAAAGTGTATTTTATTTTAACAAATTTCTTTGATAAATATATGAGCTGCACTTGAAAGAATAAAGATGTATAGTAATTATTGACATCATGTTAAGTTCTGTACTAGATGGGTGTTCCTTGAAGAAATTTTGCACAACTTTGTCCAAGTGGAGGTGTGTTGAACAGAAGAATTATTTCTGGATTTAATGTTATGTTATTTTATCTATCTTCTTTGAAAATTTTTCTCAGATAAACATGGCATGTTCATAACAAACTGTTCGAAATATTATGATATACAAGAACTTCATGAATGATGTTTACATGGTTTATGTCTACACCTATACAAATATTTTTAGTTAATCTATTTTTATTTGTGAATACCTTGTATGGCTACAAGTACTGAAGTAGATAGAAAAATAGTTGCTGGTGTTTTGTTTTCATTGATTTTATAATGATAAAGGTTATGTGCTATTTGATATTGCATACAATGATTATAATAATGAAAAAGAAAGAAAAAAAATGAATTGCAGGCAAACAAGTCGGCTAAAAAAATGGATGAAAAGTTACCAAAATTTAATGGTTAGATCTGTAGTTATTTAAGATTTTACTTAGACATGTATTGTAAGAAATTCTGGCATCTCTTCTCTGCAAAGAATATGTTCCTTTAGGATAAGGGGAACTGGCCAAGATCTTTGCAGTTTCACAGCTCTATTTAAATAAGAAATAAATATACATTCCCTGGCCAGAGACCCCCTTATGATAGATATGAAAGCTAAGGTGTATCAATGGGACAATCAAATGTCACAAAAAATCACTGAAGTGTACATAGACGAGGCCTGGTCCCTCTTTAATTATTCAACAGCCCCCCCCCCCCCCCCCCCCCATCTCAAAGCACAATTTCTTGATCCATTAACTTAGAATAAGCCACAAAAAAAACCCAAAAAAACCACCTACCTACCTACCTACCCATCTTGAAAAATGTGGGTAGGGGAGTGGGGAAACAAACATTTTTTAGTTGTGGCCTAAAAGGACTAAAACTGAAAACAGAAATAAAGAAGAAAGATTGCTGTAGATAGAGGTTAAATACAGATTATTGTCATGTTTTATACTAATAGTAATTCTTTTACATATTAATTATGGTTGCATATTAGCATTAACTACTTAGTTTTTAGTTTTAGGAGGGGTAATAGTGTGTTTGTGATCATAATGTTAGGTTCACAATTAAATAGAGTATTGTAATTCAAAGTAAATTGATTATCATATCTTTTTTTTTAAATTGCTCACTTGGGCTAGTTGTACAAGTCAACAAATCTGAACAACTGAATAAATATGTATTTGTAAGTTGATAAAAAAATTACTTTTCAGATATATAAAAAAATAATGGCCATTTTATAAGTATTTATACTGAAATTGTTCAATTGGTGATTGTGGTACTTCGATAAATTGTCTGAAAGAATAGTTTGTAACCTTGATGACTCCTTTTGAAACATTCTGTGTAAGTGTATGTACATTTATTTTCAGTCTGATTGAATGGCACATAGAGGATTATGAAGAGGATTTCATTACATTTTTATTCTACGATGATACTATGCGGTTGTCTCTTAATAAGCAAAAAGAAGCAGACAATGGCCGCTGTAAGATAGCATCAGCCCATGTAACATCATTGCTAGATAGTAAGTATGCATAAAAAGACTATAATCCTTTTTGGCAAAGTTGCACACAGTGCAAACACAGGTTATAGTTTGAATAAGTCTTGAGAGTGGGTGGGTGTTGAAAATAAGGTAAGAATTTTCACCATTAACTCAATCTTTCTACCCCAGTAAACACTTAATGTCATGATATAGCAGAAACATGGCTAAAAGTGTCGTTAAACCTCATTCAGTCAATTAAATACTTAAAGTCTGCTAATTCCATGTGCTAACTCTTAAAATATTCCTTGTTCGATAGACCCGACCGCAAATATTTTTTCAAAATTAAACAACTATTTTACAACTTTTATCCCTCACAGTGCATGGAATGTTGTCCAGTTTTTTTTAATTTCTACTCTTTCAATTTGTAATCTTGTAAGCGCTCAAGGTAACTTTCAATTTATTCTATATACAAACAAAAATATTGATGTAATTGTAATTTGAAAAAGGAAAACAACCGCCATGCTGTTATTGCCTTGGTTGTCATCAATTCTACAAAGAAGAAAATAGAACATAAAAATGGCCTCGAGGGGGCCTCTGTGGCCGAGTGGTCAAGGTAGTTCGTCTACTATTGATCATGTGGTCTGTCAACGCTGAGATTGCGGGTTCGATTCTCACTGCAGACAGGGTGTACTCGACTCCAATCTTAATTGACAAGGATTGCCAGTTTTTCTACCGCAGGTTGGGGGTTCTCTCCGGGTACTCCGGCTTCCTCCCCCAATAAAAACTGGACGCCATGAAATAGCTGAAAAATTGCTGAAAGTGGCGTTAAAACACCATTCAAACAAACAAACAAACATAAAAATGAAATGACTGGATGGATGTTCAATGTTATTTGTGGAAAAGTGAAAATAAATAAAGTAAAGGAAAAGTAATTTTTATTTACAGTCAGCATATAACTGTTGGACTTATTGACATTGTCCATATCTCTGTTTTTTTATGGCTTGCATGGGTCCAGGACTTTTTATGTAAAGTCTTGGACATTAGATCACCATTATCTATAATTCTAGATTTTATCGTTCACTTACTAAAGGGAATATTAAAGTAGATACAATGAATGGGATATAACTTATTTTATGACATTTTAAACTTGTTTCCCTTAAAAGCTTCAAGATGTACAGTTTTGTAAGTCTTACATTTTATATTAGGTCTTAAATATTTCCTCCTTTTTTTTAAATGAAGATGTCTCTCGTGCTTCAAAGTTATTCATGTAGTATCTTGGATAAGATATACAATATTGAATTGTTTAAAACATGTAATTTTACATACTTTAAAAGATGAACCAGAAATTAAAAAATATAATTCATTTATTCATTTATATGTGTTGGATGACTTCAGGTAAGCATAGTATGTCCAATTTAGAAAGAATAAAACAATGAACATTGACGTTTTTTAATGTAACATTCATAGAAGTACATTTTCTGATTTTTAAAAAAAAGTTATTACTTGCAGTATCCTATGAGTTTTTGAAAATCAAAATAATATTATTAAAAAAAAATTATTTCGCTTGTACACCCCATTCTAAAATAACAAAAAATCTGCAGAATAAGAAATTAAATTGGTGTGGCCTTAGTAATAAAAAGGAAATCAAAATAAACAAAAAATGTAGACCTCACTATTCAATGAATTGAATTAACAAAAAAACAAATAGCAGAACAAATACCTGTTCATAAACTTCTGGCTTTGAACAGTATGGTTTCTGCAGTTTTGTACAGTATATATCCCAAATCCGTAATTTTTTTTCCCAATGTGACAATATATCCATTTTCAATTTTACTCCTTTCAGTAGTTAAGAAGGAGCTATGGATTAAAAGAAAATATTACTATGCTGATAGATATTGATCCTTTGTAAAATTTGCTTTGGTGCTGTATTTTTCAGGTCATGCAAAACCTTTGCAGAAATTAATCCGTTCAATGATACTAACAAGAATAGAAGAAGTTTCCCTTTTGCAGTCTTATAACTACATATCAGAACTACCAGAGGTATTCTTTTGTAACTATGTGTTGTTTTTATTAGATATTTGAGTACTCATCTCTGCCAAATATGGGTTTCCAAAATTACAGATATATAGCATTAGACCAACCAATAAAAACTGAATGTTAAGTTGAAATTACAAATTCATATATGACTACCTATGACTTAGCAAAGATACCAGTCACAAGATGTTATATACTGAACATGCTTATGTAAAAGTCAGTCGGAATACAAGTCTTTTTGGGCCTTCAGATCTGGTTTTTTCTGTTCATCCTTGTATAAGTCAGTTGATAGACAGCTATGTTGAGATCCGGGAAGAATCAAATAAACATAGTAATTTTGTAAAAATCAATACGACTTCTTGTTTAGTATTTGTTTTTCATGTTTTTTGAGTTAAATTGTTGGTTTGCTTGTCTGAAAGTACTTAAATTCGTGGGTATCAATTTTCGTGGTTTGGTGAAATTTTACATGTTCGTGGGTTCTTAAATTCGTGGACTTACGATTTCCGAAAATGCAAAAAGTGATGTAGCGAGCAAAATAAATGATTAGAGCAGAATCATTTTCACTGTTGATAATAAACATCAACATATAAAGAAAACAGTTTCATAACATGACGTTGTTAACGCGCCTGGTAACGAATGTAAAATTAACAACACGCAAATCAATAGCTAATTATAAACACAGTAATGTATTAATTGATTAACTGCAATAAAAACTACTTAATTTTCTAATTGTTATCTATAGAAGCATTCTTAGCCGAAGGGCACTTGTCACTTTATGTGTTGAGTAGCAATAAATAACTGTTACAAAGGTGTAATTTAATGTCATTTGTGCGACCATCGGTATTATCACAACATCCATTTGATATAGCGTGCCATTGATATGCACTAAAAAAGATAAAGTATAGCTTTTCTTTTAAATATTTTAATTGTTATTTTAATTTATGTTCAAAGGAGCAACCAAACTCATAATTCCGATAATAATTTGTTACTTTTTAACATCGAAAATGAACACCTCATATATCCCCACCTTGACCGGAAGTCGATGTTTCTTCGTACGCTTTACAATTAAATAATACCTACATTTAGTAAAAACACAATTCGAACATGAAACCTGTAACATAATCATTAAGATGGATTTTGAGCTGAACATAAGTAATGGATCGAACCACAAAATCATATATTACATTTACACAAATAAATGTCCGATCTTGGACATTTCCAGATCGTTGTTCCCAAGTTCGCATCTGTTAATGAAGTTTTATTCTTCGTTGGATTTTTAATTTCGTGGTCCGAGGCCTCCACGAAAACCACGAAAATTGATACCCCACGAATAAAAAGTATTTCACAGTAATTGAAAATGACATTGTCAGTTTTCAAGTTTCATCACTATCATTACATCTCTGTATGTATTATGTAGTACACAAAAATAAATTGATACTTTTGTAAACAGTGGTGAATACAAATGGAAATATGAAAACTGGATAAAGAAACGATTCACAAGTCAACAATCTTTATTAATGTCATAAATATACTTTATTTTTAGCATGATAAAACACATATCTGTCTGTTTTCTTCTTTATAGTTCTGCGGTCTTTGTACGGCCTTCAAACTTTGACAGGAATTCTTTGCTCCCTTGGTATGGTTCGCTTAAAAGTCGGAACCCTTCTAAAAAAACAAAAAATCCCAATTTCCAGACTTACCTGCCAGTATGTATTGGTGACCGAGTGGTTAAGGTAGTTAGTCTACTATTGATCATGTGGCCTGTCAACACTGAGGTTGTGGGTTTGAGTCTCGCTGCAGGCAGGGTGTGGTCATCTGCAATCTTAATTGACAAAGATTGCCATTTTTCCTCTGGTACTTCAGCCTCTGCCTCCATAAAAACTGGATGACACGATATAGCCGAAAAATGGCTGAAAGTGGCATTAAATACCATTCAAACAAAACCACATGTACTCCTGAAAATGAATATCAACAACAATAAGGGAATACAAGTAGAAAACATTTCTAAAATATATTTTGCAAAGGTTTATGGGATTGCTGAAAGTGGCATGAATCCACAAACAAACAATTATATCTGAAACATTTACATTACATCTGTCAAAATAATATTAATAAGAGTAAAATTATTTTGTTCTGTTTCAGTTGCTCCAAAGTCTGTCCCATATTGTTCTGGATGCTAGGAACCTAAAGAGACAGATTAATTCCATTTGTTTAAAATATCTAGTTACTGTTTGTGAAGATTTGTAAGTACATTTTAGGAAAATCTTTTGTATTTATGCATTTCATTAGAAGTGGTTTGCTCGTGTTTTCAAATATCCATCTTAAAATAAAATTTAGATTTAGAGTTTATGAGAAGTAAAATTATGTTCTGAGGAAAGGTTAAAGTGTTTGAATTAAATATATCTGTTTGAATTTCAAATGTTGTACAAAGCCTTGGTGCCTGGGTGGTTTAAGGAGTCATGTACTTTTGATCTGAAAAGGTTTGGTTTTTGTAATGAAATTTAGTCTGACTTTGTTTTAATTTTAGTTTCCTGCATTGTAGTGCATGTAATACATACATATCGTAAATTTTTTCATGACATGATTATATTTGGTTTGGTATGATACACAAGAAATTTGTAATATACAAAAAAAATTTCTGTAGGTGGTCATGGAACATTGATTAGAAATCTTTATATATTTTTGTAAATATAAAGCCACCATTGTCATGATATTTGACAGCACTCTGAACAGTGGTATTGCCTTTAACATTGATAAATACCTCACCGTTGGCTCCGGGATTATCAATGTTTCAGGCACTACCACTTTTCCTTGTGCAGTCAAGATATCATGACAATGCTCTCTATAGAAGCAACAATTGTATAATTATTGAACTTTTTTACAGTGTAAAAGTTGAAAAATGGTCATTAAAGACACTAAGGAAAGTAAACCTAAAATTTACATTTAATGACAAAGTGGATTTGTTACATGTGCTTCCTGAAGTTACTGTTGTTATGGGAAATGTAAAGTGAGTACTTACTTATAATGTTCATACTTTAGCTGGGTGATATGGGCAGCCATTGAGGCAAAAATTAACAAAATTAAAGACATAAAATTTTACTAACAGATGTTAAAAGATAAAAACAGACATTTTTTTAAATAGACGGACAAAATACAAGAACTAACAGACGCTAGAGGTCGTGGTGGCTCTTTATCACGAGTCTCTAATCTGTGGAAGGGTGGAAAAACCTGAAGCGGTTTTTTATGTTTTTTATTTTGTTAATTTTTGCCCAAAGGGCTTCCCATATCGAGATGTTAGTTCGATAACACGTTACAGTAAACATTTTATCCGTTACTTATTGAAACTTGAGGGTTAAACATGATTGCATGATTAATTCAAATTGGTCCATATGACCACACCTGCAGTGATGCTTGCTGAGAGATCTATTTTATATACTAGGAACCTTAGTGTATGTTGGTAATTTAGTCTTTTGTTTTATACTCGTGTTGAAACAGTTTTTACTGTAAACAATTTGTGCAGAACGTCATTGATTGATCTGATGTAATTATTGTGTAAGGCCTCAGTTTTTAAATATGCTCGTTTACTGATTTCTTGGAAGAAGAAAAATTAGGTAGGTTGTTCTAAAACACAATATCAGGAAAACAACTTCTTTAGAAACCCAAAATAAAGAACATTTGCTTTGCAATTTTATGGAAAGCAAATCTAATTTTCTTGTAGTTTATCATAATGGAATAAAACAGTATCTTTATACACATTATATGTTAAATACTGTAAATTCCTATTTTAAAGATCTGAGGCTATTCTGGAGCAGTTACAGAGTGTTTCAAAAGGACAAGATTATTTGATAAAACTTTGTGACAGAGTTGATCTAGACATTTTATCAGATATGAAGAAGATTTCATGACAGAACAGTAAACAAGATTGTTTTCTTCCTGTGCAATTATAAGGCAGCATTGTGACTTTTTTAATTTCTATTTGTAAGAAAAATGTACATAAATGAAACAAAAAATACGTATTTTTATATGAAATAATCCGTTCAACACTCCCACAATTTTTTTTTTAGTTAATTAGATATCTCGGAGTACAGTTTAGCATGGTTGAGTTACCTTTGTGTTGTTATTGGACTTTGTCTTTGTGATTAGATATTGAAATTAAGAATTAATGATGTTTTCTTTTTTTAAGTATGAAATAAAATATGTTATTGTATTATTCATTGCATGTCCTTGATTTGAAGGGCAGTAGCTATGTTCCATATCTGTAATACAAAGATTAAAAGTCGGGTTTTTTTTACAGAAGCTCATCCAAGCAATTATAAACATTCACTCATTCTGTGGTTGTTCCTGTTGACATAATTGTAGTTATTTTAACCCTCAGTTATCATAAATGCTAAATTCCTGTCCTAAAATCATACAAATCAACAGAGATAGTATGTTTTTACTTGAAATATTATGCTGTCTTCCTTATTTTTCAAAAATATTTATTTTGACATCAAACTTTTCTAACTGCAGATTGAGGTTTTTTTAATGTCTGTTCTGCTTTCTTTTTTTGTGATATCAAAATTATGTATTTGTCATATTAAGCATGTGCTCCATCAGCACTTCATACAGTTTGCAGTCATTTGAATTTTTGTCTTAAACTGTATCTATCATCCATGTAATAGTTATGAGAATCCATATGGAATCAAATGCTACTTTTTTTTTAGAACATGTGATCTCGTCTTATTTTTAATTTTACTACTGATGATGAACATTGTAAATCTTTTGTAGTTAATGACACAATTTAATCCCAGCTTAGGAAACTGTAGGCTTGCAATGAACATTAATATAAATTAAAATGGATTCCAAGATTATTTTACAACTTGTTTCCTTGTATAATCCCTATTCTGTTCTGTTTTGTTCTGTTCTTGAAAACATACATAAAAACTTTTTCAATTGCAAAAGGTTTTTGAAGTGCGAAAAAATTGTAAGCACTCAAATTTTTCAAAATTAAAGAAGTATTTTATGTGCATGTAGTAGATGATTTTTTTATGAAACCATAGTTTAACCACTTATTTGTTTATCTATCTTTATTTACACTTTGAATGCATGGTCTTTGTGATTTTATATTTTGAGTGGAATGTAATTATTTTGTCATAAAAACCTAATCATTCTATTTCATTGTACATGTTGTAACATTGTTGTATACATATATTTATGCACTTATGTAGTAAATTATTATACTAGGTATACAAGATACATTTTATTATGGTGCAGAGTTTTGTCCTAAGAGTTTTAGCAGTAATAATCTGCCAGAGCATCAGCATTTTGAAAAAAGGTAACTTTCTGTTAATCATTTTTTTTTTGACAAGTTAATATATAATAACATATACACCCGTTATAAAAAAATGTAGGATTCTGATTGGTTGAAAACAGGTGCATTTTTACACTCTATTATCCTTTGGTTATACGCAAAAATTTTGTCTTTTTTGTTTATCCCCGTCTGGGTATTTGCAAGAATTTCACTTTTTACACTGTTATTTGCCTCAATGTATTTTCTTCTTGCTTTTTAACCCTGTTTGTATTCAAATTGATTTTATGTTATGTACTGATAACTAGTAGATTGTAGTACCTGTATCTGGTTTGGACCGGAATGTTTATTTTTAATGACATTAAATTTAAAAATCACTGATAATAACAATCTAATTACATGTCATGATTTATATTTGTCTAATTAAACAAATATGTCGTGATCTTGAAAATACTGACATGATCTTTCTGTTTATCAAACCTAACTTTACGAAAAAAGAAAAATGAATTTAAGAAAATTTACTGTTAGGGCTGTTCCAGAAAATACTAGATGGCAATTTATATTATCTTGGTTTTATTTCTATTAGGAATTCCATTAGGAGACATTTTATATTTTTATTGTATTCATTTTCCTTTTGCGTTTAGATATTGGAAAATTAAACGAAATGAAACTATCAATTTATTCAATGCTTAATTTTTCGGTATTCTAATTTACAGTTTTGAGCCAACTGTTATAAAAACAAACAATTTAAAACAAAAATAGATAAGATTTTCATAAAACAAATATGAATTAGTTGCATTTAAGTTCTTTGAATTGTTAAGCTTGTTTCTCCTAAAAATCTTAATGGAAAGCGAAATACATACCAAAGACAAATATAATTTTAATTATACACTTGGTGGACTACCACTGTAAATAAAATAAGATTCCTTTTAAAGCTGGATCACCCTGCAGCACATACAGATACCTAAATATAGTAAATATATACATTATTTTTTTTCATAAATGATGGGGTGGTGGTTAGGGGGGAGGGGGTGTTTGTTACTGGAACTTGACAATTCTATGGGTTGTCATACATCTGAATTAAAAAATATATGTTTATATATAGGGAGGCTATATTTTAATTCCAATTATATAGGTTTTGGGGTGAAAAAAAGTGCCATTCCTTGGGGCCTGTGGGGAGGAGGGGGGTTAATATTTTCTGGAACAGCCCTTAGTTAAAACTGAACTAATTACCCATTGATATTTAACAGTTTCAAATTACATTTAAACAAACTAATGTTTTAATAAAATATAATGAATTCCAAATATCCTGGTATCTAAACATTTTTTAAATGCAAAAGTATAGACATCAAAATTTAGTTGTAATGTGAAATAAAGGAGTATATCTTAATCAGTAAAGTTATTTGTCTGCCATATTTAAAAAAATTATACAGAATCCTACCATTCTTTTAGCATGCTCTAAATTTCTGCACAGTTCTTGTTATATTGACTATTTTTGGCTGAGTTGCAAAAAGTGCAAATTCCTGTTATAGTATGGTGAAGTCAGGCAGGGGAAAGGGTATCTATTTTGTGTAATCAACTCCTCCAACAGTTTTCAACCCATATCTCTGAAACTTCACAAAAAGATTGCACATGATTTGAAGTTATGCACCTGCTGTTATAGAATTGTTCAAAAATTGTTTGTTCCAATTTTTCAGATCTTTGTAATTTTCATAAAACTTGTTATTAACTCCTTCATCATGCTTTTATTTCACACACAATGAAGAGTTTGTACAAATTTTATATTGAAATTCATGACTTAATGCTTAAGAACAGCACAGAGGAAAGATTTTACAGAAGAAGAAAAAAATGATAAAATTTGAGATAGTTTCATTTGTTCTGATCATATTGTTTTGTTTAGATCTTCCTACATTTTCAAAGCAAGATTGCAAACTTTTGGAATGTTTCATACACTATACATCTGTGGATAACACAACATACATGTTGTAGAGCTAGTCCCACAATTCTTATAGTTAAGACAAGTTATTGCCGTCACTTTTTGTTGTTCGTTCCTTGTCTATAAACTATATTTCTCGTTTTAGTTTGTTTCACAATTGTTTCAAGCTTTGTGCTGCACATCAGTTGTTGGTAAACTTTTTGCTTGTACACAGGGTGTGCTTGACTCCAATCTTAATTGACCAGGATTGCTAGTTTTCCAACCAAAAGTCTGGGGTTTTCTCTGATTGCAGATTCCTACCCCGATAAAAACAAGATGCTGCAATATAGGTAAAAAAATTGAAATTCAACTTTTTAAACAAACAATATAGACCTGAAATAATTAGGCAGTGGTATGTAGAACCTGCCACAACTAGATTGGAATGTTGAAATAACTTGACAGTAATGTGTAGAACTTCAAATAACTAGACCGTGATATGAAGAACCTGAACCGGAAATAACTAGACATGGGTATGTGGAAGCTGAAATTACTGGACTGTCATATGCAGAACCTGAAATAACTTGAACCTGTAGAAACTGGACTGCAGTATTTAGAAACTAGATAATGGTATGTAGAACCTGATCTTACTAAAAACTAGTAGTATAACCCCAAATAAGTATATAAGTGGTAAGTAGAACCTGAAATAACTATACAGTGGTATGTAGAACCTGAAATAACTATACAGCGGTATGTAGAACCTGAGCTAACTATACAGTGGTATGTAGAACCTGAAATAACTATACAGTGGTATGTAGAACCTGAAATAACTATACAGCGGTATGTACAACCTGAGCTAACTATACAGTTGTATGTAGAACCTGAAATGACTAGACAGGTATGTAGAACATGAAATAACTAGACAGGTATGTAGAACATGAAATAACAAGACAGCGGTATGTAAAACCTGAAATAATTAGACACTGGTACGTATAAAATGAAACAACTAGACAGGATTTGTAGAACCTAAAATAACAAGACAGCGTTGTGTACAAACTGAAATAACAAGACAGCGGTATGTAGAACCTGAAATATCGAGACAGAGGTATGTAGAACCTGAAATAGCAAGACAGCGGTATGTAGAACCTGAAATATCAAGAAAGCAGTATGTAGAACCTGAAATATCAAGACGGGTATGTAGAACCTGAAATAGCAAGACAGCGGTATGTAGAACCTGAAATAGCAAGACAGCGGTATGTAGAACCTGAAATAACAAGGCAGCGGTATGTAGAATCTGAAACAGCAAGACAGCGGTATGTAGAACCTGAAATAACAAGACTGTTGTTGGTAGAAACTAAAACAAAAATACACCAGAATGTAGAATCTGACGACGATATTGTAGACGCTGAAAAAACTATACTGGTTTGTATACGATGAATAACTAGTGTTATAACATAATTTTTCCAACGTTTGTTATGATGAGAATTATATCTTTACGCTGTTCCAAATATACAAGGGAGGAATTCAGACTAATTCATTTGGTTCTGACTGAATTTTCCTATTAGAGTCTGTTCGTTTGATTGTGTGGTGTCGATTTATTGTGGAGTCTAGCTTTGTGAGAGAGGTACGGCCACTGAAGAATAAAACATTTACTAAGATGATACTCTAAATAAATTTAAACAAATTTTATTTAAATATTAATATTCTACCGGTTAAAATTTGACAAAATATTATAATATTTGTATTACTACATTAACTCAGGAATAACTATTTTCCCGTAAATTTTAATTTCTTTATTTTCTTTATTTTATTATGTTTGAATTTATGTATATATTTTTAATTTGCCAAACTCAGCTGAACTATTTAGATTATTTAAACGAATATATTTTTTTTATCAAATTTAAAATATGTTTTATCCTAATTGTTTACGAATCTGTATTTAAATTTAATGATTGATTCTCCGGAAATAAAGAAAAATTTAATAGAATATGTTTAAAATATAATAAAATGTTTATTTATTTGAATAGAACGATGTTTAACGCCAATTTCAATAATCTTTCAGCTATATTGTGGAGACCAATTTTTATTGGGGGAGGAAGCCGGAGAAATCCCCTGACCTTCGGTAGGAAAAACGTGCAATCCTTAATTGTCAATTGGATTCGAGTACACCCTGCCCACAGTACCTAAATTAATAACAATTTTTTTTGAAATTTGTAATTTTCTCCTTGTAATGCCATTACAGCTAAAGTGAAACTGTAAATTGCAATAATGATCAACAAGGCAAGGCCTACAAATCATAACTTAGTCCATAAATTGTTAGATGACTTTTTATAGGAATTATTGCCCTTTACTGACGAATTCATACAAAATATTGTATATATTTTCTGAAAATGTGCATTAAGGTGTCAAAAGGTATTTCTGTGAGTTCATGGAATGTGAACGGGTTGTTTAGAAAAGTTAACGGTCAGAAATTATGTAAATTAGATGACAATATTATAACTTCAGACATTATGTGTTTATCAGAAACACATACAATCTCAAATCAAGTTTTAGAATGTGAAGGCTATAAATGTTTTATGAATTGTAGAAAATATGAATCCAAAAAACCTAGTGGGGGGCTTGCAACTTTCATAAAAAAAGATATTATTCATGGGATTCAATTAGTAGACAGATCAAATTCAGATATGTTCTGGTTTAGACTGGATAAAGGGTTTTTCAAATTTTCAAAAGATTTATATCTATGTTTTGTTTACATTTCTCCAAAGCATTCATCTTATACACTGAAGACTAACTGTGATAAAATTATATTTGAGAAATTAGGAAGGGACATTTCCAAGTTTAGTACAATGGGAGATATATTGGTCATGGGGGATTTAAATGCACATATAAATAAGGATGAACAAGATTTTATATTAAATGATTCTGACAGTGTGTTGGATGATATTTTACCAAAAAATTACATTTCAGATAGTGTACAAAAGGTTCGCAATACAGAATTACCTCAAAAGACTAATGAATATGGAAAAAATGTGATTGAATTATGCTCTGATGCTCAACTTAGAATATTAAATGGTAGAACTATTGGAGACTCAAGGGGTCAAATGACTTACTTTAATTATGCTGGGGCATCTATTGATGATTATTGCATATGTAATTCAAATTTTTTAAGAAACATTTTGAGTTTCAGTGTGGATAAATTCAATCCTTTTTTATCAGATCACTGTCCAATTACTGTAAAAATATTTTCTCAATATTCTGTTGACTTAAGACAAGATAACCTATTAAAGAATATTAAAAAAGTTAAATGGAACAATGCAACAGAGGCTCTCTTTAAATCTAATTTGACTAGTTTTGATTTTGATAAAGAATTGAATGATATAACTAGCTTAAACATGGTTACACCCTCAACCGTTGTAAACCCAAGTAAAATTATTAATGAAAAAATAAATAAATTCTCCTCATTTTTAGTAAATGCTGCTACAAGTAAAAAAAGCTACCACATAAATAATCATAATAAATTAAAATTAAAACGGAAAAGAAAACCAAAGAAATTGTGGTATGACAGTGAATGTGACATTAAGTATAGACATGTAAAGGATTTAGCCAGAAAATTAAGTAATAATCCCTGGGATAAATATCTTCGTCAAAAAGTGGCTTTAAACAACAAAGAACTAGTCAAATTGATCAGAAAGAAAAATAGATTATTTAAAAATAATTTAATGAAAAATATTCTTGATTCAGAGGAAAGAAATCCAGCTGAATTTTGGGCAAAAATAAATCAATTAAAAAACCAAGCAAAAGAAGACCCCAGTACCAACATATCTCCTACCGAATGGGTAAACTATTTCACAGAATTAATGAATATAAAACATGTAAATAATTTTTCAAACATTGAAGCATTTATAGATAATAATTACAACTCAGAGATACTTAATATGGATGTTTCGACTGAGGAGGTACTTAAAGCTGTCAGGGAATTAAAAAATGGTAAGGCCAGTGGGCCTGATGGTATACTTAATGAAATGTTAAGAATTTCTTGTATTTTCAACACAAAGTTTTATGCAAGTATTTTTAATTCTATCATTAAACATGGAATCTATCCAGATTTATGGAAAGAAAATTTTATCAAACCTATTTTTAAAGGGGGCTGTTTTAATAATCCTGCCAATTACAGAGGAGTCGCCCTATCAAGTTGTTTTGGAAAATTTTTTTCTAAAATATTATCAAATCGTTTAGCTAAATTTTTGGATCAAAATAACATTTTATGTAATGAACAAATAGGATTCAGAAAAAATTGCAGAACTAGTGATCATATTTTTACTTTGAAATGTTTAATTGATAAATCTTTCAGAATGTCAAAACGTTTATATGTTTGTTTTATTGACCTACATAAGGCTTTTGATACCATCAATAGAGAAGCTTTATTATATAAATTATGCAAATACAATATATCTGGCAATTTTTTCAATATCCTTAAAAATATGTATGATGAAGTTCATTATTCTATCAAAACTTCAGATGGTTGTACTAATATGTTTTCATCAAAAATTGGTGTAAAACAAGGATGCATTTTAAGTCCTACACTTTTTTCCATTTATTTAAATGATATGACAAAGATATTTGACTACTCATGTGACCCAGTTACTATTGATGGTGTTAAAGTCTCATCTCTTTTGTATGCTGATGACATTGTTTTAATATCAGAATCAGAAAAGGGGTTACAAAGTTGTTTAGATAAGTTATATGATTATTGTAGTATGTGGAACTTGTCTGTTAATATTGGAAAATCCAAAGTTATGATTTTTAACAAGTCTGGTAGACTGATAAATTCATATCGCTTTTCATTAAATAATCAAGACTTAGAAATTTCTAATGAATATAAATACCTTGGTATCATTTTCAAACCTTCATGTAGTTTTGCAAAAGCTAATGAGTACCTATGTAAAAAAGCAAGAAAAGCTTTATTTTGTATTTACAAAACACTTTTTTCAGACCGTTTAAATATTCTAATTAATATTAAACTGTTTGATGCATGTGTCAAACCTATACTTCTTTACTGCAGTGAAATTATATGTTTAGATTCTTTATTAAAAGAGAATACAATTTTGGAAGATATATATATATTATACCCACAGACAAAAGTGCAAATCAGATTTGCAAAACACACTCTAGGTGTTAGTAAAACTGCTTCAAATAATGCAGTTCTTGGGGAACTTGGTATGTTCCCATGTTCAATAGATGCCTTAAAGTTATCTATAGGCTATTGGCATCATCTAATTAATTCAAAATGTAATAGTTTGATAAACTGTTGTTATTTTTCTAATGATAATATTTCATTTTGGTTAAAAGAGAAAATGAAACTTCTCTTCCATAAAACAGGGTTTAATCATGTCTGGCAAAACCAAAATACATTTAGTAAAAATAGATTAATGTTTGCAATTTCTAGAAATTTAAAAGAAAAGTTTGTCCACAGTTGGAAAGATAAAATTTCCAATAGTTCAAATATCAACTCGGGAAACAAGCTAAGAACATATCAACAATTTAAAAAAGAATTTGAAATGGAAAAATTTTTAACTTTAGACACTGATAGAACTGATCTTATAAATTTTGTCAGAATTCGTATAAGCAATAGCTCTTTAATGATTGAAAAGGGTAGACATAGAAAACTCAGTTTAGACAACAGATTATGTCCATTATGTAAGACTGAAGTAGAAGATGAATTACACTTTAGTATTAAATGCATTAAGCTCGAAGAATATCGCATAGACTTTTTCAAAAGAATTTCTGATATTGTTCCAGATTTTATTAAAATGTCTGACACAGAAAAATTTCATTTCATTTTTCAAAGTAATGATTATGATGTTAGCATGTGTTGTATTTCAGGAATAAGTGGACTTTATAAATATAGAAATAGGCTTTTATAAGCCCATTATATCATTAAATAATGTTATTGAGTATATATATATGATGAATTGTATACAGTTGTCTCCTCAGTCGAAACATCCCAGTGGTTTCATGGGTACATCCCACATATATATATGTAATTGTTGTCTTCTATGTATATACTGTATTCCTTGTGTTTGTTGCTGATAACAACTCATTTTTGGGTTTTATATCAATAAATATTATCTATTATTATCTTACAAAATAACACGTTTTTGTTAAAAAAGAATGTCTATAGCACCCATATACTAACTTACCTTTAAAAAAAAGGGGGCTAGAGGGGGGTTCCATTAACAGGTTAATACTTTTTTATTTTTCCCAAAACAGATAACAGTAAATTTATAATAGTGATAATAGATAACAGCAATTTACATGAGAAAACAAAACAGTGAGTTCAAAAAATCGAAAAAAACACAGATAACAGCAGAATCTCTATACTGTTAAATACTATGAAACAGCAAGCAGGGTTTTTATTTTCATTATAACAGTTAACAACAGTGTCAATTTCTAAAAAAAAACAGATAACAGCTAATGGTTGATAAACAGTTAACAGTTGCTTTATTTTCAAAAAACCAGTTAACACACCTGTAAAAATGCCAAAAACACATTAACAGAAAAGATCTTGCCCCCCCCCCCCCCCACCCCTTTTCAAGGACAAGGCCTACAAATCATTCAATTTTTCAGAGATTGTCTGATGGCACTTTATAGGAGTTATTGTACTCAATCGAAATTGGCAGTTTTTGCCTGGTAACTTACAACTATAACTGCAAAAAGTTAAAGATAGATTGAAGTCGTTTGTGTTCCAGGTGAGCGATTACAGGCTCCTGTGAGCCTATAGTTTACTTTCTGTCAATCTTGACCAGACCAGCCCCTTAAAACTTACCATTATTGAATATAAATGAATCCCACCAGATATTTTAAAACTTTTGCAAATACTGTTAGTAGTTAATTGGATCAAAATGTAATTAAATGGACGGATCGGGTATGGTAGACATCGTGCATATCCACACCGATCAACCGACTTATATCATTTTGGTGAGAAGATGTATGACACGATGAAAAAAGATAAACAAGTTAGAAGCGATGAAAACGTAGTTAAGTTTTTCAAATTTTTTTATGTTTTAAATTTACTGTAGCGAATAAAATATATTAAAACACGATTTAGCATAGATTTATCAATAGATATATTCAGTTCTTTAAGCTATTGCTTTTATTTTTGTCCAACTTATCTTATAAAATAAACGAAAAAATGCAGATATAGTTATTAAAATGCTAAAATGACCTTTCATGATATAATTTTATTTCAAATCGGCCGTTTAAATATAAAGAATATTCCTTTGGCTTTCGATTGGTGCCAAAAATGTATCTTTAACATAATGCATTAACAATATTAATTTGATTTTAATTGCACTGTCAGAGAAATTACGATACGATGTAAATCAGTTCAATGATATGATTAAAACAAGAAATATGACTTTGTATAAGCTATTAAATTCTGCTAACCGATTGAATAAGTATGCACTTTAAGAGTTCGTAACGTAATAATATATGTAATTTTTAATTTTCTTGTCAATATCAAACATGAAGAGGAGGATGGGGAAAATTAATTTTGATTACTGTGCATAAAACATGAAATGAACAAATTGCGACACACAATAACATTTGCAGAAAAGCTTTCAAACTATCTTTGTATTTGTATGCAACTCTTATTTTATTATCTATACCAAACGAAGATAAATGGGAGACATATTGTTTTTGTCTGGTAATATACATCATCTTCTTTTTTCTTTTCTTCTCCTTTAAGACTGATATTTTCAGTCAAATTTATTTGACACTGTAAATCGCATACTAATACACGTTTAGGATATGTAAGATAGCTTTATCTAGTGTTACATAACACTTATCATTTTTAGGAGGTTTATATTGGGTTTTTGGTAAAAGAGGCAAAAGAAGGTCGACATATTGTTGTGTGTTCGTCCGTGAAGCCATTACAAATCTTGTCCGGGATATAACTTGTTATCCTTTTAGGTAGGCTTTTTGATATTTGGCATGTGGGTAGATTATAACTTATCGATGTTTCGCATGCCATAGGTGTTGATATTTAATTTAAAATTTGACCCCAAGGTCACATCATTGCCTTTTTGAGGGACTGCTTCGTGTCCGGGATATTTAACTTCGAAATTTGACCCCCCCCCACACCCAGGATAACGTCAATGCCTTTTAAGTCATTGCTTCGCGCCCGGTTATAAGTTTTAAAATAATTGTTTGACTGTTTGTTTGCTTGTATGAATGGTTTTTAATGCCTTTCAGCAATTCATCAGCTGTATGATGTCTTTAATGGGAGTGGAAGCCTGAGTACCCAGAGAAGACCCCTACCTTCGCTGAAATAGGCTAAGCTTTTCATATATGCCATGTGGGTAGATAATTACTTGACAATGGATCTCTTATCATCGTTGTAGACCTTAGACTTTGAACTTTGACAAGTCGATTCGCATTTTGTTTTGATTGACAAATAAGTACCATGGTTTTTAATCGTATACAATCCATTAGTATAAACCATAATATGAAATATCCAACCAGTACGATAAACGAAACACGAGAAACGTTTGACGAAATTGTTCAATACGTATAAGCTGCAAGCAGAAAGTAGAGGGTCGACAGTGAGATTTGTGCAGAACTTACTGCCTATTAGTACGAATCGCCAAATATCGAACCGTTCCCATTTTCAAGAAGGGGTTAAATGTTAAACTAAAATCATTGTAATGCACATCGGCCAACTAGAAGTAGGGTTCTGTCGGATAACAGCCTATAACGTACTATTCGTTTGCACAAATCACCATATCAGTCATCAAACTATTTTGATTGAAGAAAACCCAAAAGAGTGATAAAATAAATGTCGACGTTCGTACTTTCTGCAAAACTGAATTTTTATGTCACCGTCTAAAGGCGAAGGTGGCCTTCGCATTTGGGGCGTTGACATAAAAATAAAGACAATATTATATGACATCGTTAAAGGCAGGGTGTTTTGATTTGTGTTTGTTTGATTGTTTATCATTATTTATTATTCATTTATTAGAATTAACAATGAAAGAAAACGGGTAATTAAACCATAAATATAAATAATTGTAATAAAACAGTGTACATTTGTGTAAGTATTCTCTAACCAGATTGATAGATTCTTCTATTTGAATGATATAATATTGTCCTTAGTACACGTTTTCCTTTTCTGTTTTGATGTAAACGATTACTGTGGAATTCTCAAAATATTTGCAACCGATAATGTTAAAAATTATTAGACATAGGCAGTATTCGTGTTACAGTTATATATAATGTATTAATTCTTGAGATTTAACTCTCATTTGTGCGCTACTTAACCTTAAATTTCTCGCTCTTCGTCTTTATTATAAATTGAAGCTGGACTAGTATATAGGTTCCTGATTGTAGGCAGCACATTTGATAATGTTTGCCTAAATTCATACCTTAAAAATAATTTGTAAAAAAAAGTTTGACATCAATATAATGACCTACCAAGTAGATGGATCCGTTTTATACTATTTAATGTCGACATAGTAGGAAATATTTGTACAAAATCTTGTTCGTTATGTGTTATTTGTTGATAGGTGAGAACTCATATGTAGAGCGTTATCGACATATAACACTGATTTCCGCTTAAGCCCTGCTCTGGGATTGTCTAAATGAGAGCATTTGCTCTATGTTTAATTCCTCACTATGGTTTTAAGATGAATTACAAAGCTGCTCCGCTGCTTGTTACCTTTTTCCATGTCTAGTGATTTGTGTCAAGAATATATACATCATAGTCCTATTGTATTAACAATTGTAGACTTTTTTATAATATTCAATGATATACAGACATTAGTTGTAAAATGTTATTGAAATGCTCCATGTGGAAGTATAAAACTAATCACTTAAGAAATACGTGGCTGTTTTCAATCGTGTCAAGGAATTTTTATTCATCGTGTCATTATAAAAAGATGAGCTGATTTTTTCCGTATCATTTTTTCAGTAAATGCGTAAAGAAAAATGATTCAAACTCCTAATAAATTGCAATTGAAAGAATAATTTTGGGGTCAGAAAAAAAGTTGGATATACGGTCCTTTTGAACAAAAACATTGATACAGAAATATATTGTGCAGAAGCCTAAATTTTGCATTTATTTATTCAAATTTGTGATGCCAGTACCTTTGGAACCTATTTTCAGATAACAAATGAAAACATTAGTTAAAACGATTGAATATGTTAATGGACAAATATATGCAAAATAATTTTTTACTTCACTATATTTGATACAGTGAGTTTTAAACGTAGCGATTTGGAAAAAGTCATCTGTATACGTATATGTCTTAACTTGTTTATATCTTTTTTCATCGTGTCATACATCTTCTCACCAAAATGATATAAGTCGGTTGATCGGTGTGATATCGATAGCGTGTCACAATTCTCCGGGCAGAGCGAGTTTTCTACCTCATATGTAGACTTAAATAAGTATGTTAGAAATGAAATTAATTAACCATTGCAAATAGAGAATCAAATATTAAATTAAGAGGCTGGTAGAGGAATTTTAAACAAAATATGAGCAGTGTGTATTTATATGGTCTCATTCCCTTTTTCTTGAAAAAGCAGATAAAGATTTTGAAGCCTAGCTTTAAGTAGCATATTAAGGATGGCCGTGTAGAGTGGCGAAAAATCAAAGTTTATAATGCTATTACAATGGGGAAGAGATCCAGATCTTTTGAATTTTTTAGTATCCACATTTCATTTTTGCCACTCCTGGAGTAGCAAGTGTCACTGTATTTTTGAAGCCCCGTTTTTATTGTTGTTAAAATATTGGTCAGGATTTTCGATAGAGGTTTGGTGGTACACTTACCCGATCCTGCTATAAAACACTTTTTGTTTGAAATTTTGTGAACTTTTGGTATCCAATACAAGGAAGGGAGATCACTATTTTCGACTTTGATTTGGAGACCAAATGATGCCAACACCGATTGTGATTTTCAAGAATCTCCCCCTTTACGAGACATATTGACTAGTAACTATCTACACACATTCCAAATATCAAAAGCCGATCTCAACGAAGGTCGGGGTTTCTCCAGATACTCTGGATTCCCCCGACAATAAAAACTGACGCCATGATCCAGCTAAAAAATTGCTGAAAGTTGAATTAAACACCATTCAAACAAGCAAAAAAAACCAAAGAACTATCTGAAAAGTACAACAAAGTTACATACTCACAACAGTATAGCGACCCTCTTTTATCTCTTTCACCAAAAACCCACAATGAACCTCCTCCAAAACTGAAAAGTAGAATGCACCACTATATATGCCATATCGTAAAAGTGTATTAGGATATATGCGACTCGCAGTCTCAAAGAAATTTGGCTCACACTGTCAGCAATACAGAAGAAGAAAGACACAGAGAAGAGGAAGTAAAATATGAGACAAAACAATGTCTTACATCTTCGTTTGAGATACATTATAAAATAAGAGGTGCAAACATTAAAATGTATACAAACACTAAGCATAGTTTGATCGCTTATTATGTATCGCAATTTGTACATTTAATATTTTAGGCACAATGATCAAAATTAGTTTCATATCTTACTCCTCGTGCTTTATATAAGGGGAGGGGGCGGGGCAAGAGAGGGGTCCATGAACAGGTTAACAATTTTTTATTTTTCCCAAAACAGATAACAATAAATTTAAAATAATGATAGCAGATAACTTCCATTTACATGGAAAACAGAGTTCAAAAATGGAAAAACACTTAACAGCAGAAGCTTACATTAATCAGTGTTTCCGTAGTAACTATTATGTGATGATGTGTATATTCTTCCCTTCATATGAATACTCAATTACATTTAAAAATATAGGCCATTTAATGGGACATTGGGACATTAAATGATACCCCGCCACTTTGCATTGTTTTTTTATACTCGAGAACATATTTTACTGAATTACATATCAGCCAACAAGAACAGTCTATCTCAGAAGACAATTTTTACCTTGACCTAGCTACAATAATGTACCTCCTTTTTTTATGGACGGATCTACAAAGAGGTCCCATTACTCGTAATGGAGCGAGCCGGGAGTGGTTCACACAGGGGGTTTTATGTATATAATAAGCTATTCAACTGTTTCTCTAAATTGCTACATACTTTTGAATGTCTTTAAAGATTAACTGATATTTCTACAAAACCTAATTCGTTATTAATACACTTTATTCGTAATCATGGCATGGTTGTCAAAATTTGAATTCCGAAAGTGCATAATTTCTGAATCGATTTGGTAAAATATTCATCCGGATCAAAATTTTTCCGGATGTTTTGCATTAGCTGGTATCAAATTTTTACCGATACGATTCTACAATTCTACACTCCACAATTTCAATTTTTGTCAACAATGCCATGATTACGAAAAAAGTGTTAAAATTATTTAATTAGACATTGTAGAAATGTCAACTGGACGGCGGAGAAGGAAAAAATATAAATTAAACAAAAATAGCAGTTTAATAGCGGAAAATATGTATAAATCCCAAGAGTGTTTTTGCTCCATTACGAGTAATGGGACCTCTTTGTAGCTATATAAGTCCATACAAAAAAAACCAAAAAAAAGAAAAAAAGGAGCTACATTTTTGTAGCTAACCTTGACCCTGGACATATAAAAATTATTTTAAATTGGCACAACTCAAAAAATACATATAGGATTGTGCTGAAAATTGAACTCGGTCTTCATTTTATAGTATTTATTAGCTGTGCAAAGTTTAAATAAAATCTGTTGACGCGTTTTCAAGTTATCATCTAGAAACCAAAAACTGTTGACCAAAAAAACTTAAATTGTCGAAAAGTCGAAAACTACAAATTGCATTGTGCTGAACTTGAAATCGAACTTGATCTTCATTTTAGTGTAATTAAAAGTTTAAATAAAATCTGTTATTAACTCGTTTTCAAGTTATCATCTGGAAACAACCAAGGTACGGACAGACACTCATATCTATACGGATGGTATAAAATAATACCCAGCCACTTTATGTGGCCGGGTATAAAAAATGGCGAATAAAATGAATTAACAGATAACAGGGGTTTTTTTTATGTTCATTATTAAAGTTAACAATAATGTAAATTTTTAAGAAAACAAATAACAATCATGGTTGAAAAACAGTGAACAGATGCTTTATTTAAAAACAGTTAACAGACGTGTAAAAATGCCCCAAACAAGTTAACAGAAAAGATCTTGTCCCTCCCTCTTGTATAAACCCCGACAATCAATATTTTAATATATTATTTAAACGCAGTAAGTTAATAAGTTACAAACTAATAAAATGCATCCTTATGCAATCGATTAGCAGTATTTAATAGTATTAAACAAAATCGTTTTAATCGTATCATTGAGCTGGTTTATATCGTATCATAAGAGCTCTAACTACGCTATTTAAATCAAATAATATTGTTAATGCAGTAGTTTACAGATACACTTTTTGGCACAAAAGGACAGCTAAATTAATATTTTATGTTCTAAAGCGCTCGATTTGAAAAAAACGTCATAAAAGGTCATTTTACAATTTTAATGTTGGACATCAGCATTTACCTGTTTATTTAATAAGATTACTGAAATAAAAATAAGCGATTAAAGAATATATCAAATGTCAAATTTATTCTTAATCGTCTTATTTATATATTTTATTAAAAAAAATAAATTTAAAACCTAAAAATTTGGAAAAGCTTTCCTGCGTTTTCATTGTTTCGAAATTGTTTTGATCTTTTCATCGTGTCATACTATTTTTCACCAAAATGATACTCGGACTGCATGGCATAACAGAGAAGATAAGGGAGACAATTTGTTTTTTCTGGTGTCAATATCTAGTACATCAATGGTTTTGTTCAGACGAAATGTCCTTAGCTCCAAGAGTAGTTCACCAGACTAAAGAAGTGTGTAAAGGGGCTATATTCTTTCTTCATGGATCAGGTATGATTCAGAAATTGATTTTGGTATAAGCTGCTGTTCTATAAAACAATAATTTCTCAAATATGAATTTAGAATAACATACTTCCTCTTAGCAAAATTTCTCAATACAGTGTTTTTTATTTTAAAGATTGTTGCAGGAAATTAAACTCCTCTGTTATGTCAAAACACATTCAAAATTATCAAATTTTCTGTCTTGTTATAGTATGTCTCAACATAGTTTAATTTAAAAAATTTCAATGCAACAATGATGTGTTGGTTTGCTTGTGTGTTTACACGTTGTTTAACGCCACTTTCAACAATTTTTCAGCTATTTCAGCCAGTTTATTGGGGTAGAAAACTGGAGTAAGTGGAGAAAACCCTGATCTTCTGTAAGAAATCTGGCAGTCCTTGTCAATTGAGATTGGATTCCAGCGCACCCTGCCCGCAGTAAGAAAACCCAATCTCATTGTTGACAGACCACATGATCAAAAGTAGATTAACTTTCTTAACCACCTGGCCACTGAGGCTTAGGGGGGATTTTTTTTTTGTTGTAGTTAAAAAATTTAAGACAATAACTCCCTTTTTCTTTCCATCAATTGTGTGTTTGTTTGTGTTTAAAAAAATGGGGGGCGGGTGGGGGGTTAACCTCACTTTAGCAATTGGTCAGCTATATCATGGGGTCCAATTTTTATTGGGGAGGAAGCAGGAGTACCACTTCCAGGTATAAACCCCTGACTTTCAGTGCCAAAACTGGCAATCCATATGAATTAAGTGTCAAGCTCACCCTGCCTAAGGTGGGACTCGAACCCTCAACCTTAATGTTGACAGGTCACATGATAAAAAGTAGATAACTAATAAACTTAACTGCATGGCAACCAATGCCCCCTTTCAATCAATAGAATGTATACAAATCATTTTGCATTATAATATAAGACAGTATTTGTAAATCAATTGTTTTAGCACTTTTCTTGTTTCCTTGGTACAATACAGTTGAAAATGGAACTTTCTATGCTCAACCACTTCCAAAATAATCTCGGAGACAAGAAAGTGTTAAATTCCATTGAACCAAGAAGAGTACAAGATTTTATTATTAAATTTAATGATTAAATTTAATATAATGATTGACAGAAGTTTATCTAGCCTGTTGTTTTGTAATTTTTTTCTTTGTAATTTAAGTTCACACAAAACTTTAATACATAAATTCAAATTATTTTATTGGATAAAGCATAGTCAAGTACATTGAAGAGTTTACAATACTAGTATTGCGTAATATCCAATACATAACAAACACAGTACATTTATCAACATAAAAGTATACATTTATATATATGAAGAACAGGTTTGTATTTGATGTTCTTTATATCTGTATTATAGGAGACACAGGGCGAGGCGTACAGGATTGGTTAAAAACCATACTAAATGAAGAGTTTGCATTTCCTCACCTTAAAGTTATATTTCCAACAGCACCTTTAAGGTACTTTTAGCACATAATATATATAGGACTGAAACAGTTTCCTTTAAATTCATAAACAGTTTAATTTTTCCCATTAAATTTTTTTACATTTTTAGTCTTACATGTATACAGTGTACAGAAATAAACAGAAGCACGAGTTTATTGTTTTTGTTTTCGTACACTATGATTTTTAATCCTTTGGATCATTTATTCATGTAAAATATTTTTTAAAGTAACATGTTTATATTTTGTTCACAATTTTCTTAGAATTTAATCATGATTAATAAATTTAATGGATATGACATGCCATATACCATCCTGACATGCCCTAGCTATATCATTCAAGAGTAAATGTAAATTTAGTGATATATTTTACCCCATTGTGTGTTGTTAGTTATTGGAATTTGTTTTTGTTTCTGCACCTGTTTAAATAGTCCTAAATTTAAAAACGATAACTTTCCATCTTCAAGTTGACTATCTACAAGATTCCAACTTTAATTATAAAATTTAGCCCCTCCAGTTTGCTTATAAGAAAAGTAGCAAATATTGTATATAAATTTGAGAACATTCACATACATATATACTATAAATCTGTTTTATTATTGAATTTTCTCCCATATGTGGCGAATTACCATACACTTGACCAATTTATTAAAAAGTAATTTAGTAATGTCAGCCATAAAAAGTCTCTTGCACTTCCTGAAATGTCACAATGTATTTCCTTAACGACCTCAGTAGCAAACTTTTACATGCAAGAACAGTCCCTCTGTTTTCGGTGACACATTAAATATTCATTTGTTATAAACAGGATAATCAATCGTGAAAGTTAAAAATAAAGTTGGATCATTGAAGAGCATTCAGATTGGGGATGGGATTGTTTGCAGTTAACACAGATATTTGTTATTTTTAAAAATGGATATAAGCTTAAAAATATAATTTCTAATTTATATCGGGTGTATGTATAAAAGTGGGATAACAAAGCATCAAAAGTGATTTTTGTTCAACTGGACTAAGAAAAGCTAGGAATTCTAAGCCATGAAAAAGTTATTCAAGTCATGAAAACCATGGTTGGTTACAGAGTGTATTAGTGGTGAATACTAAAAGTGTACACTGGTTCTTTTAAAATTCATAAATAATGAAATGCAAAAGATGATGTCTACAAGACATAGACCAGATTGAAATGTAAATTGTTGTGTTGTTTTTAAATAGGTACAGATAATGTTTTATATTTCAGGCCATACACACCCAATAATGGTGCCAAATCTAACGTATGGTTTGACAGGAAGAACATATCACCATTTGTTCCTGAACACATTACTTCTATAGATGAATCGGCTCACACATTGTCTCAGTTAGTTCAGTCAGAATTAGATAATGGTATACCATTGTCCAGAATAATTATTGGTATATACTTAACATTCTGGTTTGTTGTTTTTATTCTTATGCAGTTCTATTAAAAGTTGATTAGGAGATGCAAATATTAATCATTATATGTTCATAATTATAAATTTATTTGAAAAAATTGGTGTTAAATACCATGATAAGATTTTGTTCACTTATATTTTTTGTTATGTGCCTCAAAGACGGGTCGTATTAAGGGAACTCCCATGGCAGGTGAGTGGTGGGTAGGCAGGCAGCATCCACAGTGATTTTCACAGTTGTGGTCCTATTTTCAGGAAACTTGGGAAAATGTTACTGGGCATAATATCTTGGCCATGTTTAATAACCAGCCAAATAACTTCATCCACTTTTTACACAAAAAATGGCTAAATTGCCATGTCCACTCTCTAACTTAAAAAGTTGTTGTCCGATCTTCATTAAACTTGGGAAAAATGTTTATATGTATAATATTTCCACCAAGATTGATAACCAGCGAAATTGTTTCAGCTACTTCAGAGTTATGACCCTCTATTTATAAAAAATGGCAAATTCACTTTGTCCACTCTCTATCTCAAACAGTTGTTATTCAATCTTCATGGAAACAATCGGAAAATGTTTATGGGTATAATATCTCAACCAAATTCAATAACCAGCAAAATTGCTTCAGGCACTTCACAGTTATGGCTCTTTTTACAAAAATGTCAAATTCACCTTGTCTGCTTTCTAAATTGAACAGTTGTTGTCTGATCTTCATTAAAGTAGGGGAAAATGTTTAAGGGCATAATATACCTTGACCAAGTCTGATCAGCCAAATTGCCCTACATACTTCAGTGCTATGGCTCTTAATTTTTACAAAAAATACCAAATAGGTCTCTGCTGTTAGTGAAATGGTTGTTTGTTGATCTTCATAAATATTTGTGGAATCTTTGGTTTCTAAGGTATTAAATTGACTGGTTATCAAGTTAATCATGGTAACAGGGGTTCCCATGATTTAAATGCCCTCTAACTTAACTTTTAATGTGGCTGGTTATCAAATCCGTTATAGTAGTACATGGTTCCTTTGACACCTCTGCAAATACCCCATACTTCTTTGGTATGGAATTGGCTGGTAATTAAATTCATTTGGGTTATAAGGATTCCTACAACTTAATACATGTACACAGCTCTCTGTTAAACTTTTCAACCCTTTACCAAAATTTTTGACGGGCGTATTTTGTGGCACTTTGGCACTCATTCTATGTTGAGTTTTCATTGAAAGACTATCTTTCAGCACTGTGCTCCATAGGCAAAACTCCAAGGTTTAGTTTGTAATTGTTTTAGTGATAAACTGAGTTTAATATCTACATGTGCCCTTATCAGATTCATACATCTGCCTACCACAGCTGGATGTGGTATATATGTGATTCTCAAATCTGCTACCAGGAATAAACTGACCACAATTATGAGACAGATGTTATTTTTATTTCCAAAATCAGATTAGATGCCATGGAAACAATTAATGTATTAATTTGTCCTTGACAAGGAAAGGATAGCTGGTTTTCATTAAATAATTCAGAATTTTATTTTCCTGTTTCCAATTTTTAACAGGATTTGTCAAACTTGGATTCAGAATAAATGCAAAATGTATCTTTAAATTTATTTTTACAAATATCTTGTAGATTTATTGGAAATTTCCTTAATTTCAGGAGGTTTGTCTATGGGAGGAGCTATGGCTTTACATATGGGATATAGGTATTACCCACAAATCCCTGGAGTGTTTGCACTGTCAAGTTTTCTTAACACAGATTCATCTGTATATAAGGTAGGATTATTTGCTTAGCTTATTCAAACTTTGGAGTAAAAAAACGACACAACACACAAGTAATCGTTACTATATAACACCTGTACATGGCAGTAAATTGGGATTGATTTAATAAGGTGCAGTAATAGATATTATTCTGTAATGTTTGCCAGTCTTCAGAAGGAGGCAAAGGCCTACATGCCTCAATGTAATTTACAGCCATGTTGTAGTTTATGAGATAATTGTTATAAATTAATTGAAGGATTACCAGTAGTTTATTAAGGGCAGTTTCTCTTTTTCTCTTAAAGTACACATGTAAATTTTACCCATATATAAACCATGTCTGCTTACAAAGGACATGTGTTTCTGTTCCTGTCTTACCTATATACACAGGTTAACTGTACACAGAAATTTTTATCTGTGATTTGATGAGAGGTTATTTTATTCTAGCAAATATTTTGTAGGTATGTGCAGCATAATTTGTTAGCTAATATCTTGCTTATCATTATCACAATTGTATCTTCTGGTAAATATTACTTTTCTTTTTCAGACAATTGAAGCAGTAAATGATAAAACTTCTTTACCTAACCTATTTCAGTGTCATGGTGACCTTGATGAACTTGTATTACCAGAATGGGGTGCTTCTACCAATAAACAATTAAGTGATCTTGGACTAATAACGGAGTATCATCGCTTTAATCTGTATCATGAAATGAACTTGAAAGAAATTAACATGTTAAGGAAATGGATTATGAAACTGATTCCAGATAATGCAGCATCATTATGACATTTATTATTTTCATCCATAATTTCCAATCAATAATCATTAAAATAAGCAGAGAATTTATATTAAAAATTGTTTTTTTATGCATTGGTATCTACAAAATCTTAACAATTTATCTTACCTGTTCAAAAGGTCAGCAGTGTGAGCAATTGTCATCTGTCATTATCATAAACATTATAAAAAATATTGTCTGATAGAAGTTGTTTATTCATTAAAACAGTACCTTTTAGGCCTGCCTTGCATTCAACATGGCCACCTTAACTTAATGCAAATTTGCATGACCAAATGTATGAAGGTTTATATCTTCGTTTAATCTCCAGTGCAGAGATCATATTAATACCATTCCATACATAGTAACAGTTGTCTACACCAATTATGACCAAGTGTTCCAATTTTAAAGTTTTAAAATCCTTTACTGTGAAAGCACTTAGCTGAATGGAGCTTAAGTGGACATGAATAATCTTTATTATATAGAGCTGTTTAACATATTAACAGGTTTGCCTTGAAAAAAAATCATTTCAAAATCTTCTTATCTGTCATTAAAACTGCGCAAAATAGAACCAACCATGGTATGGTGTTTCATGGACAGTTCCCTTTCAAAGTCTCATGAAAATGATTAGTTAAAAAACTTATTTCATGTTTTTATGACAAATATTTTGTGTTATCTGATTGAATTTGAAACCATAGACATGAATGTTTTAGCTGGTTCTTTTCAAAGAATATGGTTTTTGTTATATGATCAGAAATCAAGATTTGCTTTCATTGCAGGAATTAATTTTAACAGAAACCTTTTGGAAAATGTTTGAAATAGCTTCGGAACTGAAACAATTAAATCAGTTGAAACCCAACAGTAATATTCAGTGGATGTTTCTCTACAAAGTTTATGTTCTTATGCCTATCTAAAATTAAAAATGGCTGCCATTACACGACTTGGTTTAACACCAAGAATGCTATCTTTCTTGACTGTATAAATCAGGTGAGCAATACAGGCTCTTGAGAGCCTCTGGTTATATATAGCATTTCTGTACGTTTTAAAGGGTACTGTTGATCCATCAATTAGCATATTCAGGGGCTCAACATAAAACCTAATGTTTTGACAGAAGAATAATAAATAATGGAGCATTTCTTGTTCTCTGTATGTGATACACTTAGTCGAACATACATTTACAGATTAACTAGATAATGTAATATATTTCAGCTATATGTCTGAATTACCTTAACAACATGAGATAAAATTATACTTACTTTGCCACTAATTATGCTTACCTTACATGAGTTACTGCCCTCTATCAGTCGAAAATAATTGGGTTTCAACCTTAGAAATAATAACTATATCTATCGTAGATTTAATGTACAATCCTTTCAAATGATTTCATACCATTCATTTTTGTGTGATTTTTGATAACATTACAAAAACAAACTTGGTTAAATTGCTTTAAAGTCACAGACAGAATACTTAAGATCATGGCAAATTAAATGTTATGTAATTCCTCACAAACGAAGCTCCCTATATTTATCATTAATTCCTTATTGTTCATGTTAGAACGAATAATCGTACCCTCGCCTTTTTTGGCGACAAATCACAAAACTAACGAGTTAAATTCGACCTAGTGTATATTCAACTTTTAACTTGTAATTAACTTCAAAGTCAAACGTTTTTTTCAGATATTTGTGACTAACTTATATTTTTATTTGTGATAGAATATAAAGTAACCATATGACATTCGAATGTGGGAAAAAAATACTCCAATTATTCCAATTGCAAATGCCCAAAGAAATCTAAAACGAAAATACAACTTTTAATGACAAACACAACAGGTCTAAAACATCAACATAATAAGAACGAGCTCCAAGTTAATGCTACATTAATCCATAAATATTCCCTTTCAATTTCAAAAACTTCTTTCATTACATTGGAATATTCAGTTTTAAAGTGGATTGTTATAATTCGCAAAATAAAATATATTTTCCAATTTAGACACATTTTCATAACTCGAACAACATAAAGACACAGACAATCATTAACAAAACAATAAATTATAATGAAATCGATTTTTTTTTTCAGGAAAATGTATAAAGACTCCCAACTTTACATATTATTAGAACAAAATATATCAGCCTAGACAATACTGTCATTCGAACAATACACAATTTACATTCATTTCGTCAATATTTGGACTACTTTTAGACGAACATATCACAATACTGTTCTTATCACTGTAACTTCTAAAGTGATCGGATAATAATGAATCACTCGGACATTTCCGGTCCAAAGATGCAACCGGGGACTCGCGTAGAGTGCAATGTTTCAATAACGTCTGTTGGATACTATCATCCTCACAATCGTCGCCAGAAGTAGAGCCACCATCTTTGTCGTAAAGACAGTTGTCTCGAGTTACAGACGCAACAGTCACTGCTTTGACGTCTGCGAGTTTTGTGCTTTCGAATTCTTCTAAAATTTCTTCATCTATAGCATTAATTGCGTATGATTGTTCGTCCCCTTCCAGTACAACCTGTTGCTGAAGAACCCACGGATTTTCGTCAGTTGAAGACACGTATGTTGCTTCCGTAGTATCGCTACACAGACTGGTTTCAATACTTGTCTGTCTCGTACATTGATACTTGTATTTTGGATAACTGTCCTTCCTCGGAGGAGGAAAGAATACAACATACTCGCTAGCGCTACGAATATACGGTGGAGGTGAACGAAGGCGCCTTTCACTGGAGGAAGCTTCCGGGGAGTCCTTGAGTAACTTGTCAACCAATGTCTTCGTCTCCGGAAGTCTGATTCTAATAGATGGTTGTTTAGAACAGGTATGAAGAAATGTAGAAGTTGAGCAGTTTGATTCGCTGTTAGATGGGGACCTGGAAAACTTCGGAGGGCAAATGGTAGACGTGGAGGATTTCCCTTTTATACCGTTCCTGTTGGAATTGTGTACGTTATTATGCAGTGCCAGACTGTTTCGCGAATGAGTACTAGTAAATGTTACTCTATAGCGATTGGCTCTTTCCGTACATATTCCGTATTTTCCCAACAAAATGTACAAATCTTTACGAAATTGTTTAGTTATGATAACGTATAGATATGGATTTACAAATGAATTCAATGGGTAAAAAAATACCAACAATATCTTAGAGTTTGTAATGTCAATTAATGGCAATCCTGCCGACGCTGTCAATCCGAAAAAAGCGATTGGCGCCCAGCAAGCAAAGTTTGTAAGTACAAGCATAGCCATTCGTTTAGCAATCGTAGTATCGTTATTACGGACATTTGTATGACTTGTTCGGACAATACAGTACATATTGATGTAACAGCCACAGATACAAATGAAACCTACTCCATTTACAACGAGAATTGAGACAACATAAGCAACGTCGGCAGCATCTTCGACCTTCATGGGAAGACATATGCTGACATGACCATAGTTGCTTATGCCAACTAAAGGCAAATGTGCCATGAACAAAGCATACAGCCATCCAAACGCCATAAATACCATCGCTTGGCGAATTCGTAGGCGTTTTGTTAAGTGAATTGCGTGGCTGATGGCATACCACCTTTCAAGAGTTATAATAGTCAATGTAAATATTGATAATTCACACGAGAAGACTGTTAAAAATCCCGCAGCCTGGCAACCACCTTCGTTCTGCCAAATTACAGCATAATTAAAGTACTCTCCCAACGTGTGCGCATCAATAGATGCTAAAAGTAATAAATAAATCCCCATGACCAAATCTGCAAACGCTAAGTTACACATTAGAAATTTAGTAACCGTCATTTTGCTCCTGCTTTTAATTAAAACAACCAGAACAACAGAATTTCCAAATATAGCAGCAAGCAATATTATCCAAACGGAAATACGCAACCATTCATATCCCATTAGGTCTTCACATGGATTGAAAGCATCCGGTTCCGGTGTACAAATAACTTGTCTGTAATCTTTAATTACTTGTCCACACAATGCTATTACGGTGTTTGTTGAATTAGTAGGGACAGAATCTTTATCAAAAAATCCGTTCGGGTCGTAAAGTTTTTCCCCATGCACTAAATGAATGAAAGCATTTGATTTATTTGAAATTTGAGGGTCGGCTGCCTTACCAAAGCCTAAAGAATCATCGCTGTCGTCATTCAATCTTAAGCCATGACGTTTAATTCTCTTCTCGGCTGAGGTTGTAAATGTCATTGTAGACACTTCAGTTTCATCTAGACCAGGTTTTGTTGAGCTCAATGTGGGCCCAAAAGTAGACACTGAACACTCCGTTTGAACTCTTCGTTGAAACTCCGTTTGAACTCTTCGTTGAAGCTCCATGTATGCTCTCCATTTCGTTGGGTTCTGCTTTTCGGGATTTTTGAACATACAACAATGATGTGGGTAGTATAGTTCCGCCGTTGTTATTTTGTTGAAATGGAGAACTGACGGAAATTGTCGCAGTGTTTTGGTTCCCTTTAACCGAAGATGAACTATGTTTGCTAGTCCTTTCTGTGGTAGTTTATCTATTGACGTGTGGGATAGATCCCTGCAAAGGTGTAATAAAGTTTGATTAAACAATAGTTAAAAAAACAGTGCATAAAAGTTTGTCAAATATATATGTAGATGAAGTTTGATGAAGTTATTGTCAGTAAACGGTTTCTTGTGCATATTTCAAATAATTTTCAGTTGATTTTAAGCACTGCAATCTTTGTTACATAAAGCAAATTTTCATAGTTTTACACAAAGTGAAACAAGTTGGATGTTTATCTGTTAAGGCGAGTACAAAAGCAAAACATGAAAAATTAATGATTTCGTGGTATTTGCATGGAACAAAAAAAGCCACACATTAAAATCATGCAGTTTTCGTATGAATTTCATTCAAATTTCGAGGCGAAAAGAAAAAAATCATAATGCTGAAAATTTTCTAAGATACAAAAGTGTGTAAAACTAAAATATCTTGAAATTCATTATAAGATTGTCACACTGTAATACAAACGACAAAACACATTAAAGTGATAAAAAAAACACTTGCTTAAATGCATGACATTAACATTTACTCGTATTGCTTATAATGTACAGACCAAACTAGCTACAAATCCTGCTTGGGATTTATGACTGTGTATGCTACTGGTTTCTGGATTACGTGACAAATATTTTAATTGTGCCATGGAGCAAAACATTTTCCAAGTAGCAATAATATATCTATGCTTACAGCTTTTCTAACTTCTCGATCTCTTCAAACGCATACTCATCTAGTTCTGTAAGAGATGGATTTTTGTGTAGCTTCCTAAATAAAAGACGAAAATATACCGAAGGAAACCTCTATAGAAAATAAGAGACAGAAGGTCTGACGTTAAAGTTATATTTCATTTTAAAATGACCGAGGCATATATATTTTCGGCTTGATAATAGTACATGTTATACTAGCTGTCCAAAAATCTACGGAAGTTCCCAAAAACGAACCAGGTGTAAATCTTTAGCGATATTGTAATTCTTGGCTTATTGTACCAATTGACAAACTGTTAAAGATGTAATTTTAATTATACCCCCGTAAACTTGTTTGGGGGGTATATAGGAATCACCCTGTCTGTCTGTCTGTCTGTCCGTCTATCTGTCTGTCTGTCCGTCTGTCCTCATCCCTTGTAAGCGCAACTCCTCCTAAACCGCTTGATGAAATTTAATTAAACTTGGCAAAAAGGAAGTACATTATATGTACATGTGCATTACATTTTTTCTTCATTTAGGTTGTATATGTACATATATTTATTTTTATTAATTAAAAATAAACAGTTTGATGTTGCTTGTTACTGGAAAGGGCATTACCACGGCGTGACAATGCCCCTCATGTCAAATTACTGCAGATTAATTAATACCAGTTGACCTTGTTTTATCCAATTGAAACAAACATAATTTTACTGATATGAAATAACAGTAGTTCGAGTAGTCATCATTGGTATTTTCATATTTCTAGCCTACTCCAATAAAATATAGAAATAAGAGCAATTCCTAATAAATAAAACAGAGAAGTGAAGGGAACTGAAGCAATTTAATAAACAAAACAATGAACAACTTGGAACAACTATTTTATCAATATTTATAACAGTATAACTACCATAACGATACTTACAAATTTACAATCTGTGATTTGTAGAATGCTGCATTATGAATCTTTCGGAGTTTGTTATTGTCCAACCTCCTAAACATATTAAAAAATAATTTAAAATGCATACATGTTTATTATGGACATAAATGACAAGATGTATTTATAATATATGATACAAATTATCACCTTTATAATCTTTAGTTGATACTTTTTACTAAATTTTTTTGCAATCCGAAGTTGTTCGAGTTTTTTTAGGCTCAATTTTACTGCCGTAATAATACAATTTTAGTTTTGTGATTTATCGGATAAACCAAAAAAAGGCAAGGGTACGATTATTCGTTCGAAGTTTTTCGTGCATGGGATTCAAGTGATTATCATAAAACGTGTCAATTTACTTTTTTATTTCTAAATTTTCTCATCAAAAATGAGACGAGAAATCTCGTGATATAACTCTAAAACGTAGTAAATAAAGCCCGGACACGACGAAATGACAGATACAGCACTAAAATCGGATTAGCTTCTGGGGACGCCAAATCCCCAGAACCTCGCTTAATTAACTGCCTCTTATTATATTAATCCAAATTAACGACCAAGAAGACTAATTTGTCTGTTTTTGCAACTATTCTGGTAAAAAATGTTTATATTCTTATAAAATGATGAAGACTTTGTACAGCCTTCTACAACTTTTGTACGTCTTGGAAAACTATTTGGAAACACTTTCGATTAGTATGTTTGAATTGTCATTTTAACCGATTACATATATAATCGTAGAATATATAATAAGTATAAACGAAAAGTAAAAGCTTGAAATCATTATGAAGTAATTACTTACAGAGAGTTCGTTTTCACACCAAGAAAAGCATGTTCCTTTATTTCTTCAATTTGATTGTTGGAAAAGTCGCTGAAATGACAAGAATTAAAACCAGCATGCTATGCTTTAAACTTAATTCGCTGTGCGAATACTGTATATGAGAAAAAATATTCATTCCCACGATGAAAGCAGTTTTGAAATCGACAGTCCAAGAGATCTTGGTTTACCTTGCGAAGACACAACGCTAAAACTGATATTTTAAGAAGGACTGTGTGTTGTGTATAGGTTTATATGTCTGCTTTGTACAATACAAGTTTTATATAGCTTTAATAACGCGTTCGTCTGCGAGGCATTTATCAGGTTAGTCGAAAAATTGTCTTGGTGGCTGATTGATTAATGTAAAGTTTGCTTAACGTCCAGCTAGCAGTATTATCAGGGTCTGGTTTCATAAAACATATCAAATTTGAGGATTTCCTCAACTTGTCCTCAACTCAAAAATTGACCAATCAGATTGCTTGTAAATTCAAATTTGAGGAAAATCTCAATTTGAGAAGTTTTATGAAACCCAGCCCAGGTTACTGTCTTTCTGTTTTTGGTGTCTTTTGGTTTTTGTGTTGTGTTTGTCTATATCCGGACTTGTAACTGTCTCTTGACTTTTGGCTCTTGTTGTTCAGCCTGTTTTCTTTACTTTTTTATTATCAGGGTATCCTCTACTAAATCGCCAATCAGTTGATGTCGTAGTCAAAAGTAGTGCATAAAACAACCAAAATAGTTCTACATTCACGTTGCATAAAATTTGTATTCTGAATGAATCTGTTTTAAATTAAATGTATGTGATAGACAAAGAGTTTAGAAGTAAAATGAATCCAAAATTATTAATTTCAATCAAGTTTTAGGTTATACATGTATACGAAACTTCACACACTAGCATCTGTTTTTTTATCAATCTGGCAACTGAAACTATAGCTTTACTTATGACGTCATTTTGTAATCTTCATAAAACTTTCTTATTGGACAAGAGCGTAGCACTCTCCAAAACACGTCACCCACAAAGGTCCGTTACCGTACTTTCCATATTTTTATGTATTACACATTCGTTATATGCGTATTGTTTGTTACAACACACTATTGATTAAATTCTTACATTTCATCCATGAAACCTTCATAATTTTCATTTGTTGTTACAAAACTGTCTAGATTCGGTACACTTGTTAGTCCACTGTGAAAAATTTGTCTGAAATAAGATAGCAACATAATAAAAATTAATGGTAATTCATCCCAAGATGTTTCGTCAACATTATAGACACAGACTGACCAACGAATGGCTTTAGTCATTGAGTGTCAATATAAATAAATAACGCAAACAAGTCATAACATATTGATATTACCAAGGTCACAAATTCATTACGCCAAACGCGCGTTTAGTCTATTCAAGACTCATCAGTGGCGTTTAACTCTAAATGTTTAAAATATTATTGATTGGGAGATGGAATAATAGTAAGTCCACTGGGATCGTGTAAATACACAATACATGTAGTTCAAAATATTATATAAAGGGTCTAAAGAAAGATACCAAACCAGTACACTTATTTAGTATCGGATCGACAAACATGACGATACAGCATAAAAAAATGAAGAATACTATTATGTTGTTTTTATATATATAAACGGATAAGTATTGTGACAACCATTAAATATATCTATCCAGCGGATTTCTGAAACATCAGAAATACATGGTTGATATCAAATATTTATATATACGTCTCCAAATTAAGCCCAACACTGTTAGAATAAGATTTTTAACACTGCCAAATTTTTGCTTACCCTCATCGGGATTCGAACTCACACCGTTGTGACACTGTGGCACCAATTCGCCTGCTCTATGTCCTGCGGTCTAGACCCCTCGGCCAAATCCGCTATTTAAAATATAGCTTCATTAACTGGGGTTAATCGTAGACATAGACATAGTACATGTGTACTAGCGTGTGGCGATGGAATTTTCGTAACCAATATGTATTAATCTGACTGTAATCTAATTCAGTACTTTTGTATATATTATATAGGATGACAAAGTTACCTGTCATACAGCTTATATATTTTTATATAGCGGATTTGGCCGAGGGGTCTAGACCGCTAGACATAGTGCAGGCGAATTGGTTCCACAGTGTCACAACGGTGTTAGTTCGAATCCCGCTGAGGGTAAGCAAAATTTGGCAGTGTTAAAAATATAATTCTAACAGTGTTGGGCTTAATTTGTAGACTTATATATAAATATTTGATATTACCCCTGTATTTCTGATGTTTCAGAAATCCGCTGGATAGATATATTATATGGTTGTCACAATACTTAGCCGTTTGTATATAATTTACTAAGTGTGACTGTATGACAAGTAACTTTGTCATCCTATATAATATATACTAAAATGCTTAATTAGATTACTGTCAGATTAATACGTATTGGTCACGAAAATTCCATCGTCACACGCTAGTACACGTGGACTATGTCTATATCTACGATTCACCCCGGTTAACGAAGCTATATTTTTATATAGCGGATTTGGCCGAGGGGTCTAGACCGCTAGACATAGTGCAGGCAAATTGGTGCCACAGTGTCACAACGGTGCGAGTTCGAATCTCGCTAAGGATAAGCAAAAATTTGGCAATATTAAAAATCTAATTCTCATAGTTTGGGGCTTAATTTGTAGACGTATATATATATCAGAAATTGTTTCCAAAATAAAACCAAACAAATCATTTAAACCTATGCGAGTCTTCTTGCCATCACTTGTTTCTTTTTTGTCTCCTTTTTGTCTGTGAAAAAAGACGTATGATGAAAATTTCTTTAGTACGTAGAATTGTACAATCATTCATATACTATTGTATACTTACAGTTTATTTAACTTACAAAACTTCCCAAACACCCCAGATGCTATTGTGTGCAGTTGATGACATCGAACTATAACTCTGAAATATACAAATTATTTAATGCAAAACGGATATAGACACGATTACCAATAATATAGCAACATGCTTGTGGAATTTTCAATCTATACGTATCGTTTGGACACACTGAATCAAATTGTTTATATATATTCGAGCCTATTATGTAGCAGTTTTTAGCAGAATTTTGAATATTTATCAATTTGACATTAGAGGAAACGCAATGTCTTACAGACGACAATGTCTTACAATTCCAAGAAAATGGCCGCGAAAAAACCGTTTATCGTTTGGTACACATAGAATCTTCCATGTTGTTATAACTTTAAATATAACTCTAAATAAAAACAATTATTGTCAAAGAAATTTCGAAGTTATGCTGAGTTTGAAAGGAATGATAGTTTTAAACATGCGATGTAAAGACAAATACATACAGCTTCAGTAATTTCTAACTTTCAATATTTATTGCAACGACAATTCCTTGTTAAATGGAAATTCATAACAATTTAGAAATACTACTTACGATGCTAGCTACACGCAAGAATTAATAAATAAATGTCAGTTCTGGTAAAAAGTTAATATTTAATTCTCGTATATCATTGCTAGATGGTATATAAAATCCGATTGTATTTATTTTAATCTACCTAACATCAATTAATTAGCATTCAAATATTTTTTATGAGTCTTGATTAAATAAAATGCGTTTCTGGCGACAAAAATGTTTAACCAGGGTATCATTGACGATATTTGTGTGTAACAACTGGGTCGATGCCACTGCTTGAACTGTGATTGCTGTGGTTTCACCTTGGCGCTGAAAAGAACCATTGGCTGATTTTACTGTCATGAAATTTTGTAAATGTTTAAAATTCTTAATTTGTTCTATTTCCAATGTCTTAATGGTCTTGTCAAATTTGGATCAAGTAACTTTTTGGAATTTTGGCGATAGAGGCTTTTTCATATCTTAATTATTTGGCGTTAGTTATTAGGCCTTTTAATATTTTTTATTTCAGCGCCATTACTTCAAATCCTCACGGAGTTCAGTAGTCAATAAGACATGTTGAGACTTGATTAGACGAAACTCGCGTTATTATATATATGTCTCGTACAGAACTATTTGTATTCAGTTAGCTGTTATCGACATATTATAAACGTGGGCGTTAATGGAGAATAGGGAATATGCAAATTGGATATTTTATTTAATATATATCAATGCAATTCTGTTTCGTCATGATAGAGCTGTAAGATGCTCGCTTTGCATTACTCACTGCTCTTTTGCCTACAAGGTTATATTTTGTGTGTATGTGAATATATTTAAGAACTGTCGTCTTAGTTAAGAAAGCAATCTTATACATGCATGAATTCAGTGAGTTTTTTAAACTGTGCAGACGTTCGAACATTCGAATGATCAAAATTTTAAAAGAGCTTCCATCAATTAATTTCTTAATTGTTTGGCAATAAATTATCGAAAATTGTTAGTTGTCTTTTATGATATTTCCCTGAAATAAAATGTCAGTATTTTACACATGTACAGAAATACGTTTTGTTTGAAACTATTTTTGAACGAGTTAATACACAGGTACACTGTAAACCGCAATACTGGTGTACCACGTTTAACGTAAATCTGCCCACTTATGTAATACTTTAATCAAGATAAGGACATCAGAGGTGGAAATGTAACGTCCTTCGCAAAATCACATAACAAGAAGCGACAACACCCATTACAAAAAAGGACAAAAGACAAAAAACAAAACAAAACAAAACAAACAAACAAACACACACACACACACACACAAAATAATATAAGAAACTGTAAGCGAAATAACGGGGCGGTTCTTGAAGTTTGAATCCCCAGATATATTGTCACGTATCCTGGAATCATAAACATGAACAAAAAAATACATTATGGATTAGATTTCGCTTCTACGCTGCAGTTTTTATAATTTGTATTTGCAGAAGTAATTGCACATCTGCCCTCCCTTATATTATAAGGCTTATAAGTATACATTTTCCATATTAATCAAAACTTGAAACATGCTATTTCAGCTGACAACGTCACAAAAAATGACATGTTTATTACTCTGTCAAGTTCCATTTGCAGACTTATGTGACAAGTTATTTGAGGACGTTTCGTAGCAACTGTAATTTGCAGAAATCGTTTTGTCTAATAAAAGCAAAGTCGATTTATATCCCCAATAAACTTTGTGCACGTTCATTTACTGATGCGACCATTATTATAGAGAAGTATTTGGCAATACTGTTAAGCATCACTTTATTATGATATATTTATTTGTCAAAAAGGTTAAGATTATGTCAACATTTTCGCAGAATAAAAGAACACTTCCATTTATTGTGTAAGCGTCATCCTAAATTTAAATTTCATGAAAATCTGAAATTACTATTTCTTTTCACAAAACTAAAATGCTAAGAGAAAAATAAAAAACGTACATCGACGTAAGATTAAACAATGCACGAAATCAGCTGCAGCTTAAAACTTTTGGCTTTAAACAGCCTGAATATGCTTACCAGAATAATAAATGCAATGAAGAAGTCATGTGAATATTTTATAGTTCTTTGTTAAACTAAGTCGTGTAGTTTTACCGTATAGAATGTCGATTATGACCAAGTTCGGTACCAACTGATTCATTGATTTTTAGAGAAAACGCGTTTTAAAATACTTTCTTCTATGTTTCTGTATTAAACTATGCCCTGTGATGCCAACCTTCTTGTATTTCCGATCGGAATAAAAACATAAACTTTGTACAGGACCATCATTAAAAATAATTTCCAAACGCGTCTAATGTTTATTTTAGTGTATCAATTTGTAATATCCAATTAGAATTTAACAAAAAAAAACACTGTAGAGAGCCATGGATAAAACATTTATATATAATATAGCTTCAATATCATCGGTTTATGAATAAAATAAAAGAAACCACTGAAAAAAATTAGGTTAAATTACGTAAATGTTCACAGATGACAACTACGACCAGGACGATGGACGCTTGGTGAACACAATAATTCAAATAATACCTTCGATCAACTAGGCCAAAATAAAAAAACAACTGAAAGATGTACCACACAAAAATCAGAGTGAATCATAAGAATGTTAAGAATCATAATTCTCGTTCAAGTTCCTTCCGGTAGACGAGAGGAAATTATGTAACAATTCACTCAATTTCAAAACATGGAAAATCTTTGAAAAAAGATTACAGAATATTACGAAAATGAGTATAATTTTTTTTAATTCAGATAAATTGTGCATAGTTCTATCTGCCATATTCTTAATAAATACTTGTCAGGTTTCCAGTTTGGAATCCAATTTAATCTTATTAGACTAAATGACAGAAGAATGAATAGATCATCATAACAATTCTCAGATGTTGATACCGTATCTGTTATTATGGTAAAAAATTCCGAGAATACCATTTTACCGACGAACATGTCAAAATAATTATATATGCAAATTAAGTCGTCTAGGGACATCTGTATTAATATACGGTGTTAAAGGTTACATTATTTGAACTGGTAGTTAATGTGTTGTTAATCTCCGGGGATGCATTCCTGGAATGAGAGACTGCATCATTATATGGCGATATAAAAAAAGAAAGTTACGATGACCATAGAGAACATTTATTTGTATCAAGTCTCTGCCGTATACGATGTAAATCTTTAAGATTAAAGATGTAAATTGATGTTTCTTGAAGAGTAGTCGAGCATGCCAACGATCAATATTTTAGACAACAAAATTTAGAGACAACTCGCAATATTTTCAACTTGATTGTTAAATGTTGTTAGGCCCTGTTTTTACATTGAGTACTTGGTTACTGCTAAATGTCCCATGAGCAATAATACAACCTTATTCATTACGAAAGCAAGCTGAAGAATAATAATCAAACCCGTAGGTTTCTCCAAGGCAGGGAGTGGGATAAATGTGCAGAATAATACGAAAGACACGGGTGGGAAAAATACAGCCTTTATTCAGGACGAAAACAAGCTGACAATTAATTCGAGTTTGTTATTCTGGATCCTCATGCACAGAAAGCTCGGCTCTTCAGGCACGCAGCCTCTCGTTTTAGACCTTTGGATAGACTGAGGTATTTGTTTACAAAACGTGATAGTCGTGTAACACTTGTTTGACAGTAGTTTCGTCTAATGCTGCAATCCCTTTTATTTTTATTGTTACATAAAAATGTCTGGGAAGACTGTGATTGCTAATAAGATTTTCTGTAATTGCTTCTCAAATTTTTTTACGTTTCACAGATCAATGTCTCATTTAAATCGACCTAGAAATGACTGCCAATACAAAAATAAACTTGATTGATTGATTGATTGCTTTTAATATTTTATATTCAGTCCTGAACAAGTTAACCAACAGTAAACCAATTAGGAGAATGGTGATAACTGCCACTAGAAAAAGAGGACAAGTTAGCTAGAGACGGAGAATTGTGCATTGTGTAGGAAACGTCAATGCTCCTACTCTTGTTGTCACTAGTATTCACAAAAGTTGTCATTAGGCTGCAAGGAGTATGACTTTCCCAATATGGTTTGCGGCTATAACCTGACAATCTTCATCCTCTATCAGTCAGATAGCAAAAAGGAAGACATTTTAAATTGGGATATGGATACATATTTGCTTAAACTTGAAGCATTACAGTTTAGAAGTTTAGTAAGTAGCTAATTGTGACTTTCTGATAAAGAGTGTCACACTGTAAACAAACAAATGAAATTTGAGAGTGTCTAGAGACTTAACGTTTATAAACTTTTTTGTCATTTCTAGCGTGACTGATTTACATTATATTTGAAGCATTTACCAATGGTTTATCATCATCACTAACATTTTATGACCTTTATACTCACATGACTTTAAGATACAACATATTGTCGAAGCATTTTGGCGCAAGTGTTTCTAGTAGACACGGAGAGTTTCCATAATCTCTGAAGAAGCTATAAAAAGTATAAGTTTGAATGGTTTTATGTCTTTTCTATGTCAGAAAGGTAACTTTGAATTTATATAACACAATTGCTGGTAAATATTTATTGTTTGTTTAGTTCTTTGAAAGAAATGCAATTAAATGAATACTTTTAATTTTTAAAATGCAAAATATATCGGATTCCTAACCTTATAAAATGTGTAATTCCGGTTATTGCGATTCTGATAATTCATTAATGTATAAATTGTTTTCTCTGGTTCGAATGCTATATTAGTGCAAACTATATATAATAATAGTTCTACAACCTATTAATTTAGGTTAAAAACCTCCATCCTCCTAAGTCAGAGGCTCTAAGTTTAGGTGTGATTCCTCATCCCCCATTAACGACAGCAAACTGGGGTTAATGCCATTTGAACTTAAATTCATTTCTTCGTTGTTCATGTTTGTTCGTTTTTAGTATACTAATATTAAGGACTTACATTTTGGAAACTTTTGGAAAATCCACAAAAGCATTCTCAGGGACTACTCTTATCGATGTTCCACTAAAATACCTGGAAAAGTAAATCATAGTCTAAAACACATTTTTTAGTTATGAACATGACGATTATGTAGGTCGTGTTATTATTGTTCTTTTCTGGATTTGTATGTCTGTTTGTAGACTTTGACTAATTTAGGTGTTAAGTGTTAAGTAAAAATTGAGATTTAAGAAAGCGCATACAGCTTTTTAGAATGAAATTGCGAATCTAATTTGCTTTTAAACATGTTGCAATTTTGAGATTTGTTTGCATCAGATGTAATTCTTACAGTCAAACAATGTTTTTATCCCGCTGGGGTTAAACAAAGGCTGTAAATCTGGCACTGAATGCGTTTTAACTAAGTACACAAGATTAAGGTGAGGCACGGGGAAAGAATTAGTAGTAAATATCCGTCTCAGACCATTATTATGTAATGACAAGTCTTTACTTTTATTTGTCAAATCCCAGTGAAACGAAGTTAACGAATAAATTTGTTTGTCACTTTCGCAACAATCCTTAAGTGAGCTAAAAATCCAGTAATTGTGTAGCACACTCAATTTTAATATGTTATATGATTCTACGAGGCAACAACTTTATGTCTTATAAGGATTTAATTTCATGATACGTGTATGTAAAATCAACATGATAAAAGAATTAGAATACAACATGCAATGTTTTATATCTTTCAAAATTTCTCTCATAGTGGGTAGAATAAAAATTCGATTTTCTTGAGTCGTGTCTGCTTACGTGAATTTTGTTATTTCGTCATTGTATATTAGTTAGAGATATTGCATATTCAAATAACACAAGAAACGATTATATTACCCCCTTGATAGATATTACTGCTAAAAGACAATTTTTATCAAGCTATTTTTATTATATGCCAATATGTGTCTGAAATCTCAGTCTTTTGTGGGATTTTAAAACAGATTGCAACACATTGTTACGTCGTAATTCAATCCGTGTTATGAAGTTTTCAATTAAGAAAATCTGAGTCCGCATTATTCTACAGACAATCCGTCTTCAGCGACCTTTAAAGGGTTATTGTAAACAAAGGCACATAAGATAAGAATCTTTTTACAGAGGTTATGATGTTCGAAGTCAGTCAACGCCTGTCTTTTTGCATAATTATCAGCAGGTGTCAGCGTGACTATAATCTGGACATTTTTTAATACGTCATTAAAAGGTTAATGATAACTCATATACACGTCACAATAAAAAGAAAACGCATGCATAATCACGCTGTACCACATAACACACTCTCAGAAGTGCTTCCACTGTAAATACATTGACTAGGACAAATATGTTTGACATCTCATTCTTGTGTGGGATTTTAAAAAAGATTGCATCATATTATTTTGTCGTAATTCATCTTATTATGACGTTTTTCAATTAGACTGAAAAATATTTTTCTAACAGTAACGTCAGCATTAATCTATATTAATAGTACGTGTGGTATCTGTTATCCAGACAATCAATTATTGAAACCGGAAACATTTAAATAACCTAAACTTAGAATCTGTTATGTTCAATCTAAATCACACAAAATAATGACAGGAGCCATTAAACGGTCACATATGGATGGGGGGTGTGATGTGTCCGTAGACACGGAAACAGGAGAATGTGATGGATCACTGGGACAACCACCAACAGGAGAATATAAAGGAGCATTGAGACACCCATTTGGTGAATTGGGACAGCCACAAAAACAAAAGAATAAGAAAGGTTATTAGGATGGCCACAGAAAAAGTGGAGTTAGGGATGGTGAATTTGGACAGAAACAGACACAGTAGAATAAAATAGGTCATTGGGATGGCCACAGAAACAGGAGAATAAGATAGGTCATTGAGCCGGACACAAAAACAGGGGAATAATGAACGTTGCATTGGGATAGCCACATAAATAATGACATAAAATATTTCATTGGGACGGCCACAGAAACGGGAGAAGTATATAGGTCATTGGGACATCCACATAAATATGGGAATAAGATAGGTCATTGGGACGGTAACATAAACGTTAAGACTAAATAGCGTAGGTCACTGGGACATCCACAGAAACAAAAATGGGATGGGGAATTTAGACAGCCACAGAAACAGGAAAAATAAAATAGGTCATTGGGACGGCCATAGAAAAACAGGAGAACTAGATAGGTCATTGAAACAGCCAGAGAAACAGAACTACGTCTGTTATTGGGTCAGCCATACAAAGAGTAGAATTAGATTGGTCATTAGGACAGCCATAGAATTAGGAGAAAAACATATAATATTGGAACAGCGACAGAAACGGGGAAACGGGATGGTTCATAAAGCTACATAAACAGTAAAAAGTGTTACCAAGCAGCCACGGGATTATTATTATTATTATTATTATTATTATTATTATTATTATTATTATTATTATTATTATTATTATTATTATTATTATTATTATTATTATTATTGTCGTTGTTGTTGGTTAAAAATTAGATTTCTAGCCATAACATTTGTTTCTTAGACAAATATTTTATATTCGACAGACGTTAATTAAACAGCATAAGCTGGCGTTTATAGAGAAACACTTTAAAATATTAGTTGTGATTTTGGGTGTTTCTGTCTTTTAATGAATGGAATGCAACTTCGGCTCATAGATTAGTATATTTTGAGGATATTAAACTTGTAATAATGTCATACATGCTAGTTCTATGCGCTAAAAGTTCTAAAACCCACCAAAAAGCAATAACAACGTGAAAGACGGATATTACAACACTTAAAAACATCAGTGCAAATTAGTTTTTGCTTTCCTGAATACTAGAATTTGACAGCCTGGCCTACTCCCACAATAAAAAATGGACGTCATGATATAACGTAAAATTGGCTACAAATGACGTAATATCTCATTCAAGCAAACAATCCTACACTCCATATCACACAATAAATCTTATAATTTTAAGTTCACCTTCGATGAAATATAATTCATAGTTTGAAGATTATTTGACAGGAATTCGAGTAAGTTTAGCCGTCCTACGTCGTCAACGTTGGTCGCAAAATAGTTTGGATTTGGAGAGTATATAACGGCCTGTACTTACAAATTCAAATCGTCGATTGCTTTAAAAATAAATAATGATGTTTACATTGTGTGTAATAAACTAATAAATATTAATCGGTTGGTGGAAAAAAAGTTCATATTGAAATGCTTTTCTGTGAAGTTATTTTTAGAGAAATACTAAAATAACGAGCATAAAAACGAAGAATTCGGATAATAGGCAAAAGCCAACTGGGACACGGCAGTCCCTAAGTACACAGTCACAGGTTACGGAGGGAACGAAAGCCTACTTTTATCTAATACTTCCGGTGGGATCTTTTATATATATTCAGGAGTCTAAATAAATTACACGAGGCACCAGTTTAAAGTTTGAAAGTTTGCCATATTTTGCCGTGTCTATATAACAGATCAGATAAAGTAACCAATGAAATGATTTGTTTAAAACATGGAATCATGTTATGAAAGAATAAAGAAGTCGTTAAATTTAGACAGTTACACGTAAATGTACATGTATTAAGGCTTTGTGGGCAGCAATACATGCACAGAAACAGTTTAATTCAGTAAATGGTCAGAATGTTTTAATCAAAATATTCGTCATTACCACATACACTTTATCAAAGTACTGCTAAAAATAAAAACTGAACAATTATGTGTTGTTATGGACGTTACCGGCTGCTATATATTTTTTTGTAACATTTAGACACTAATCACATTGTGATAGCTGTATTTAGCGTTTTGCACTTTACATTAAAAACAGTATTACGATATGATAAACAAACGTGCATTAAGTGTAAGTATCAACATTGTGGAAACCAAAACCAATGCTAAAAATAAACAAATAACAATCTCAATAGTACAAATCGAGTATGTTTCAGTACAGTATATTGTATATTTCATTCAACATGTAATTAACACGGCTGGAGAAGCTTGGATTGTCCTCAAGGCGATCTTCGACACTTAAATGCATAAGAACAAGCACTATTTAGCTATTTTAAGATAATAGGAATTAATATCAATACGAATTTTATAAAATCATATCGGTGACTTAATTTTAAAAGTACTCTTCGTATATAGTATTGGTCTCAATCTAAGGTGATTTGAATTCTCACATGTACTAGAATAGAATATAGAATATAACTACGTGTGTTTAAAATTTGTTTAATTTCTTTAAAATTTCCAAGACTCATTATGATTTTATATTTATAATAATATGTATTCTTATATTGTTTTAATTAGCCATAATAAAAGGTGTGTAAACACTAATCCAATTCTTTAAGATTTTCTACTAAATTTGTTATTTTTTTAATTAGCGCAGCTCTTTTACCTTAAGTGCAACTTGACCGACATCATATATATCCAGAATCGTACGTGACATGCCTATGTTCTCTCAAAATTTCATGACCTCTTTAAAACCTTCCAAGAGAAAACCAGCTTCCGGGGTAAACCCCACTCTAAAAATAGCTCTTTCTTTTCAGCAAATTTTGTTTTATAGGTCATGTAGTGCATGTGACATAAAACATACTAAACACCATTAGAACAGAGCAAGTTAGGATTCAAATTTTTTCTGATATATTCACCTTTCAGAAAAACTTTCATTCATTAAAATCCAGTTAGTAATTTTTTAATATACACTAAGATAAACAGGACTATTTTGTTTTTAAGTACTATTTTCTTATATGTTCCAAATTTGATTGGTCCCCTTTAGTGTCTTGACACCTAAAAGGTACTAGTTATTTTGTAAATCTGTTAATTTTGTACTGTACAAATGCTATGTCTGTCTTGCCATCACTTTTAAATATCGTTGCGTAAATTAAGTTCAAACCTTGAATCGATTTCAGTCTATAAAAGCGATCTACAAATGTACGGTTCATTATTTAAATGTCTTTCATATGTCTAAAAGCAATGGTTACTATCTAAATTAACCTATCAATGAAATTAAATGAAATAAACCGGTAATTGTTGTGGAAACTTACTTTTACTACGTAAAAACACTAAATGATGATAGTGCATTTCTCATCATTTAATTTCAAAAACTAATTAAACTTCTATAATAGAATATTAATGATACACCAATATAATACACCAGTACTGCTCTTCATCATGCAGATGATGAAGTCTTGGTGACCGAATAGTGTATGTAGTTAGCAATCGACTATCGATCACGGACGTCGCTACACTGGGGTGTAAAACAAAACTTGACTTCGAACAAGGTGTGCTCGACTCCAACCTTCACTAACAAGGATTTTGGTTTCTCATGCCGAAGGTCATGGATTATCAACTGTTACAAAACACAAAGAGGATACTACTACAAAACAGCAAGTTACCCCTACAATAAAACCGTAAGTTGACCCTTCTATAAAACAGTAAGTTGACCCTACTATAAAACAGCAAGTTGACCCTACTATAAAGCAGCAAGTTGACCCTACTATAAAACAGCAAGTTGATCCTACTATAAAATAGCAAGTTAATACTAGTACATAACAGCAAGTTAACATTACATGTACTATAAAATAACGTATGAGTGTTCCTTCTAATAAAACATCAAGTTAATACTAACGAGACAGAAAGTAAACACAAAACAACATATTAATACTACTATAAAACAGCAAGTTAATACTAGTACATAACAGCAAGTTAACATTACATGTACTATAAAATAACGTATGAGTGTTCCTTCTAATAAAACATCAAGTTAATACTAACGAGACAGAAAGTTAACACAAAACAACATATTAATACTACTACAAAACAGCAAGTTAACCCAATTACAAAAAGCAAGAGTTCACAATTACAAAACAGCAAGTTAACGTAATTACAAACAGCAAGTTGACACAATTTACAGCATATTAATTCTACCAACCTACTTTGTACTTATTAACCGATTTCTTCAATAATAAAAATAAGTTGCATAGACAATTTACAGGAATGTTCATTAAACTACTGTTCGGAGATTTTTTGTGTAGGGAACCTATCAATTTTAAGATAATTTCTTCCTTAAAGACAGCGCTTTTTGTCCACTTTTATGAAGCCATAATTGTTTGTTCGTATTGCACTCCTTTAATTGCGATCTCAGAAGAATTCTACTGAGTAGACATTTTAATTACGATGTTCTACAGTATTACGTAATAACAGAAACGTCGTTTTGTTCGGACTGATTAAAATATTTAGTTTTTAGTACTTTGAATAAATGCGAAAAGCTTGGAGATCATAAAATGTTTTTGAATATCTTTGGTTTTATTACTTGTTAATTATTTCTATTGTTCATTACTTTACGATTACTTTCACGATCCTTTTAACCACTTAGATATTTTCAATTCTGTAAATCAGTTTTCGAAGCAAAGCTTACATTGTACATGTGCTATAAATAAACATCTTTTGAGGCTGCGGATTCGAGTCTTAATGCGGTAATGCGGGGAGGGTTTGGTCGACTCATATCTTAATTGACAAGGTTTGTCACTTTTCCTACGGAATTTCGGTTTTTATCCGGTTACTTCAGCATCCTTCTCAATAAAAACTATTTGTGATATAATTTGCTGATAGTTGCGTTAAACACCATTCAAACAAAAAAAACTAACAGTAGCGCAAACGGCGCCTCCAAAGCGTGAACAGCTAGAAGATAGTTTTGAATTTGTGAGAATTTGTTCCGGTTGGGTCAAATAAGGTGTATTGGAACCTGTAATGTCTCTTGTAACCTTTTTAAAAGGTAGAGAACAATATGCATTGGACGACATGTGTTTAAACATTTAAACACTTCGAGCAATATGGTCTCACTTATCGTAAACAGATCAAACTGTGATAACAAAGGTAGTCTGTGATATAACCTACTTATTTTGTTACGAGATAAAGACGATTCCTGCTTAAAAATAAGAAGGATCCCAAAAGAAGCGTTTTCTGTCGTGTTACATGTATTATGTGATTATTTGCAGTGCAAATCAAAACTCTATTTATCACTGCGATTGCATACACGAAAAAAAAAACAGTACGACAAAATAGTAAAAGCGATCCATAACCCAAAATATATACTTTTTGTGAAAATCGCAAAAACGATTTACTCTTAAAATGTACCAACCAGACCATTCTGTTATCTTGCTAAAACGTTTTATGATATTTAAACATTATTATTATTGTCATCTAAAACATTTATTTGTAGATTAATATTTGACTTCCATTCCATCACGGTTACAATAATAGCATAATCGAATTGTTCTAGTTAAAAATAGAGTCCGAATCATTTCCGGCAATTCTTATTTTCTCCACACTTCAGGATGTAAATAGTGACGAAAATTACACATTAATCATTTTCATCTAGATGCAATACTAGCGGATATTAGTCTCGGAGATGTTAAGCATACAATTATCTTGTTGACATTCGCAGTACGAACATTTATGGTTGTATATATGTGGCGTAAATGCATGGATTTTTGTGAAACTTAGTTCATCAAACGGATTTTATTTATGCATAAAGTATTTGAACCGTAAAAAATGTCACAAACCATTTGTACATTAGTTAATGCCAATTGTAATGATTGTTCTCGTTTACTAACTGTTGGTATAATATTTCACACATATTTCTTCGTGTGAACTAAATTCATGACATCATCCATACTGTAGCACAGGACGGGTTTGCGTCATCACAAAAGAGTGCAACTGACTCACAACCTTTAAGCAATAATTTTCATCGGTATGTTGTTTTTATTACGTTAAGTAGTCTTTTTCTACTGAAACTTTAATTCAGATAAAAAAATTTAAAGCCTACATTTTCTTACGAAATTGCTGCTATCCGAATCTTTTTTTATTTTACCCAGCATGATCCAGCATAATCAAGTAAAGAGTACTCTTACCCGACCTCTTTTGTTATAAGTAATAAGTACTAGACACTACTAGTTTCAATAATGTTTTTGCTCACCAACGAAAACCAAAAACAAAACTTTCGATATAGATCTTATTATTTTAACTAATGTTTTGGTGCTTTAAAACACTTCACATCTGTCATTGATGCTTAATCAAGTTTACTTCTCACTATTTTTTTGTGATTATGGTGTTTGTCTAAATGTTTATTTTGCGAAGTGACACCATATTTATTCCGTGTTATATTTGGAAAAGATGTGCAATACGATAGGTAGCATTATTAAGTTCTAAATTACTTAATTATCACTAACGACTGAACCAACGCACTTGTATTAAATGTCGGAAACTGACGGACACTAGCTGGTTAAGATTCGATTTGTATTCAATACGTTCAAACTTGTGTATGCTTGAGTTTAGTATTCATGTAAGTTACATATCTTCAACAATTAGCATAACCTTTGCATGCATTTGTTTCGTATGATTTTATTTTGTTTTGATATAACGCGTCTAGTATCTTTCACTACACATTGTTCTTCATGTGTCTTTGGCAACTCATTACTGTTCAAGTATCTTTGGCCACACTTTGTTTTTTATATGTCTTTGGCAACTAATTACTGTTCAAGTATATTTGGCAACTAATTACTGTGTAAGTATCTTTATCTTCACATTTTTCTAGACGTGTCTTTGGCAACTCATTACCGTTGAAGTAACTTTTGGCTACACATTGCTATATGCGTGTCTTTGGCAACTCATTACCGTTGAAGTAACTTTGGCCACACATTGCTATTTGTGTGTCTTTGGCAACTCATTACCGTTGAAGTAACTTTGGCCACACATTGCTATTTGTGTGTCTTTGGCAACTCATTACCGTTGAAGTAACTTTGGCCACACATTGCTATTTGTGTGTCTTTGGCAACTCATTACGTTGAAGTAACTTTGGTCACACATTGCTATTTGCGTGTCTTTGGCAACTCATTACCGTTGAAGTAACTTTGGCCACACATTGCTATTTGCGTGTCTTTGGCAACTCATTACCGTTGAAGTAACTTTGGCCACACATTGTTATTTGCGTGTCTTTGGCAACTCATTACCGTTGAAGTAACTTTGGCCACACATTGCTATTTGCGTGTCTTTGGCAACTCATTACCGTTGAAGTAATTTTGGCCACACATTGCTATTTGTGTGTCTTTGGCAATTATGACTGTTAAGCTTCATTATTTGAATGAATGATGTATAGAGAATTTTAATATTGACAGTATATAGATGTAGTAAATATGATGTATTTTTATTGTTATTTATACATAATGAAAAGTTATAAAATTTGAATTTGAATAATGTAGTGAAATGTTTAATTGTTCCTGGTATACCCAACTGTAGATGCGCAAAACATTTATCTTTTTTTTTTACTGGCAAAGGTCTGAATGGCTAATATATTTATTGGTCGATCCGTCTGTCTTTAGAATTTCAAGGACCGTTATATTGATTATTATGTTTTAAAGTGTTGCCTGTTTACGTGTTTTTGGTACTTATATACTATTTAAAGCGTTGCCTGTTTACGCGGTATAGTTCTAAAATAATATTTTAAAAACGTTGCCTGTTTACGTGTTTTGGTACTGACATACTATTTAAAGCGTTGCCTGTTTACGTGTTATTGGTACTTACATACTATTTAAAGCGTTGTCTGTTTACGTGGTATAGTTCTGACATACTATTTAAAGCGTTGCCTGTTTACGTGGTAAAGTTCTGACATACTATTTAAAGCGTTGCCTGTTTACGTGGTAAAGTTCTGACATACTATTTAAAGCGTTGCCTGTTTACGTGTTTTGGTACTGCCATACTATTTAAAGCGTTGCCTGTTTACGTGTTATTGGTACTTACATACTATTTAAAGCGTTGTCTGTTTACGTGGTATAGTTCTGACATACTATTTAAAGCGTTGCCTGTTTACGTGGTATAGTTCTGACATACTATTTAACGCGTTGCCTGTTTACGTGTTTTGGTACTGCCATACTACTTAAAGCGTTGTCTGTTTACGCGTTTTGGTTCTAACATACTATTTAAAGCATTGTCTGTTTACGTGTTTTGGTTCTAGCATACTATTTTAATAGTATCACATGGTATAGGAATTTCAGAGTTTTTTCCCGCAAAAATGTTTCGTATTTCCTTCCGCTTAATGAACGAAACAAAATATCTGAGAGAGATCTAATGTAGGATTGATTCAAACTGGCGTATTGAACCACATACCTTAATATTTGTTGTACTAAACTAAGATTATAAAGACGAGATAAACAGAGTGCAAGTAATCAAAATATTGATTAAAAACATTTGTTTAAAAACCAACTGTACGCATTGACAGAAGAAAGGTAATGTACATGATTTATCAGAACGTGTGATCGTCTACAGCATTTAAGGCACCTTCCTTTCATGGAAGTCAAAACATATTGTGTCAGATGATGGTGATTTAACCGTATCAACCATTTAATGATCTTTTACCTTATATGCTACACAAACGCACGTGTGACTCAAAGAGCAGAGCAAGAGCATGCTGACTACTAGTCTGGTTCCCAGTTTATCATCTTCGGATATATTTGTATATTCCCAAGGCGTGCTTAATTTACGTCGGGAACCAACCTAGCTGACTACTAATTATACAGTATAGTTGCTTATATAGAGGGTATTGTCATTTTATCTTGACTGCACAAGGGAAAGTGGTATTGCCCGAAACAATGATAATTATCAATGTTGAAGGCAATACCACTGTCCCGAGTGCTGTCAAGTATCATGAAATGCCCTCTATGTAAGCAACTATTACTTCAGTGAAGACTTAAAAAACCACGTGTCTAAGACTGTATTATTTTATTTGTAGCTACTTGCTGTATGATTTGAATGTGGGCCTCATGATATATCATTGTTTGGCATTTTCAGGGAATTCCCAGTTAGTTTTCTTAACTTTATGAAATTTTAAACTCATTAAGTTTGTACATATACATGAATTTATTTTAATACAAATTAATAATAAACAGTTTTATGTTGCTTGTTACTGGAGAGGGCATTTCCACGATGTGATAACGCCTGCGGGCGCGTGATAACGCCCTCAAGTCAATTAACTGCTGATTAATTAATATCAGCTGACCTTGTTTTATCCAATTTAAACAAACATAATTTTACTGATATGAAATAACAATCATTCAAGCATGCTTACTTCAGAAAAGGAACAGAATTACATGTATTATATTATTTTTATGGCTTAAATAGTGTCAATTTGAATTGCCTTTTTATGAAATTCTAATTTTAAATTTACAAAATCTTTTAATTAAAATTGTTTTTTCAAATTCAATTTCTATCTAGAACTTTATTAACAGAAAGATATGTTATGCAAAATAAAGGTTCCATGACGTTGCATCTCGCCAGTCTGCAGATGCCTGACTTAAGATGATTACGTTAAAATCCGTTTAAATAACCATTTGATTTTGTTTCTTGTTCCGTAATGGTTGTCATAAATCACATAAATACAGTTTAGAAATATTACGCTCTTCCTGACAACTGCATATTTCAAAATTAACGCGCTTCCATACACTAACTAAACATACTACAATGACGAACATATTAAAACGATGAAATTACCCTCACTGCCTGAGGTATTGAGACTTTTGACATTTTTGTGCCAGCCATTCAACCTTTGCATAGTCGAGGCAAATTTTGCTTATCCGATAACGCGGTCAGGTACATGTCAGCAAAACTGTGATACAGAGTCATGTTTGTTTGACTTCTAGCTTTATACAGATTAGAAATATATAATAAAACTGACTACTGTGTGTTTTGTTCTCTTTATTGTACAATAGCAATTATAAGACTAAACTACCTCAGTTATGCTACACATTCTTTTTGTCAACATAATGTGTACTCCAATTTGAGTTGAGTTTTTTATTACTCTATCCAGTACAGATACCAATCAACCAACAAAATCCGGAAGTAAAGGAGCTATTACGAATCCGGATTTAGACACTAGTACTCCCAACACAAAAGAGAAACTAGAATAAAAACAGAAAGGGAGTAACCCTAAAGTAAATTATTTTCTTAATGTAATACAAATTTCTTTAAGTTGTTTGTTTGTTTGTTTGATGGTGTTTAACGCCACTTTCAGCAATTATTCAGCAATATCATGGCGTCCAGTTTTTATTGGGAGAGGAAGCCGGAGTACCCGGAGAAAACCCCCGACCTGCGGTAGGAAACCTGGCAATCCTTGTCAATTAAGATTGGAGTCAAGTACACCCTACCTGAAGTGAGAATCGAACCCGCAATCTCAGCGTTGACAGACCACGTGATCAATAGTAGACGAACTACCTTTTTTTTATCTTTATTAGACGAACTACCTTGACCACTCGGGCACCGAGGCCCCCCAATTTCTTTAAGTTAAAATCTGTATATTAGTGAAAAACTGTTATCTGTCGGGACCAAAATTATCTTTAACTACGCCTCCCTTTAAACACTTGTACATTTTCCTAAAGCTACAACGCGTATTTTGTTGCATTAATATTCTTTATGAAACTTTCAGTTACACGAAAACCTGTTTTCGCTGTATTAAATAAAGACTCATACCAAAAAAAATTACTGAAAAAGTAAACGTTACACATTATGTAAATGTTTTAAACTGATTGTAATATTGCGTTCTTGTTAGAAAATACGATCAGTAATACTTTTTCAGTATATTTGTAATTACCGTAGACAAAGCCGATTAAGCATTTAGACCGTTATATATAAAAAAAACCAAACACATTTGAATGAAATATGAATCATTATTAAAAGGACTTTACAAAAAAATTTTTTTATTCCCTAAGTGTTTATTTTATTATTTAAGGATTAACAAGTGAGAAACTGCGAATGACGCGTGAAAAGAAAATAATGAGGTCAGAATATCCTTCCACACAACAGTACTCGTATTGACATTTTACACTCAGAAAAGGCGCTACTTTCAAATCAGCTGACATGCTGATCTAAAATGAATTAATAAATAGCGCGTTTATAATGTATACTCGATACTCTTGGAAGGAACGACTTAAATTTGAATAAAGACGTTGAAATTGCTTAAAAAAACAAATAAAATAATGAATAGTTAAATAAAGCTTGAATTCGCAGTTTTGGTTAATTTACAGTTAGATTCTGTAGTAGTGACATTAAGCCTCGGTCTTTCCAGACAGAAATATTGTTTCATTGGCTTCATACTAGCCAGATAAAAATCATTTTTCAGTAGCCGCTAATTAAATAAAGACATTTCAAAAACTGTCTGTCGACTATCAGGTTTCAAAGGTTCAAAATTCTGATTATTTTGTCTTTTTGTAAAGTTAACTGTATATATATATATATATATATATATATATATATATATATATATATATATATTATTTACATTCACGTGACAAGATAAGTCACATTAAAACATTTTTGTACATTGTAAAATGGTGTGCTTTGAAGCAAGTAGTTAATCTCTGGAAATAACTTGTTTTTTTGTTTGTGTTATTTTGAACACTTAAAAGATTAAGGTCGCGCATTAATTTGTGCAGTTTTAAAACAACCAGTGTCAAATTGGAATGAAAATTCCCTAGAATACAAAATTAATTATTCTCCATACTGCCATCATTCTTTAATAGTGCAAAAAGGTTTCTGTTTTAGCTTAGAAAATTCATTATCCACTCTTTAAATATCTAGACCTCAGTTTCATACAACATTTCAAGTAATTTGAGAATTTCTCAACTTAACCTCAACTCAAATAATGATCAATCATATTGCTGAAAAATACAGATTGGAAAATAAAAATAAGGATTTGAGGAAAACCCTTATTTGAAAAGTTTAATGAAACAACAATCCAGTTGTAAGCTCGAATACGCATGGCTTTCTTTCTTATGTACTTCGTGTAAACTTTGTTTGTTTGAATAATCTGTGATGCCACGTTTACCTATTTTTTAGGCTATATCCTGGCGTCCATTCAGCAAATTACAATTTCCGTGTATTTTATTTGACTTCAGAAACATTTTGGATCAAAAATAATTTTGCAATAAATAATAAAAAACAAATACATACAAGAAATATCAGGCATTTATTCGGCATTCTATGCAAAGCATGAATAGAATCCCCAATAGTGCATTAGAAGTAATATTTAGTCAACTTACTCATTGCACTTTGATAAAAAGAAATGATATGCCTTTCTTGAAATTGACGGAAGTATCAAGTACTAAAAAATATTTCCCAGAACTCTTACAATGTAAAAGCTAAACTTAGATTAAAAGGAAGAGAAAAAAATTAGAAGTATTAACGTGACATCAACAAGTTACAAAATAACAATAAGGCTTCTAGAATAGAAAGCGTGTCTTAAAAAGGTAACGTCAATTACCAAATAAACCGATGAAGGAGCCAATTCTTAGCATCCAAGAAAAATTCGATAAATAAGCAAACTCTCGCTTTCAACGTTTGTTGGGCTTTACAAAGCCACACAAATCTGACTACTGTCGAATCTTGTTTAATAGATAACGTTACAAATTCGCGCTGAAGCTCTAAGTCATATAGATTTCTAAAGATAAGAGGTGTTATCTTTCAAGGACTGTTCTTTTTAATCCTTTTATCTCTGTAGAACTATTTCGTTATTATGCCGACGATTAATTTTGTATTTGAAAATTTTACTTAGAGAAAATGAAAATTCTTTCACTAATTTTATTATTATTATTATTATTTTCATTACATCAAAAACTGTATATATTCGTATCTATTCGCATATCCGAATAGATAGATTTATCATGAAGCGAGTTGAGTTGTTCCTCTTTTATGTGAATTATCTCCCTGGGAAAGTATAAATAGGGAATTTTTGAAATTTCCGGTCCTTTTCATTTTTGCTGTCAAGAGGTTCGAATCGCATCACACATTTTGCTGTCAAGAGGTTCGAATCGCATCACACATTTTATTTGAAAAATCTTAACAATCGAAAATTTCTTTTTAAAAAATCTTGTTATTAAAAGTTAGCTTAAGGCAAAACTAAGCTTTTTTTTTAAATGTTATTATTGTAGCAGAAATATCGCACGATGGCTTTGGATTTGTGAAAAAAAATTTCGCAAGATTAAGGCATGGTTGACGCGTATGCCATTCATGCATTACTTATTTAACAAGGCAATTGAAATAAATATATTTACTAATTCAAACAGTTAAAAACAATTATAAAAGCAATTAATATTAATACACAACATCATACTATTTCTTTTTTTTATTGTTTTTTGTGAGATTTGCCAGAGCAATTTCAATGAAAATTGGTATACTGATACAGCTAACTATTCAGTGCATTTTTCCTCAATAAAAAAAAATTAGACGCGAACGACGCCATTTTGTGATGGCCGTTGTTCCACCCACCCCCCCCCCCCCCCCCCAAAAAAAAAAAATGCAACGAAATTTTATATGTAGATAGATTTTAATGCACAAACTAAGAATATCATGTCTATTTGGGGTTTTCAACATATGTCAATCGGGTTCGTTGGGAGACAATCTGTGTTGGCATCCCAACACAATCATATATATTTCATTATATATTTTTTCTTTAAATTACAAGAAATTATTGAGCGAGCCAATGCCATTACTTGGCACCCGTCGGTCCTTTGTCATAAGTACATCGGAAGTTTGGTTGTCCGTCAGTCTATCAAAAATAACTTGGGTACGTCGTCAATTAATTCTGGAAGAATATAGTGGATTGTTGTTGGTTTCGATTTCTTTAATAAGAAAACGTTATTGTTTATATGCTTAATTCTAATTTGCGTCGAAGTAACTGGAACCCACATTCCGTATTTAACTAATATTTATATTATCTGTAACTAAGTGTTTACTAAGAGATCATGCGAGGATCGAGTTTGTTTTTTGCCTTTTTTGTACTGAAGTGAAGTACTCGTAACTTGCATTTTAACAAGCCACCCTGCTCAGACGCATAATAGTTTGTCTGAGCTCAATCAGACCAAGTTATTTCTGTACTTTTTACTATCGCACATTTCTCAAAGGAGCCGCAAATAAATTTGTAGCTTTATGGTTCCGTTCATTTAATTTTTGAAATGTCTTTACTATTATAGACCGGTTTAAAACGTTTAATCTATCGTTGTCATTTAAGTATAAAAGAAACAAAGTAATTGGATTTAGGAGGGTTAGGTGTTCATTTTTTCATGTTGTAATTAAAATAGACACTTTATACTACCTGATTCAGACGTTAAAGTTTGAGAAGTTTTACTGACAGCAAGATTTCTATTGATTTCAAACGTTTCAAAACCCCATGAAACCACTTAATAGAATTAAATTTAAAATGATTTAAGTGTAAAACAGTAAGTGATATTGAAATTAACATTTTAATGGTTCTTTTGAATGTAACGAATTGGACGTGAAAATTGAATGCTACCTGACAAAGCCTTCTTATTTAAAATTCTTTAGTGCCTTATGTAACACAATGAATTTGGCAATGTATAAGGGTATAGGTTAAACAAATGAATTATTACATGGCGCACTCGACTTATGATTTCAAAAAGTCGTTGTTATGCAAGGTGTACGCGACTCTGATCTGAATTGACTAGGATTGCCAGTTTTCCTATCGAAGGATTTGGGTTTTTTCCAATGAACTCAGTCTTCCTTCTCCAGTTATAACTGGACGGCACGTTATAGCTGAAAAATTGCTGAAAGTTGCGTGAAATACCATACACACAAACAATCCAGCATGTTAACTTGAATATTTTTTTCGAATTTGAATATTTTATCTATGTATCTAACCCTCATTCCATGGTCATTTCGTAATAATGCTAAAAAAAAATGTTCCAGAATTTCTACTGTTTTCCAAGAGTATTTCGTTAGACCTAATATATGTTAGCACACAAATTTTTTTTTAAAGAAAATAATAAAAAGTACACAAAACTATAATTATACGGAAGTGTATATTGGTCTCCTCTTAGTTGCTTATTAACTACTATTGTAATTAAAATAAGCTAAATTGTTGTCTTTTACGGCAACATCGTGTCTTATTAAAGACATATTATCGTTTTTTTCTCACATTAAAATGTGCTAATTAAAGGTGTTCAATGTTTACTAAAAATAAGATCTCTCAGTTAAATTACTTTAATTTAAATAATTTTTAGGAAATGCTAATTAAAATGCTCATATCTCTTTTTAGCGACAAAACAAGTTAATTATGACAAATAACTTCCATATCATGGCAACATCGCGTCTTATTTAAGACATATCATCATTTTTGTAACATTAAACAATTTAAGTTTAAATGATAAAAAACTGTAATTTGTCTTAAATACAACTCAACGATGCCATATTATGGAAGTAATTTGTCATAATTAAGTTGTTTTGTTATTAAAAATGAGATATGAGCGTCTTAATTATCATTTCTTAAAAAATTATTTAAAATTAAATGTTAAAAACAGAAGATCTTATTTTTAGTAAACATTAAAAACTGTTAATTAGCAAATTTTAATGTGACAAAAACGACACTATGTCCTTAATAAGAAACGATGTTGCGGTGTAAGACAACAATGTGTCTTATTTTAATTACAATAATAGTTAATAAGCAACTAAGAGGCGACCAATATACACTTCCGTAATAATTAGGAGTAATATAACTGCTAATTAGGAGTTTATATTTTAGCAAAAATGATTGATTTCTAAATAATTGTTGTCGTTAGTACATGTTAAAATTACTAATGATGTAAAATGTCGTAAATAAAGCGGTGTTAACGTTAAAATAATTGCATTGCAATGCAGCTGTTTACCAAGAACTACAGATTTTGATTTGAAACCATCTCGTTATTTGGTATAATTCACCAATTTTAGGTATAAATTTGTACACCAATAATCCTGTATATCACAATTAATAAAACCGATTGTCTGGGAAGTTTATACTTGTATGAATAGTTTATCATTATTCAGAATGGATGCAACCAAGCATTGGTGACCTTGACCTGCGATCCTATTTGCTGTAAATAATATATCGTCTGCTCCATAATGACCGGTGTTTGGCAACATTTTCTGCAAACTTACAATACGTTATCCTTTTCTGCAGGAAATCACACGTCCATCTTATTTCCAATTTGTGAATGCCATCCGAATTGATCATCTGTTTCTTATTTTAAATAAAGTTGAACGATAAACTACAATCAATCATAAACAGTATTATCAAGTATTAGCTTTCCTAAAAAGCTAGCCGTCTCTAAGCTTTATTTTTCTTTGTGGACAAAAATACATACTGTTTGTAAATGTTTAATGGCAATACGTATTGTTAATATTTACATTACTTCATTATAAGTACACAATTTTTGGATAGCAAAATCAGGCACCTGCAAAATATAGGTCAGAGGCAGCAACTGAAGCATGCATCATACGTAGTAAGATAGTTGATGTGAACCTTGTCAGAAGCAGGAAAAGAATTAAAATTTTTCTCCTAACCAGAGTCATTTGTCCACAAAATACAGATCAGAGGCAGTATCCAAGAATGCATTGAGGTTAGTTTCTAGATGCATCAAATTCACCAATATAGTTGATAAAGACCTGTTCGCGAAAATGTCACGCTTCGGAAATTTGTACTTTACTTATAAAGCAGTTTGATTCCCATTATATTGCATATATTTTCCCTTTTTTTCATCGTAACCGATTCGTGATCGCTCGGCGGTCGGCCTATTAGGCTCGCTACCGCCCAGTTATCGTACCGGGTTTTAATCCCTAACTTAGCTCTTCTTATTTGTTGGCCAATCGGCAGCTATCTCCCGATTTAGCAGCCAATCAAGACGCAGCACTGTTTATCTGTTATCCTTGGGGTACGATTGTACGCAGTTTAGCTTTTGATTATTTATCCCTTCTCGCATGCGAGACGGGAATAAGATTTCTTTTGTTTTCATTTAACTATGTCATAATAGTACACAGCTCGTTTTGGGGATTTAGATAGTCAATCTTTTATTTTAATAATATATGTCTTTCCAAGCACAATATTCTCCCTAGATTTTACCCCCCCCCGCGCCCCCCCAAAAAAAGTAAAAACTTAAATAAAAATAGGTTACAGGAAAAAGTTTGCACGCCTTGTCCTAATAACTTTCTCTTTCTCATAGAATAAGTTTTATTATCTGCATGATTAAATAAATCTCATTATAAATTCAAGTGACATGATCCTTGGCAAAAGACATGATTTGATGTTTTGATGGTATTCTGTTAATTAGGGAGAAATTATGACCAATTGTATTGTTTATCTACTAAGAAATACTATTTGTATTCAGGATTTCCGTTCTTACATGTTTCAGTTCTACAATACTTTTGATTTTTGTATTTAGAGAGAAAAGTGCCATAGATAAACGATAAACAGTCTACGGTAAGATTGGTACTTTATTAAACAACACAATAAAAATTCTTTATAACACACATTTTTTAACATGCAGAACTACGGAAGCCGTAAGGGGACATTAAAAATAAGAAGAATTTTTTTTTTATTCGTTATCTCGATAAAACAGTCTATCGTTATCTCGAGAAAACGATACTGTTATATCGTGATCTCAATATAAAGTTTCGTTATCTCGAGAAAACGAAATTGTTATATCGAGATCTCGATAAAACAATGAATTGTTATCTCGAGAAAACGATATCGTTATATCGTGATCTCGATATAAATATATCGTTATCTCGAGAAAACGATACTGTTAAATCGTGATCTCGAAAAAACAAGTGTATCGTTATCTCGAGAAAACGATCTGGATATTGTTATATTGAGATCTCGATAAAAATAGATTGTTATCTCGAGAAAACAATATTGTTATATCGTGATCTCAATATAAAATATATCGTTATCTCGAGAAAACGATACTGTTATCTCGAGAAAACGGTATTGTTATCTCGAGAAAACGATATTGTTTTCTCGAGAAAACAGTATTGTTATATCGTGATCTCGATATAACAATATCGTTTTCTCGAGATAAAAATATCGTTTTATCGAGATAACAGTATCGTTTTCTCGAGATAACAGTATCGTTTTCTCGAGATAACGATATATTTATATCGAGATCACGATATAACAATTTCGTTTTCTCGAGATAACGAAATCTTTATATTGAGATCACGATATAACAGTATCGTTTTCTCGAGATAACGATAGACTGTTTTATCGAGATCTCGATATAACAATTTTGTTTTATCGTGATAACGAATTAACAAAAAAAAATTTTTCTTATTTTTCATGTCCCTTTACGGCTTCCGTGCAGAACAAATATAAAGTCAATATACTAGCGTTAAGATTTTGTGAAATAAATTTGACACGACAGTTACGTAACAGCAAACATAGCTAATTCCAATACAGCGTCTAATTTTTTTAAAAGACGGAAAACCTGTTTGAATTAAACGAAAAGTTACCGTGCGACACAAGCTTTTTGCGTTTAAACACATAATTTATTCTTCAAACTAAATTATTTTGAAAGTATATATTTCTATGTAAGACTAACTTTCGGCTTTTATAAGACTTTTGCTGGAAAACTATGTCATTTGATTCAAGTATAGTTAATTAGGACAAGTATTTAAGGCTTTACAGACTAAATAAAGATTGTTCGTTTAATTAGTTGGACTTCCGTAGGGTTGTATGACAATTATTTGAGAACATGATTGATGCGGCCTTAAAAATAGTCACCAGCAAAGGTTATCATCTCATTAGTTTTATGAAGTCGTTGACAATTAAATTAGCACAAGCTTATAAAGTTATCGTGTCCTTTGTATCACAGTAATTTTAATTCATTCCATGCGGAAGGATATCAACCGCACAATTTTAAAACAGAAGTGCAGCGTTTTATTTATAGATATACAGAAAGGATTGTAATTCTTGGGAAAGGTAACGTCCTCCAATCAAAACGCCTGAAACAATTATGTTGGTATGGTAACATAACAACCTTCTGGTTAGATGTCGGATATTGAACAATGGAGTGTCTATAGAATGACATGACGTGAATCCTTTTGGTATCGGAAGAAATTGGCACTTTCACGTGCTTTTGGAAAATCCCGTGTGATTTGACACTCGCGGAAAGATTTCAAATTTCTTTCACTTTTGGGAGATCACCCAGTCTTTTCCAAAAACGTAAGAAAGGACCTATTACTCTTTTGGCGGTTGTTGCTGACCTGATATTGATGTTCTGATTCGAAATATTAAACGTGGAACAAGTTCAAGAGCGTTGGCAAATAAAGAATCTGCTTAATTAACACCCTTTTCAAGTTATTAAAGACACGGTGTTTTCTATATAAACATTGAAAGCAAAATAGGTCTAACTATGTTTATCAAAAGGTGTTATTGTTTGTCATACTTTTTTGTTCATATATGTAAACAAGTACTATCTTTAAAAAAGATAACCGACGCAGTAAAGATATAAATTGAGTTATGCATTGAACTACGAATCGCCTTTATTGTAATACAAATTCCCCGTTTCAATAGACCAGAAATGTTTGATGGAAATTTTTTGGGGGAAGTACTGACGGACAATTATTACTACGTGAATGAAATCACGAACCTATAAATTAACACTAGTCCCAGATGAAACGAGTTTGAAATTATTCATTTACACATGTGTGCCCCCTTTTATTTGCGTGTTTTCGATATTAACAGATTTACCAAGCATACAGTTAACCTAAAATTGATAATGTACATACAACTACATGTACTTTGCTGTACATGTACATGTATTCCAGAAAGTTTATTGCTATTATGTATTGAAAACCAATGCCTAAGATATAGAAATGAAGTTTTTCTGCGAGTACCAAAGCAGTTATACAATAATGTAAACAAATTGAATATTAGAAATTTTTAAATAAAATGTTTATAGTTTAAAATTTACTGAATAAGCAAAGTATACTTTACAATTAGAGCCACAACTCTCTATCTATGTGTGTACTACGACGGACGCCCAAGAACAATAATACATTTAATATCAACATGAATATAAAATGATTGTTAATTTGTATTTAGAAATTAATTAAAATTTCGTCTCTTCGTCTTTTTTATCCTCCATAAAAGCCCGCTAAAATCCAGCGTGTTAATATGCATTTTATTTGCGCTGTACTTCAAATAAAAAATATTTAACATTTTTTGTACAAGTTGGATATAAAATTTTACAAACTGCAGCCCATCTCTATCGTTCTTTATACTTAAATTGCACTATGAAATAATTTTATAAACAAACAGACGATAAAATCTAATAATAATAGAACACAATTTGAAAGTTGAATTACTACCCTGTTCCGAGCCCCTGTCCAATTTACCACCCTGTTCCGAACCCCCGTCCAATTCGTTTTTAACCAATCAAGAAACAGAATTACGAGAGGTGAAGTGTCATGAGGTCAAAGGGTAATAAGTGAATATAATACCGACTGCGTCGGAAAAAAAGTTTAAATACCATGGGCAAAAGAGTCTGTGTTAAACGTACTACTAGTTATTTTCTAACAATAAAGAATAGTACTGCTAATATTATTAGATAGCCTTAGCCGTATTTGGTATAACGTTTTGGAATTTTGGTCATAAAAGCTCTACACCTTCTTAATATTTGGATGTTAAATACTGTTTGGGTTTGAGCGCCACCCACTGATTGAGTCTTGATTAGACGAAACGCGCGTCTGGCGTATTAATTTTTATAAACATTGGTATCATTTGCAACCACTGGGTCGATGCCTCTTCTGGTGGACTGTTAGTCCCCGAGGGTATCACCAGCCCAGTATTCACACTTCGGTTTCAACAGGAATATCATTGATTCCTCCAGTTTTATAGTTATTGTAACAATTTACTGCCCTAAAATGTTTTACCGTTATACCGGGTACCAGAAGCTGTGAAAGTAGTACTATTCAACATTTCAACAGATCAGTTCACTGTTGCCTAATATAGAATACGAAACGTAGATGCTGCCTTTATGTAAAGCTGATATTTTGGGAAACTTGAGGATAAAGTTTTATTGGTTTTAACTGAACAGTCAATGTTGAGAGTCAGTTAAGGACATGCACTATTTTTGGACTGAAATTGAAAGTGAAAGTAGATTTTGGGACCGTATGAATTTCCGGTTGAGCTCTCGTTCTTATATGCAATAAAACATAAATAATAAGTAAATTGATTAAGAAAAGTCAAAATCATTAAATTTAATATCGTCAAAGAGTCGAAAACGATGGTGGTCCTACACCTCAAGATTTCGTAGTATCTCATTATCGTTATTATTTCAAGTTGTCACGTAAAGACAAGGTTAACAGAAGAATTGTAGAACAAATAATGGTAAACAACTAATAATAGTGGTATATGTCATTGTAAATCGTAGTAAAGTGCCAGATTCCGAATAAAATATTTTTTCAGTGCATATTAATTGTAATTTAATGGTAAACAAGAATATTCAACGAAGTTTGATATTTAAATTTCAAACTTGGTTCTAATGCCCCAGAGTCTAGAAGTTAAGATATATTACATTGACAATAATTATATTTAAAGGCTTATCTCAATAAGTTCAATTTTCCGGTTACCGATACAGGAAAGTACAAAAGATCGATTACAGCTTTTTGTAACTTGTATGCTGTTGCGGCAATACTTGATATTAATTTTAGAAACGAATGCATTTGACATGTAATTTTCTGGCTTATTAAGATAAATTTGTTTCCTTAAGAACGCACCAACGGTTGTATAGGAAATGTGTTTTCTCCAGACAACACTAGAATTTAAGCGATTTGGTCAAACTGTTTTCTATGTGAACGATTAAAACTGATTTGCCTTTTGATTAGAAAGGTCTATACACATTGCCTTTATACATATAAATGTGAAACTAGTTAAAACAGAGAACATGACGCATATTATTATTATTATTAGTAGTAGTAGTATTATTGGATCAATATGCATTATGTCACTGTCATATGATTTTCGTTTCTCGTTGACCTTCCGGTTTTCTTACATCATTCTTTACACGTGTATTATGTCAAGATATAGTAAGAGTTGAGTGATCTAGTAATAGGCCGATGCCGTGGGGTTTGTTTAAAAGGTATCATGATTGGGGATCAAAGTTTACAACCAGCATCTTTAACTTGAAAAATACATGTCCTGAATAACAAGATTTATGAATCAAATACATCTTACTAGCTGACCAGCACGTTAGAGTGACATAAACATGTATTTTCCAAAAAAAAAAATTAAAATAAAATAAAATACAATAAAAAAATGAATCACGTGGTCTGTCAACACTGAGATTACGGGTTCGATTCTCACTGCAGGCAGGATGTAGTCAACTTTAATATTAATTGACAAGAATTGCTAGTTTTCCTACCACAGGACAGGGGTTTTCTCCGGCTACCTCTCCCAATAAAAACCGGACGCCTCAAAATTGCTGAAAGTGGCAATCCAGCTTATTTACTATGAGGACGAAACCCAACACACCATTTACTTGTATACGTATCTTTTTATAGAACTTGATAATGCCTTGTCAATTATGTCTAAGGTGACATTTAAAACCCTTTTGCCCCAACGCGTCCCCGGGTGGCGGATAGGGGAGACCCTCTCGTTGGGGGGAGGCGGTTGTCAGGTCATAATACGGAAAGCCTGGCCGCGGACCATGTTGGTAACGTGTTTTAAGAGTGCCACGCTCCTTGCACGATAAAGATCCCTTTTGTAGATTTCGAAAAAGAGTAGGCTCATTGTAGCCGCTACAAAAGGCTAAATTCTCCGACCCTACCCAATACTCCTTACTTTTCCAGTGGCAGTCAAAATTTTGTTCCCTGTGTCCCATTCCACCCCTTTTTCAATTGATGTATGGTGTGTTAACTTGTTCCCGTCCTGAATATAGCTGAAATACTGCTCGCTGGACGTAAAGCAAACATCCAATAATAATCGATTTTTACAACGAAGTATTCAATATATCCTATAAAATGCGAACGTCGCCAATTACCAACGCGAAGTAATGTAGATGTACCGAATTGAAAAACCAAGATAAAGAAAATAAGGGCACGTGCACCTGAGAGCAATACACAAACACCAAAAATATTCATGCATGATAATGATAAATGGAACTTGAAACATGTTTGTTCATGTTAATTATATGCCTAAATATATTAAATATATTATGTCCATTTATGCCCATATATTGTTTTGATGCTTAATAAACGGTTCTCTTTCCATTTATCTTGCATTTTTTTTACTGGTAGAGAATTTACATTTCAGTTAAATGAGATCAAAGGTAACTGAGAACAAACCTCTTTTAAAACAACTTGAGTTGTATTCGATATAAAAACAAGAAGTTTGAGCATATTTAAAATATACATTTTTATTTAATAAGATAATTGTGTAATAAATATAAAGATCATTTATTTTTACCTAAATAACTAAATACACGGGTAAATAATTATCAGACAATATTCCGCGACAAGACTATTTTTTTAATTATTTTTATGAATTTATATTTAGGAAAAGGAAGAATTAATGCCTTGAATGAATATTTACTGAGCACAATAGTTCATCAAGATTACAGCAATGCAATTCAGTATACAATATAGATATGTCAAGTGTAGATAAACATACTATTTTTATGTGGAATAGCGTGTCCATGTATTGGTACAAACGTCAATATGGCAGCTTTGAAGTATCTAGTTTAGATCTAGTTTAGATGTTTCAGTGGAGTGCTGTATCCTAGTTTATGTGCTATATGCAAGTTCGTTAATTTTTCGTCTGCAGCATAGTGTACCAGCTTTGTTTTCGGAAGGTGTCTGGATTTTTCGTAGTTTCTGTATTATCAGGAACAGGTTCAGGTGGGGGTAGTTGAATTATTGATTTAAACATTTTGCACATACAACTATCAGCGATTTTACAAAAAGTGCAAATTTTACGTTTGTTATACTCGTCATATTAGTACAATTTGAAAATGAAAAGTATAAATTGAAGTCGATTTTTATTTGTTTAATCAGATAGTAAAATGCATTTTTTACAGTGGATATGTAAAAATAATACAAGAAAACATTATGTATCATTAACAAAGGAAGTCAAATGAAATGCTTACATTATTAAATCAGTACCATTTAAACAATCGAAAACAACTTCTTTAGGAAAATCTACGGTATTTTATCTTTAAGTTATGCCAAAAAGAATGTTGTAAATCTTTTTAAGTGAGACAATCAGTAATTTTCGTATTGATTTAAAAAGGACACAACAGATAAATCTTTCCTTGGTTTGAAAAAAGCCACTATAGAGTTTTTTGTCGATGACAGTTTAGAAGGAACACAATCTTACTACGGAAACATTGACTACTTACCAAAATGACAAATAACTTTAAAATATACTATACCATATATCATTGTACATTGTAAACACACGACATCTGCTTTCATGTTTTATCAAGCAGAACTTAAAAGATTGAGAATTTGTTTTGAAAAAATAAATAAATGTTGCCTCTGTAGCAGTTACTACTTTATGCTGTTGGAATTCGGGCACTATGATTAAGTTCGATGTTTATGTTTGTGACGCTTTTCTTCGGTTTTCAAACTCTTAGGGTTTTATTTATTTTTTTTTAATTTCCACATAGACTCAACTTTTTAAATATAGAACTTTCAAAATCATATAAAAATCGTCCCAATTTTTGTTGCCGCTTCTATTTCTGACATTCAAACACATCAAACAGTGTTGCATATTTTGTATCTGTGTCGAATTTTTCACAACATATAATAACATTTGATCTTAGAATTTTGTAAATGGAAACGAGTACTATTACCCATGAAACAGCGCTTAATTGTTATTGTATAACAGAGTTTTCACAATAATACCCAGAATTTAATCATTATAAAATAAAACGACAGTTAACAGTCACTAAGACGATTTCAACACATAGTCTATATATCGTTTTATATTTAGGTTTGTAAAACGCAACTGATATAACATAAGTATATTAATGCGACTGATCGATGCAGCGTCTTCAGATAAATATCTTTAATATTTTGATATTGAAATATATTTCATGACCACATTATTCGAAAATTGTATCCTGTGGGAACAGGTTCTTTTGTAATTAATTTCATTTATATTTTCAAGTTCATGTTTTAAAAAGTTAGAAATGTTTTTCAAAGGAAATATATCTTCTACACTTGTAAAGTTTCTAATCAGTTTAATTTTTTTTAAAAGTATGTTCTTTTTTCTCGTCATACTGTTTTAATTATATCTTCATTAATACAAATAAAAGAAACGTGTTAATGCATGTGGATGACTCGGAAAAGTTATTTTCTGCATAAAATTGATGATCCGTTAATATATCTAGTTTTAAACAATAAAAGTACACTAAAATCAATGTTAATTGTTTTTTTTCTTCTGCTTATCGACACAATGACTACTCTCAGTAAACACGTTTCCACTAACACATCTCTATGAACTGTCAACTATCCAATGAAGTGTTATCAGAAGTGTTACTAGTGTTTTCGTGATAAATAATGTTTTAACAGGAAGTTGCTTTTTATGCTGTTAGCAGAAAACTCATAATGTCTTTTATGTTAAATATGAAAAGATATGAGATTTGAGTTCAAGTTTTATTGAAGGGGTTGTGACACTAATGCAATATACAACATTAAACATGCTGAATATACTTTTTCATATGGATTTTTTATTTAAAAAAATATTCTGTATTTCAAAACTACGTACCAAGCAGAATTTTCTGAAGTACTTTTCCCATGTAACAGCTTAGAATATTAGACAATATACCAGTATAATAATATGCCATTCTATACATGACACCATGACGTGCATGAACTTGAGCAAATATAACATGTTGCACCATGTAAAGAAACACAGTTAACTATTTTATGGTAAATTTGGTAATATGCTTAACGTGTTACTTAGGAAAGTTTGTATCAAGAAAAATTTACTTGGTACACACCTTTTGATATACCATTAATCATTATACACGGTTTGTTTACAATTGTAAAGATAACGCATAGATTACTGTTTAACCACCATATTGTAAATTGTAGTACAACCAGTACATTTACTCGTTAAGTATGTATAAAAATACGCATTTACCTTTTATGTCTATGGTCTTACTCGTTGTAAGTTTCTATTGGGTTAAAATGTGCACAGTCGATAAACTGCACACATGTACTATTAATATTAATATTGGCAGTAAATAGTAAGAATAAAGTACACAAAATCTTATATCTATATCCTGTTTAATTATCATTTTTAATAATCCGCAGAAATTATCGGAATGTCTTTCTGTCTACCCAATATCGACTCGAGACTTGCATAAGACGCGAACTTTAGCAACATTATATATGCATTTAAAATAGAAGAAACTTCTAAATCGCCTCCGCAATAACTCGTTTGATTAAATAGATCCAAAAATCCACTGGTAATAACGTTTTGGTCAAGACAGTTTCCAATCAAGACTTTTGATGCTGTCTTATGGTTTATTATGGCGTTATTTTGGACTTTCATAAGCCTTATTTATAATATAAATGTAGAAATGTGACACTGAAACCAATTATGAAAACAGAAGCCATTTATTTATATTACACTCTGGAAAAGTGTTAATATCCAGCTGATTGAATATTATTTTAAGAATTCCATCGCCGCTTTCTCTGGTGTTTTTGTGATTGATTCCTGTACAAAGACCTCAAGCCGATTTTTCTAATAATCATACTGGACATTGCAGCTTTGGAAATTAGATGCAATAAGTGAAATACAAATTGTGACCGTTTGGGTGTTTAAATATCATTAAATCAGTCTGGTAGACCCAATTACAATTAGAACCCTGTAAGTAGTCGTTCAGGTTAATTAATTTATTTAAAATCCAAGACGAAATGAAAGTGGACTGAGGTACTGCACTAGAAAAAGTAACAATAATTTTGTTTAAGAGTAGACATATAGTTTTTTCTTGTATTCTATGAATTCAAAAATAATAATAGTATAGAATCTTATTTGAAAATGTGAAGCACAAAATTCTTTAATATATTTTTCAATTGAAAATTGTGCAATTATGGATAGCTCTTGTGTAAGTAACCAAGACATAACAAAGATCATTGACGATAAACAGACAGTTGTAGGTTTTTGCTTTTGGTGGTTAATTCGCTTCCATTGATGTTTTAGAATGTTTTATTATGTTTGTTTAACATAAGTTTAAATAAAGAAAGCCAAAAATGTTGTTCTTTATTTTAAATTTAAATCTCATCGGAGCAACAATATATATATCATACAGACTTATAAATTAAGGAACGAGTTTGCTCAGTGTCCACTCAATAAAATTCTATATCCGTTGATAGTATGTTGCGCTGCTGACCAATGTAGATATTAAAGGCAAAATTTAAACGTCAATTATCTAACTATGATATATAACAAGCAGTTGAGTGCAGAAAGTTCGTGTAATATGTTATAATGTTGCATAGAACTTTCAGTGAACTGGCCAATATAGTGTACACAACCACCCAAAGGTTTCACAATTCAAAGTTTAATAGATTCTGAAAATGCAATAAACAATTCCAGGCTCCGATTTTTTGAAAAAATCTTTTTTAGCCATCCAAACTTGAGAATGTTTATATTGCTTTGGTATTTCCGAAAAAAACTGAAACTAAAGTCTGGAGATTTTAAGAAACCCAGGCCAGAACATATCACTTGGAAGGTATTAAACTGGTGCCAACTGTCTTGGCGTCCCCGTTTGTAAAGAACCAATTTAAATTTTCTACTGTATTGTTACGTTCTAAAAATCATGTTTTTGTTTATTTAAATGATGTTTAACGCCACTTTCAGCAATTTTATCTAATCATGGTGTCCAGTTTTTATTGGACTAGGAAGCCAGATTACCTGGAAAAAAACCCGACCCTCGATAGAAAAACTGTCAATCCTTGTCAATCAAGGTTGAAGTCGACTACACCCTGCCCGCATTAAGACTCGAACCCGCATCCTCAGTGTTGACATACCACGTGAACAATAGTAGATGGGCTACCTTAACCACTTGAACAACAAAGCCCCCTAATAATTTCTTTAACTATATACAATTGTTTTCTGAAACTCAATTACACATATAGATAAATACACCTGGACAAAAGTTAAGCAACCCGAATATTTTTGTTTATCGTTTATTGTAAATAAGGTTTGATTTTGATGATTTTGCTCGGTATTAATTCTTTAATGTATAATTAAAAGGATGTGAGCGTTCAGGTGTGAAATTTTAATCAAGCGCGGTTTTCTGTCCACGTGAAGCTTGCTCCCTTCATCACATCCAAAGTACACTATTTTTGTGTGCAACATATCGCTATTTAAATCCCGAATAACTAATTTCCAAATCATTTAAAGTAAGCATGACATGGAGGCGGATATCAGAAGTACAGAGATGGTAAAACATCGGCATGCATTCCACTAGTATGTCTAACATGGCAATAGGACGCCAGCTTGGCTATCATTATACAGTCATTAGTCGTTTGGTCAGAAAACATGCTGCCACGCAAAATGTTTAATACCTTTCACAATCTGGTCGACCATCTGTTCCAACAATGCCTTTTGATGGGGGCTCAGTTATGGTGTGGGGTGGTATCTCACATGATTGCAAACTGGATCTGGTAACGATCAATGGCAATCTTAATGGCGAAAAGTACACCCATTACGTGCTAACACTCGCATCATTTTGAACCACCCGTTAGAGTCATGACCTGTTTAATGTATGACATCACATGACCTCATCGTTCCAGGGCAGTTTTGGCATTTATAGAACAAAGCTGCCACCACTCTTCCGTGGCCTGCAAGAAGTCCAGATCTCAACCCGATAGAGCATCTATGGGATCAATTGGGTAGGCATCAGTATGCCACGCAGGGTTGCAGCAGTCTTTCATGCTAAAGGTGGATATGCCGATATTGACTCTTAGACGGCTAATTATCAATTTGGTGTTTATGATCGACGTTTTCGAGTGTGATTGGACAATTAAATAACAGTTTGGAGATTTCGGTAGCAATTCTTTTTAAAGACTACGTGAAATAGCAAAGTCCATATTTTGATGAAATGAAATGTAAACAAAATAATAAGTTTTTTTTGTTAAAATAATGTTTGATTGTGCCCAAAAATGCAATTTTTTGTTTGCTATACAAATTAAAATCGAATAGCAGTCCAATATTAGTCCAAAGGTGTTGGAACATTTATGACTTAAAAGAAACTAGGGTGCTTAACTTTTTTCCAGGTGTAGATATAGATATGAGTACTACGGTAATTTAAATTCTCTTTAATCAATTAAATTTTCTATTTGTAGTTATAAAACTGAATACAATATTTATTGGATATATAATGCCAAGACGTGACAACAAAAAGTCAAATCTTTATTTAAGTTTTCATTAATATCGAATAAGGCAAAAATCAGAAACGTTAATTTAAGTTTTCATCAATATTGAATTTGGCAAACATCTTATCAAGAACTGTAAATGTCTTTAATATTTCAGAGTTTACATTTCGCATTAAAACGTTTAGAAATAACCGTATATATACGTTCTGTCTGTGTTGTGTGGTAAATTAAGTAGAGATTGATCTGTTTGCCATTTAAAGGACCTTTGTGTAATGAATATGTGTGGGTAGATTATTAAAGTTAATTAAAATCAGTTCTAATATTTTCTAACAATGTGTGCGAACAAAATTAGTATTATTATAGCAACCAAACAACTTCTTTAATAGTTTTAAGTTATTAACTATCTTTTATTTTGAACATTTATGTCGGTAAAAATGTTCAATAAAAGTCTTTCATATAATATGAAATTATATTCATAAAATACATGTCATGTATTTATTCAATTATAGACTTTTATTTTTACACTCAAACAGTGACATCTGATGTGTCCAGGTAGATGAAAGATAGTTATGATGTTTTAACTTTCGTAATTTCGTAAATTTTCGCAGAAAATCACAAGAACAAAAAATAACTTAAGCATTTCAGGGAATATATAATTTTAATTCTTGTTAATAAACTAACATAAAACCAATTTAATTAATTTCTGCTAGAATCAGATACTTATTGTTTCGACGCCTAAAGAATTCAATGGACCCGGCCCTATGTCACAAAAATGACAATCTGCAAATCCCTTACTATGCGAATCAAATAATCGAATACAGCCTTATCTCCACTTCTGCTGATTATTTTATATTGTTCGTCGTAAACTTTATTCATTACCAGGGGAAGTCTATCACAAGATCGGAAATAGGAATACAATTCCTACATCTGATGACTATATCTTTATGGATGTCAACTGTCATTATGCGGTGCTACTGAAGTGAAAATAATGTTCATTACAGTGTAAAATATTACAAAGACCACCAATTGAGAATGTATTCCAAATTTTACAACCGACTCTAACACAGTGATACAAAAAAGCACGATATTACTAGCACCAATCTCATTTTTAACTGTTTTTCTTGCATGAAACTGTTTTTACCAAAGCATTACTGTGGCGTTAGATGGTCCAGGATGATGTTAATATATCAATTGATTCTTCCCTTGAATGTCTTTTAAATGTTCATTAAATGCACGTATCTGTAGAAAATCATCATAAAACAGTTCTATAACATGATAACATAATTTTGATTAAAAAAAAATTGTTTAAATGATGACATTATCTTTTTCGGACGAAGGTATTCCATAGAATTGTGCATAGCAGCTTTCGTCACCCTAATAGATGATACAATACAAGTTACTGGTAATTATCGTGACCAGTGATTCAATCGGTATGTTCTGTGAAATTATGCAAGTTATTGTAAAACACTGATGAAATGAAATCAAACATAATAATGTCTAGTTTTGTGGCATTTTGTGCATCACTAATTTTATATCGGCCTTTTAATACAAGTCCGAATACTGTTGGACATAGTATCTATAGTGTAGATACAACATCCAATGGATGGATTTTTGTTACTGTGGCTATATACAAACCTTTATATATTTACTTTACCATTTACCAAAAAGAAGATTACACACTCAAGATGAGGTTAATAATAGACGAGTTAAACCAAACATTAACATCATTAATTATTCAATCAGGCTAACAAATCACGTCAAACGAATACCATAAAAGGTATAATAAAACTACCAGCTTTATGGTGATTGGATAACTCACATGGTTAGTATGACAGAATAAAAAGTCAATCTTGAAGTCTGATCGTCAAAAAAGAGGATTTTAAAAGTACTTTCTATTGTTAATTCTAAAACGTAAAATTTTGTGTGACCAAGTATTTTATTTTTTAAAAATTTTAATCGATAAGAAATTGGAGATCCTTCTTTTGAAGGTCGATCAACATAAAATAACTTTCTATACGTCAAACCTACAAACTTAAAATTCCCTTTACTATGAGGTTTTCAGAGGAACTAATTAAACAATCAATATTACAAACAATTATTCCTTTTTGAAGACAGGTTTGTTGTCAAGGCAGCGCAAATTGAGGTATCTTTGCAAAGGACCTACCATGCTTCAATCTTACGAATGTATAATACATGCTAACATTTCACAAAACAATAACGATTCATTGTGGCAGCCATGTTGTCCATTCGGCACAAAATGAAGAAAATGTGTAAAGGATCTCTAAACTTCAATCTACCAAAATGTATCAGTCCATTTTGACTGGTTGTTTCAAATAAAAAATATCTGAAATCTTCATTAAATCAGTAATAAATATTATTAAAAAAAACCAATAAAAATAAAAACACCACAACCACTAAAGAACACAGAAAGGCGTTCCTTATTTTAACTTGTATACCCCTAATAAGACAATTTTTGTTCATAATAAATGTAAGCTAAAGTTTATTGATTAAAGTAATAGTTTTTCCATTTACTTTGTACAGCATTATTCTTACTTCTTAGTAAACCATGTAAACGAACGATAGCTCAATATTTCTATAAACGTTCATTGAATTTTCAGACACAAAAGGAACTGTGGGTTTTGTACTCGCAGAAAACAAACGGGCATCCTCATTGCAACTTTATTAGAAATTTTGGTAACACATGCGAAAATATAGCCAATTCCGCATTTTACGAAAAAATTAACTTCGCTTTGTCAAAGCAATTGTCGATTTGGCATATTATCTATCTGAAAATTGAACCTACCATAGGAAATAAAGTTTACGAAGAATGAGACTATGCATCTTAACATAACAAGATTGCTTTCTTATCTTTGAAATAACATTTGTAAATCAATCATTTTTATTACATGTGTTTTCAAGTATATGAAAAATATGTCGTATTATTTTGTTTCAAATTCCTAATAAATGTCATGGTTTTCATTCGCTCTTCAATCTTTCAATGATCTATTGCATGTGAAATAACTATTATTTTGGCTCAATTATAAATTCAGAGGTCTTAGTAATGATCACCATGAATGTCAAAACCTGGTCTGTGTATGCTGGCCCTAATTAAGGGAGCTGGAATCCACAATAAATTTGTAAGGAATACCCATTTTCCTGCAAAAGGTCAGGTGTTTTCACTTGTAAATGTGACTTTCTTCTCTAATAAAAAACAGGACTCCGTAATGTGGTCGTAAAGTTTTTGAGCTGGAAAATTATGTCTTAAAAATTGTTGAAAACGGCGCAAACATTATTTAACCACACAATCAGTGCTGACCACAGGTTAACTTTAAACAACTGCTAAGTACCATGTTTGAAAACACATAAACGTAGGACTATACGATGTTCGATCTTTATACAACATGTGTAATTTCTGACTACTTAAACTGACCCTTTTGGGTATGCGTAAGTAAAAATTAGTGTTAAATTCAAAGTGAAAGTCTTATCTGTAATAAGATTAAAAGATGTTTCTACTTACAAATCTGTTGTATTTCTTGGCAGGTGTTTTGGTATTTCATGAATGTGTTCCCCTTTACAGGTAACGATAGTGTCTGTTGATTCTCTTGATTCAAATTCACAACTACACAATTTTCCACAATCAGATATGTTGTCCTCAGTGACAACTATTTGCAAGAGTGTCCACAAAATTACCAAAACTTTCATGTCGAGTAGGTCGGTAACTCTCACAGAACTTCCGGCATGTTAGTTCAAATTATATCATGAATATCATCCGTTATTTTAATTTTTCAGCCCTTATTAAATTGTATCTTCAAGAAAACCGTAAATTAGTTATTGCACATATTATTTACAATTATTTCAAAACTAATTATCGCGATACAAATGAAGGTCAATATGTTATGTCTTTATCACAAAGTAAATATCTCTCACTATTACTGTTTAAAATCAGTATATAGGTTCCTCGGAGCAGACAGACGTTTAACACTTTATAAGGCGATAACGCGATTCTCAGTCTATACCTTGCTTTATGTACGATGTATCATATCAATTTCTGATTCAACCAAACAAAACCTACAGAGAGAATCTGTCGCCGGCGTTCGAAGGTGTTTATTCCTTGACAACAGCGAAATCGTGTTTGACCAATTAGAAAGTTAAATGCGAGATGACATCAAAACTAGATTTATCAGCAGGAATTTTGATAATTTGTTGCCCTCAATCGGAAATGTATATTGGTTGTTTATACACAAACATCAGAATAAAATCAGTACAGGACATGATAGAAAATATCAAAGAACGATTATAGTAGATTTACACAGTAATTTATCAATTTATCTTAGTAAAAGTAAAATTATCGACACATTGACAAAAACAGTAGTTAATTATTGGTCTAATTAGGAAATAGTGTTCTGTTTGATATTCTCGTGGGAACTCATTTGAGACCATAAAAAGATTATTTCTCAATACATTAATAAAATGTTCTTGTCCTTTAAATTTTCAAGTAATAGTTGTTTTTATTCTAACAATATATATATATTTTCAGTGAAGATGTTAAATCTATAATGCCCTTAAACTGGAAAAAAGTTTGTCTTATTAAGGCAATGTCTTAAATTTGACTTAGCATCAAAATCTTAGATGATAAATAAAATACTTTCGTTCGTCGCTTTGTTGTTATAAGAGACTGTGATTGGTTTGAACTATTATGTTCCAGCGTAAAAAGAAATATAAACTAAACATAAGAGTTTTAATGACAGCTTAGTGCTGCCATGTAATTAGACGTCTCGTCTAATGAGAAAAAGATTAAAGTATTTAAAATTTTGTCATAAAGAAAGAAGAAGATATCCATCCATGACTAAAATAAATAATAAATTTACACGAAAAGACACGTAGCCAAAAACCTATAAAAAGGCGATCGCAAAATGAAAACACATAATATTCAATAATTTGGAATAATGACATACATTAAAGATGAACAACAAAAGACACACTATCAACTAACACGATACCAATACTTTGTTACAAAGGATCTAAATATTAACCTTGACAACTAGTCACTATCAACAACTTATAAGAGATTCTGCGATACTAGCTTTTAACATGAAACGCATATAGATTGCTCCCTGATACCTTCAAACCGCAAGACATACAGGGTACGTATTTGCATATCATCAAACCTTAGTTTTCAAGCAGAATCAAATTTGTGATCCCGCACACTGAAACGTTAAGGTCATATTTTAATATTTTTATATTTACGGGTTTTCTCTCTAATCAAGAATGGCTAATGCAAGAGCTTTTTGTATTAACTCATGATTTCCTTCCAATCTGGAAAACCTTTCATCGATCTTTGTACTCAATTTTGTCATTTTAACGAATATTTATAGATGCTTTTTTAATTCAACAATTTGTACGTTGGGTTTTAATCTTACAACGATCATAATGTGCGGGAAAGCTTTGGCAAGAGATAAAACAATGAAGACCAAGATCAAACAATACATTCATTGTTGGTCTGATGAAGATAAATACTAAAAAAGAACAATTTAATTTGTTTTTACGTAAGCCAGTAATTTAGATTTATATTTTTTGCGCAAAACAAGGTCATCAGAACTCTAATATCAGAAATACAGTGCATACAAAGTTAGTATTATTGTATTAATGTAATTTCCTTAAATATTTTAGTAGGACAAATATGTGAACTGTTATTTCAAACCCACAGTTCTTACTTTTGTTTCGTTTACCAGTTTTTGACAACTCTAAAGAAATCTACATTTTATTTAAAAAAACGTTATTTAACAAATTTGAACACTATCAGTAAACTAGATCAAATATAGCTAACAGAACTGACGGACATAGGACGCTGACAAGACCCATACCCTAATACCAAGAAAAATTGGGCAATAGTAAGAAAAAATAAACTACACTGTTTATATGAATGAGGTTTAATGTCACTTTATCAGTTGTATTGTCGCGTCCAGTTTAGGTAAAGCAGCTAGAGTAGCGGATGAAAAACCCACAACTTTTGGCAGGAAAACTGGAAATCCTTGTCTGGTAGAACACGGTATCCGCAGTAAGACTCTAACCTGCAATCACATTGTTGACCGGCAATTTATCATTGGTAGTTTATAAACTACAATAAACACTCGGTCAAGAAGGCCTATTATTAAATAAAAGAACAAAATTATATTGCACGATACGATAACTTCAGTCTCTTAAATATGCAAGTATTTTACTTATATTAAATAAAATGCCATCGAAGATATCAAATTTATTAAAATTGCTTTGCCAGACGAGCGTTTAGTATAATCAAGAATACTCTGTGGCGCTCAAAAACCCACAAAACATTGCAAGGCCCAATAATAAAGACGTTGAATAGCTTTTATCGCCGAACATTAATCGACTAAATCTATATACAGCTTGGAAATTAAAAAACCCCTTAAAATTTAAATCTTTTTCAAACCCGCGGGAAACTTTATCAATTATTGTATCACTGAATGATATTTGCGTCTGGGCTGGTGATACCTTTGGGGACAAACATCGATCCATTTGTTGCACATAAAATGTCATCAAAGCTTCCAAGGTTGTAAAACTAATACAAGTTTTTGTAAATATATTTCCTGTTATTAAACCATACATAAAAAGTGCTTAGTAAGCTACGTATAATAAATAAACAAAACTCGTGTTGCGTGTTTAAAGGAATCTGATAGCTTTGTTAATTCCTCAAAGGCAATTGGATGTAGAGAGTGATATTGCAAATAAATAGAATTATTAATTTCATTGTTCCGTTTTATGAGGCAACATAGGGATCCGTCTAATAAAGGACTTGATATTACCTTACAAAATTACAAAGGAATTGAGCACGTTAGTCAAAACTAGTTTGTATTTGTCAATGTTATGGACGTAACTAAAGTGTTGTGCCCTTCAGTTCAAATATTTCGATAGTCAACAGACAAAGGGCTGTGTATTGACACATTACTGAAAACGTCTTCGATGAAGGTATCAAAAACATAAACCTATCCTATAATGAACATTGAAGCTTACTAAAAACTGGATATAACCCTTTTCAGCTTCAATTTTCTTTGGTGACTCATTAATTGTTGAACGGTAATATATATTTTTCTTTATACTCAAACCATTATTTTTTTCTTTGTTTTTTTTATCTGAGAATTTGTGCTGATTTTTTTTAATGTCAATCCATGCTTGAGTAAATCACACCTGCTGTAAGTCAGACTTTGAATTTATAATCCTAGGTTTGACACACATGTTAGCAGACCAACTCGTACCGAGTTCCTTAGTAACCTAAAAAACTTATCTAGAGCTAACTAGATATGGGCTAAATAACGTAGATAAAGTCAACAAATATGTAAGATTTAGAGAAAATCTTGTTTAAATTCTAATAAACTTAGTTGTCAGTTAACTGCGTCTTTTTTGTCCTACCCAAACAAACAAGCACTTCTTGTTTACAATTGCTGTAGTTACTATATTTTTTAGTTGTTGGTTCTGGAGTTTGCCGGTTTCTTGGACTTTTGTGGATTGTCATGTTTGACAGTTTCATTGGTGTTTGGTATTTATTATTACTTTCATCTATTATTAGACATTTGGTTTATTCATATATAATTTCATAATTTCATTATAAAACTAAAGGACATATTATATAATAAAGAGCTCCTTGTGCATTTGTAAATGCTGACGCGCTTGGCTGCATTGTGTGGAGAGCCATCAGAAGCACCAGGTACAGAAGAAAATTGCAACATCATAGAGAAGCCTCACAACGTAGGATCAATCAATAATGACACATTAGTACATTACACGCATTTTAAGATTCTTGACGTTTTTGAAATAGTTTCATCAATAGCAAATAAAGAACTGTAATCCAAAAAATATACAAGCCGATGAAACGAACTTTTCTTCAACAATAAAATATCAGGAGATAAACCAAACACAAACTTAACAATCATTTTATAATCAAACAAATCACCAAAAATTAAAAATTCAGAAAAAATAACAGGAAAGATAAATGGCATAAACTATTGGCTTGCAACAATTTATAAAGAAAAGATTATACTGCGGAGCTGAAGCAATGACAGAAAATAAAGAAACTAAAAGGGTAAATTATACCAAAATAAAGACAGCCAGTTGGAAATTAGGAAGGTGAATTACCACGACGCGTGTTAACATCTAATCTAACAGCCAATTAAAGTAACATCTACAACTCCAGGGTCACGCAACGCAGGTTATAAACAATTTTAAATAATGATTGTAAAATTAATAGAAAGATACTATAGAATTAAGCATGATGAATAATGAATTAGGCATTTTTGACTAATAGCATTCTATACGTAAGAGGTGTGTACGTATGTATTAGGCAAACGTCATTGGAATCGTGAACTATACCAATAAACTTTACGATAACGCCACATTTATACGCCGCTAATTAATGGATGCAAGTTATTTACTAGGTAATCTTAAATGCATTTTTGGTAAAAAGTTGTTTTAACGATAAATTGCTAAAATCACATATCTGTAGTGTTTTTAGTGTTTAGTAATAGTTGGACATAAATCAGTAATTACTGTTGTACCACGTCTATGAAGTTTTAATACATGTATATGCATTTAAATTTAATTTAAATTAAGATGAGACTTCATGCAGTTGTAAACTCATTAGAAAATTGTGCCACGTGAAAAATAAGCCCACGAGCGAATAAACTGTTTATCAACATACCCTCTTTTACCTTATAAATAACTTACAATGCACCAATATTTCAAAAAAAATTTCCTGCAACATTAAATGACACTAGAAAAATAATTAACAATATAAGAAACGAGCTGTATTAACACAGAACGAACCCCACGTGCTATGACGTCATAAATATAAAGTCTAATTTAATATTAATAATAACCACACTGTTAGACAGTATGTCAATCGTTCTCCTGCATTATATCCAAAGCACCAAATTTGGACCAAATGAATGCATAACTTTATGCTGTATTTGACCAAAATATAGTTCGATACTTTTCATTGTCAAAATTGGTTAAATATCCGAAAATTCTGAGCTTGAGAAAGAGCGAGCTATGTTGCCTACTAGGCCCTTGCACCCCCTAACAAAAATTTCTGGTGCCGCATCTGCTAGAGGTAGACTTAGTATATTTGTACTGCGATGTGAAATTCTGTAACTAGTCCATATTAAATCTGTACTTCAGTGTTTCTGTGAATATTTATTTGGATGACATCTTTGTTTGTCAAAAATAAACTGTGGAAGCTAGTAATAAATTATAATTTTGGCCTTATGATAGTTCATGTAGACTCTGATACTAACAAATGACTAAAATGTTTCTCCACAGTGCAACTGACACATTCGTTGTTCTTTGTAATTTGAGCAAAATGAGAAAAAACAATTAAAACATAATTATTTATTCATTAAAAAAAATTAGTTATTTCAGCTTCACATTGTTTGCCTTAAAGTTAACATAAAAATACTTTTTAATTCATTATTATTTTCTAGATTCCAAAGGAGTGATTTTTCTTTGAATTCTCCTGGAAGTGTAAACCTAACCAACCATTTCTTTCTATTTTGTTTGTTTCTTTGTTTGAATGTTTAACGCCACTTCAGCAATTTTTTAGCTATATCATGGCGTCCAGTTTTTATTGGGGGAGGAAGACCGAGTACCCGGAGAAAACCCCCGACCTTCAGTAGGAAAACTTGTCAATTAAGATTGGAGTCGAACGCACCCTGCCCGCAGTGAGGCTCGAACACGCAATCTCAGTGTTGACAGACCACGTGATCAATAGTAGACGAACTACTTTAACCACTTGGCCACCGAGGCCCCCATTTCTTTCGAAATGCGAGCACCAAGTCAGGGCCATACTATAGTTTTGGTAGTTGGTGCTGGAGTTTGCCAGTTTCTCGGACTTTGACTTGTGGATTGTCTTTTTGAAAGTTTCCTCCACACAAATATCATTGATAACTACATAGCAATCTGGACACGTCTCAGCATAATACTTTTCTAATAATATGAATTAATCGGTAAATAAAAAGGAGAAACAAAAACGAATAGGGTAGAATTAAATATTAAAGTAAGAACTGGAGTTTATGGTATGAGATATAATAATGATTCATTTATCAATGGATTCTAGCTATTCCATGGTTCTTTCAATTGAACTTTTATCATTCTCTCATTTCAAATGTATTCTGGTTAAAGTATTTTCGCAAGTGTGATTGCAGAAACACAGACTTCAGTACAACTATAAACATAATCTCAAAATAGCATCCGAATCAGTTCATACAAAAAACAGAACATTTTCACGAAATGATAATCTAATGTCGTGTTGAACAAGAACACTGAATGTGGTGGATGCAAACAATTAATATAAATTGTAGTACCTGTGGAACAACGTGATGCGACATAAATTATTCCTCATAGTGCGATGCGTATTAATATATTAATATACGGTAAAGGTGATCATTGCACGTAATGGGTCTATCACTGTACAAATACAAAACCATGCTACAAAAAACAGTGCAGACATTAAGAACTCTTAGATTAAAATTCACCATACTTAACTCTACTCTTTAGGACTATGTCAAGATTTCCTACATGAGTTAGGATATGGCGAAAGTGATGCGGGTATGTGAAAAGTAAAGATACCTAAGGGTATTTAGGAAACGATAACCACACATACACAAATCAAAAACAAAACAAATTCAGTGACATGAACCCAATAAAAAACAGGTGCTCCGGAAGAATGAAAAAAACATTAGCTTCATGCGGGGAAGCCGCCGTATCACTCAGGTTAAATCCGGTTATTTGTCTAATTTAGAGGTAAACGTAATTTAGAAAGCACCTGGACTAATATACGAAAAAGCCCCTTCAGGGTAGTAATATTTGAATATTTCTGGCCCCAACACACAGGTTGCTGTTAAGCTCGCATCTTGCGATATTCGCAATTATATCATTAAACATAAATAGTATCTATGATATTTTCTTATTTGAGACTTTTAAGCCAGATTATTGTAATGCTCCATTTATTTATCTTGTATTTCTATTTTACTTTTTTAATTCTGAAAAATCATGCATGTGATTTCTGCTAGATAAGATGTTCGTTATACTATTTTTTAGTTATACACATGAAATATGTGTTCTAATGTAAAAGCGAGAGAAAAGGGGAGACAAACAAACTAAAAATAGACAATTCCACAAAGTTTAAAGTAGGATAGGATTTTAACTAAATATACATGACTTAGTCAGGGCCGCTTTAAGCTATATTTTGAGATAAAGTTAAATATTAGTGCAATTGTAATTGGTATTTCATGTTTTCGAGTTTAATCTATTAACATTATATATGTCAAAAGTCCATGTGCGTCTCTATTGTGTCCTTCTTAATGGAGCAATGTCAAAATGCAAAAAAGTATACTTCTTCAGAAACGCTCGAAGCCCTCTGGCTACATTCAATATATAGCATCAAGGTAAACTAATTTGGCTAAAAACATCTGTGATATTAAATGAAATGTGAAAAATATGTATTTTTTTTATAAAAAACGTTCAAAAGAATTGTGTAACAACACGAGAACTTGAATACTTTCATCTTACATATTTGTTGGTTTTATGTGTACCTACGTGTGTTTTTCTTCCTTTACTGCATTATATACAAATTATGTTTCAAGGTTACATTTGATTTGCATTTAACATAACGTTGAATATACGTCATTATCCTACAACTGCACCATATACAATTTGCAACATCCGTTATATCATTTGAATTTAACTATTGGGCAAAGCGAAATCAGAAAACAGAATTAATTAAGTAAATTATTGACTATAATAATAATGATAATAATAATAATAATAATAATAATAATAATAATAATAATAATAATAATAATAATAATATTATTATTATTATTATTATTATTATTATTATTATTATATTTTTTTTAAAAGCTTTCATCACTTCAAGACATAATACCAAGCTTATAATGATATCCCATTATTATTTACTTCCGTAAATAGAACAACAAAAATATTCATTACCCAACGATTTTTTCTGACCACCTTCATAATTCATCTCGATTATTCTCTTGACTTGATCGGTTGATTTTCTTGTCGCAAAATTCTGTGTTATACATTTGTAACTAAGTATTGTTTTTATATTAAACTTCATTTACCCTTAGCAACAAAAGAGAATACAAATAAATCATAAAAGGTATATAATCTAATATCAATTACCATAGGTAAACCTTCAGATTTCCTTTGCTTGGGCAATTCCACTTTTATGTTTTGTGTTGAATGTTGTGTACGTTACATATTGTACTTATTATCGTGCATATGTTTTTGATAAAAAGAAAAAATGCAGATTTTGTAATGTGTAAAAAATATTTATACTGCTAGAAAGTATTGAGTTAATAGCGCCTAATGACAAAATGTATGGATATCTATATTATCTTATATTAAATTATTTCAATATCCTTTTTGGCCTTGTACAAACCCATCATGTGCGAGAGGTATAGCTTTGGGGACGTTAAAACTATAAAATTACGTAAAAAGGTCTGAAGCGAATACATAATTTCATTAAGCCGAGATTTTAGATTGCTTGTATTTTCGTTATCCTTTCAGATTCGCTAATAACCAATCAATCGCATTCAAATTTTTTAACGACATTTTCTTCAGAGTGATACTTGCAAAATATTTAGAGTAGAACTCATTTTCTGCCATTCAGATAGATCAGAGAGTAATTGTAAGGTTGAATAATAGTTTAATTTCGTTAATAAGTTTGCATTATTCTAATATAAGACAGCTATAGGTTTTAATTTCTCTTGGCAGCTCAAATTATTCTACGTTTGACATTCCCGGAAATCATACTTGAATGAGTTCTGTTACAGAATCGACTTCCGTCGTCTGAACAAATTACACAATTAATACGGCGGCACTTTCTGGAAAATAAATTCGGGAATTTATGTTTTTATGAAAGTGAAGAGTGAAATTTGAATATGAAGGTTAATTTTCATTGTCTGACGATGATAGTAAAGACTACTACATCAACATTCCATTTTGATTTTACGGATTTTTATTAAAACGTGGGCATCTATCATATCATGATTTCATTTATTATTATCTGATTTTTGCTTTAAGTAGATTATGAATTGTAAATATTTTTCAAGACTGTCATCAAATCTAATGGCACAATAGTAAGGAATGCATAACGTACTACAAAGATACAAAATGGCCATATAATTTAAACAGCAATAATTTGTTTGCGGTAAGTGCGTGTAAACTTGTATTATTTTTGAGAACAAATACTAAATTTACAAGCAATTTGACTAACAACCGGAAGTTTTGATAATCTGAATTGTATATCATAAAACATTGTCTACGCGTTAGAATGCAACTTGTGTTGGAGAAACTAAAAACGACCCTCACAATCATATCTGTGAACACCGTTTAGGAAATAATACAAAAAAATTTCCGTGGTAAACAAACCTTAAGATGGAAAAACTTCGTTCATTTCTCCTTTTTGCCATCACAAGTCTGTTGCTGCCAAAATTCTGCCATACTTCAAACACAAATCCGTCCCGAATATATCTCAAACCTATACTACCCCATTGCACCCAGACTCTTCAATTACAAACGTGTATTGCCAGATCTTTAAAGGAATCATTTTGGTCAAATCCATTTAATGGAATTACAATTATAAGTTATTTATGGGATCCAATACAGGATTATGCCATAAAATGGGAAAAGAAGGAAGACCAGGAGGTTGATTCCTTGTCCGAGTGGGTAAAAACCTTGATGTCATTGATTATGTAGTTAAGAAGGTCTTTGAGTACTAATGCGTCTATAGACTTAATGCTGTTAATGCTGTTAAAATTGTGTCCGATATTAAATTCAAATATGTTGTTGTACCAGCCGAAAAGGCCAATAAAAACATTATTTTTATCTGCAAAGTTTTTTTACAGGTGTTAAATAAATGAATTAAGCATGGATAGTTCGCACTCCTACTTACACATCAACTATGCTTTCAAGAGAGAATATTCTCGATGACCACAAATCTGTGCTGGCATCCCTTGGTCTCCATATCAAAGTCGAAGAAAAATCCATACAAACAGCGTTTCATATCTTAATGTACCCCCAAATCTCTGTCAAAACTCCTGATCAATATTTGGCTTTAAAATACAGCGAGACTTGCTTCTCCAGGAGTGCCATAAATGTAATATAAAATTTTAAAAACACCTGCTAGATATCTTAAGGTCTGGATCTCATTCCCTATGTAATATCATTATAACATATGATTTTTCGAAAAACTGCACGGTCATCCTTAATATACAACCTAAAACCAGGCTTGAGAACTTATAAAACGTTGCTTTTTTCAGAAAAAAACCAAAATAAGACGATATTAATACGTGGTAATCAGCCATGACAGAACTTAATTAGTAATCAATGACTTTAATAATAATGAATAATAATTATACCGAAAACCAAATCTTTGAAATGCTAGATATTCTGATTGACAATATATATGTTTGTAGGACATTTTTTTCAACAGACTGTTGTTATTCTAATTGGGTACTATTTGTGCTCCTCTCCTCGCAATCGTGTTTTTGTACTCTAATGTGGCTGAGTTCCTAAAAATCCTGCTGGCTGCAGAAGAAAGAAAAAAACCGTGTCCCATACCATTAATTTTCTATTTCGCTATATATTGATGATGTTTTGACCCTGAACAATGATACATTTTGTGACTACAGCATTTGCATTCAATTTAACCTAGCGAGCTTGAAATAAAAGACACTACCGATACACTTAGGTCGGTCTCTTACTAAAAATCAAAAATACAACAAAGTTCCAGGCAATTAATTTAGCTACGCCTTTCGTCTATTCAAGACTCATCAGAGGCGCTCTACCCAAAAAATTGAAAATGCCAAACACTATATGAATATGAAGAGCATTGAACAATAAAGCCAAAATATGCTGAACTGGAAACCAAATTATGAGTAAAATCAACCTATACATAATGTAGAAAGAACCTTAGGGGTTTGACAATTCTGAAATTTACATTGGCGATTTCAAAGCTTTGATGTGTTCTTCAACACAAAAGTGTTGATGCCGGACCTACTTCTAGAAATAGACTCGCAAAACTACAAACTAAACTCAATGACAAACGTGATGACCTAAACGTTCCAATCGTCACCTCCCGTTCATCGACGGCAACATTCTAGCAGCTCCAGCTAATGGTGTTTACATTTTGCAACTTATACTATATGCTAGATTCTGCCATTGTATTCCGATTTTCTAGACCGCTCAGTGTTGTTCGCTGCTAAGCTATTCAAACAAGGGTTTGTTGTACATAGTTTGATGGTATCCCTTGAGAAGTTCTATGGTCGTCACCATGACGTCATAGGTAGTTTTTCCTATTTTTGAATTACACTTTTTCCTAGACAAGACAATGAGTAACTCGACTGATGTCTTATTAAAGTCAGTCACCGCTTACTCGTCAGGTGCACACATGGTTTCTATTGATTTTAAGTTACTCACTTTCTGTTTGTGTTTTAAAGGACCTTCTTGTATTTCTTATGATTATGGGTTTTTTCTTTCCTATAGGTCATATCCGGAAATGATATGGCTTACGCTTTTAAACAGATATATTTCTAGTAATAGAGTTAGCTGCCCGAACACAAAAATCCTTGTAAGCAGATAAACTTAGAAACCGTAATCGATGCTCAAAATCTAAAAAGTAACATCTGGCGACTGACCAAGAGCCATGATTTAACACGCACACTTTTTTTGCAATCAATTTAATGTAAAAAATCTCGAAAACCCTAAGACTTGGGACGACCACCATTGATCCTTTGTGACATATATTACATTTTTAAATGTCAAGGTCAAAGGTCAACAATTGTCTTGTTAGTTATTATATGTAAAAAACATATAACATAGAAGCAGACAATAATAGGAAAAATACTCCTCTTATGGAGACCTACATTTGGTTCGAAACTGTGTTATGAACCGATTTCGAGTTACAGCCCTTGACCCATTTCGGTTAATTGGTTGTTTTGCTCATAATTTGAAATAGGTTAGAGATAGTAATCATATAAATTTTAGGAAAAGAGTTTGAATTTCACCCCAAGGTCAAATGTCATAGTTCAAGATCATACCATAGCAACAAGGTAACCTCTGTAAAAATTCCTAAGCAACCATATATTTTTAGAATCTGGATAACATACTTTGTAAATATGTCATTTCATAACCCAACGTGGCATTTTGTTCCTTGCAAGGGACATAAAAGTCCTTAACAACCATATATTTTATTACTTCGGACCACTTCTTTTCTCAAATAACAAATTTTCTTATCAACAGACACAAAAGTTCATAACATTAATATCTGTTTTCTGACTTTAGATGATAGTGGGAAATACCTTCACAATATCTGTTTTCTGACTTAAGATGATAGTGGGAAAGACCTTCACATTTGTTCTCAGAACGTCAGTTTAATTTGTTTTTGGTTTTTCTTTCGTGTTGTGTATGTTTGTCTATATCCGAATGTGTAATTGTCTCTTGAATTTCGGTCGTTTTCCTTGCCATTTAAACATAATTTAAAATGCATTTTTACTAAGGTTATTTTCTCCCTTTTTATTACATTGTTGTATACTTTTCTACCTAAAATTTACAATAAATTTTACTTTCATCAAAAAAATTCTATTATATAGTAATAATTTTTTTCCCATTTGATTTCATATAGGAATATAGTAGAATAGATTTTCTTATCATATATTTGGTAATAATATGAACATTTTTGCATATTTGATATGACACGGTGGCTGATATCGGTTTCTCGCTTCCGCTTTAATTTTGCACTTCAGCTCATATGTCAACATAGCAGATGAACTTCAACTAACTAAATTGCAGATGACAACTTCAACTAACAAAATGACAGATGACAGGCTTGTTGCCGTCACTGTAGAAAAAACTTATACGTTTGTTGACAGTATGAAATATGAAAATATCAAACGAAAAAAAAGTTTTTACTGAGTGGAACATCTGTGATAAATACTTGCTTTCTTCTAAGCTTATTGTATTGAGCTGTTTAGAGTTTTAAAGATGTTTTTGTATTTTATTGCGTTTTTTAATATTAAACTGTTTTCATCTGCTTTATTTTCGGATAAAAGGTTGACTAGTATTATGGCAATAATCTATAAATATAATACACTCCGTCTCGGTCTTTTATGTAATGTCCGGGAAAAGTATGGATGTGTTCCGAACATCGGCTTTTATATATTTTTACTGTCGTTTAGTAAACAAACATGACCAAAAATGACATACATGATCTGCTCTCGAAGGGAGAACTAGCAGAACCGCTTGAAACTGAACTAACTGAAATTGAAAGTCAATTAGGTTGTCGATAAAAGTGAAGTTAAAGAATTCATAGACCAACAAATGAAACAAATCAACTGTAAACTGTACGAAACAAAATATTGACCAAATGAAAATATTATAATATTGGACCTAGTAAAATATTAAAAAATAGCGATAATGAATAATCATTTCAAAGCACCCACAAATCTATTACTATATAATAAAATGGTTAATGCATGAATATTGGGAAATATTGCCCTCGCAAGATGCTATATTGAACTCGCAAGCTCGTGCAATAGCATTTTGATTAGGACAGTATTTCCCAATATTCATGCAATAAACCTATATTGTTTTGCATGCATGTGGGTATTTAACAGCGCATTAAAGTTACCCTGTAACAATATATTTAATAACTAAATGAATAAAATATCATGCAAGAAATACAAAATATTCTCATTTGTTTTCGTACTGAACTAACGTAATGATAGCGATGTAAATTATAAGATACAGAGGCGTTATCATTATGAATTATCATTATGTGTATTATGAATACACGTGAACACTAAAAGCAACACACTAAAATCATACAACAGATAAGCAACACAGTCAGATCTGAACAAATCAAGAACTCAGTTAGTGACAACATTCTTGTTACACATCGTCTATACCAGTGTGACGTCAGGAACGAGAAGAAAGGCCATTTTTTTACCTAAGTATATCCGTCCTCGATTGTCTCAAAGATTCATAACAAATGACAAAGAAAAAATAAGTGTTTTCTATAATGTCTTTAGTATGCGTATGTTTTTTTCTTTATCAATATTATCCAATATATATACAGACAAAAATGTTTGATTTATTAATGCCATTTTATTTTGAATTCAATATAGAAGAATGCTGCATTTATATGAATATTAATTTTAGTGTTGTGTCTATGTTGAGTTTTTATCATGTATAAATTGATTAAATGTAATTTGTGTCCTAATTTTATATCATTTAAGTAGACATAAAATTTAAGTACAGAAATTTAATAAGATTAAATTCGATTTATAAATTTTAATCGATTATTAAACGTTTTTTTAGAATTTAAAGAAAGTTTGATGACGATATTTACACTTGACGTATTGTTCAATATGGTATACTCGACTGGTTCTGCTTGTCATTTAAAAACTCGTATGCTCGTAAATATAATTTGTATGATTGCTGAGTGAACAAGAATTTTCTTTACCAAAGCTCATTAATAATTACCCATCTTATCTACTAGTATTTCTAAGAATGACATAGTTCAAGTTTTGCTATGGAAATCTCAAAATATGGTTCCGGTCAGGTGTACAATCGCGCTATGACACAAATTCTATGAAAATTAATTTTATAAATACAATTTTGTATGAGAAGTTGGAAACAAGAAATGGGTTCCCCCAAATTTTATGGACGAACACCCAACCATATAACCACCCTGTTTTCATGCAGGGATATACAATTAATTATAAAGAATAGTTTTTCCTTCATACACGTTTACCTTTAAATGAATCGTAGTCTAGTTATGCTTACTTTTTCCCCATGCAAGGAAATAACAACACGATAATATTTCTTAATATTATTAGATTATTTTTTGTAGTCAAATCTTCTTTCGTTCGAAACATTTTCTATGTGTGTTATATTTGAGGACTCTAATCAATTCTCTAAGGAACAAACAATGTCCATAAATGTCTATAAATACATAGTTAAAGACAGAAATATAATTTGTCTTGTGGTCTGTTAATGCTCAGGTAATGAGGGTCATCTTAAGCTGACAACTACATCAAGAAATAATGAATGACGTTTCACCCGTTAATTCGCACAACATCAAAAACAGATTTCATGCTTTTAAAAACATTGTGTACGTTCATAGTTGCAACTTTTGTCTTCATTCGTCTTTTAATGACTTTTAGTCATTACTTGTAAAATTAATAGAATCAAGCTGATATATGAAACTATAGGCAGTTGCAAAAATGTTTTCAAGCTGGGTATTTTTGCCACTTATGTTCGTCCATTATAAAGTAAACAAATAACCATGGCAGCACTCGTGTCCCGATTCCAATTCCACACCACAAAAACGACAATAAACAAATTTTCCTACAAATTCGATCAGAAAAGTTTGTTCAAATTTGCAAGGATGAAAGTATAAACAAATTATAAACGTTACTCAATTGTATGCAGTTGACACGTATACTTCCAGTGTACAAGATTATGAAATGCACTTGTTTAAAATCTTGCATATATTTGCCAGTTTTGACTTCTTAACACATACTCTCTTATGGTTGTCCTTATTTATCTATTTCTTGCGCTTTATGGAAAATGTGGTATAAATTATTTAACGATGAGATAGGGAAAAAGATACGAATAATACATGATGACGTCACTTTTAGGGATTAAAAAAACGTTCCCGATAAGTATCTGCGTAAGTAAAAATTATCTATGAACATTTACTTTCATCGAAAATAGCAAAGAAAAACCGACTAACAAAAAAAGCCAAAAAAGTCAAGGCACAGTTACAAATCCGGATATGGACAAACATATACAGCGCAACACAAAAACCAAAAACACAAAAACAGAAAGAGAGTAACCCGAACTCAATAAAAAACCATGGGTGCAATCAAGTGCACCGGACAAGTAAGAAGTACCTGCCTCTAATTAGACATTGAGTTACTCATTGTCATGTCTAGGAAAAAGTCAACAGCAATGATCGGTCTAGAAAATCGAAAAAAACCAATTGCAGGATCTAGAATAACGTATAAGTTGGGAAATGTACATATCATACGCTGGAGCTGGTGGAATGTTGCAGTCGATGAACGGGAATGTAACCATTGGAAAGTTGAATTCATCACATTTGTATTAGAGTCTAGTTTGTAGTTTTTCCTGAGTCTATTTCTAGAAGTAGGTTTAAGCTAGAGGCTGATCTTGGTGTATTGGTGGTGTCTTTAATTTTAAGCTCGCAAAGGGCAAATTAAATGCAAACAGTTACCAAATTTAGCATTGTTGAGGGACAAAACATCATCAATATAGCGGAATATGAAATTAAAAGTCTGCACCAGTGTCCTTTCCGTCTTCTTCAGCGGGCCTTCTAAGAACACAGTCTCATAGGAGTACAAGAACAGGTCGGCGAGGAAAGAAGCACAATTAGTACCCATTGGAATACCAACAGTCTGTTGAAAAGCATGTCCTTCGAACATAACGAATATGTTGTCAATCAGAAAATCTTACCTACGACAGATTTGGTTTTCAGTATATTTATTATTCGATGACAAAGTAAAGTTCTGTCATGGCTAATTACCAGGTATTTATATCGTCTCTTTCCGTTTTTCTTGGAAAAGCAGCGTTTAATAAGATCTTTAAGCATAGTTTTAAGCTACATATGAGGGATGGCCGTGTTGAATGTAGAAAAATCAAATGTGTTAATGCTGTTACATTGGCAAAGAGATCCAGACCTCAAGATGTCTTTCAGGTCTTTTGAATTTTGTAATATCCACATTTCATTTATGCCACTTTTGGGGTAGAAAGTGTAACTGTATATTTGAAGTTTCGTTTGTACTGCTGCTTAAATAAGTCAGGAGTTGCGATAGTGTTTTGGTGGTACACATAAACGATCCTGCTATGAAACGCTGTTTGCAAGGATTTTTGTGACGTTTTGGTATCCAACATCAGTAGGGAAGATCACAATCTTCGTCAACAACGATTTGTGATTTTAAAGAATCTCCTCTTTTCAAAGCGCAGTGAATGTGTAAGTATGATTGCCAAGTGAATTGTCCACGCCTAACTTAATAATTAAACACTCTACATAGTATTATTTGCAGATAAAAATAATGTTGTCGAGGGTACATCAACATATTTGTCATGAACGCCGGACAAAGTTGTAAGAGCATCAAGATTTCTGAAGCTTGGTGATACTTTAGTACCCATGGACGGACGTAAACGACTTATTCGTATTTGAATCAATAATCTCAAGGCCTTTACCAACTCGGACAAGTTATAGACCTCCTGATCTTTTTACTTTGCCCATTGCCTGGCATAGTCCTCAATTGAATTCTTTAATAATCTGGATTTAAATGTCATTCTTAATTTTAAAAATATTTCTATTCTATAATTTGTTAAATATTACGCATCGCTATACTCTTAACGCCTGGAGTTTTCATCGTAAGAGAAATAGGTATCAGAAATCGTAAGAATTTTATATAGTTTGATATCATGTCCCGTTTTGTTTTATCTTCAACAAAAAATACACACCTTATAGGCTCGTTTATTTTTTTTTTGCATTAAAATAACTCAAGATGATATAAAGCGATATATTCAGTAATTCGGTAACTAGTGTTTAATACTATTTGTAGCTTCTAGACACGCATGCTTCATTCTGTTAGACTTTTAAAATTTTCAATAAAAACAAAGTATGAAATCTGTATTTACAGTTAGAATCATTCTTATTCAATGTGTTATTTATCGCAGATAGATGTTGATCTGATGAGGCTTTTGAAGACTTTAAGCCGTCTTAAAATTTCAGCATATATAAGTCTATAGCAACACCTTGAATAAACGTTTGCAGAAAACGTGTTTGATATCCATTTATGGGTTGTCTGCAAATGAATTTATGTTCTTTGATTGTTTTTAGTACATGGCGACTTTTAGTGTTTGACAAAGAAAGCATTGCCCCTCTCCCTGACGATACGCTAGGAGGACGCCATCTTGTTTACATTGGATACTGAAAGTAATCCGTTCAGAGGAAATATCGATATATAAATTATCTAAGAAGACGCCATTAAAGTGTTTTCATCCAATCAAAACACTTAATATAAATCAATTACAGTATGAATAGAATTATATACTTTTATTACGTCTAAGTACCTGGCAACTAAAAATATTTATCTTTTTTACTGGTGTTATTCTGTTTTAGTATTGAAAATTGAAAATTGTGTAAATAAAATGTCATCAGAGATACCAAGGTTAAGAGAACTTACTACGCTAGACGCGCGTTTCGTCCAGTTAAGACTCGTAATAGCGTATAAACCTTAACAATATTTAAAATCCAAATATAATGATTAAGTTGTTATAGAGCTTTTATCACCAAAATTCCAAAACATTTTTACCATATACGGCAAAGGCTATCCACACTTAAAAATAGAAAAACCTTAGAATTTAAATAATTATCGAATTTTAGGGCATTAAAATTAGACAATACTATATCACTGAAAAAATCAATGATATTCCTGTCAGCACCAAGTGTGACTAATGGGTTGGTGATACCCCAGGGACTATCAGTACGCCAGCAGAGGCATCGACCCAGTAGTTGTAAATTAAATGTCATCAAAGATACCAAGAGAATGTTCTAACCTAGACGCGCGTTTCGTGTAGTCAAGACGTATCAGTAAATATTTCATTCATGATGTCATTGATTATGATTGTCGTTGTTATTTGTGCCTTATTATTATCGTTGTTGTTGCCTGACTTATGAATGTTGTGGTTATGGTAAGCCTTATGATTGTCGTGGTTGTTGTATGTCTTACGATTGCAAGTGTGTTTGTATTTTTGTTGTTGTTTGTCTAATTATTGTCGTCATGGCTGTTGTACTTGGTTGTTTAATGCCTTATAATTGTCGTGGTGGTTGAATGCCTTATGACTACCGTAGTTTTCGTAAACCTAATAATTATTGGGGTCTTTGTTGTAATATGCCTTATAATTGTCGCAGTTGTTATCTGTCTTTTAATTGTCGTAGGCTTTTGTATGCTTTGCATTAAAATAATATATATTAACGTATTTTCCATTATAGTATGATGATGCTATGACATGTGATTACCATAAAAGGAACATAAAATACCTTAAAATATGGAGTTAATGTTCTGCATTGTAAAAAAGACTTATTACATATATTTTATTTCAGATCATGCATTGTTTTTATCGGCAATAAATGTTTTATTCTATATATTGTTTTTTTTCAAATTTGTTTTATTACACGAAAGTATAAAGAAACAATAAAAGTCCCAATCTGTATTTATGTACGATTGCTTTTTGTAGGGAGAAACCTGATGCAATGAGTTTGTCTTTTTAACCCTTATAAGACTCTTTCCGCATTAAGCTTCAAACAATATTATAAGAATTCCTTTAACTTTGCTTTAGTGGAAATGAATAACAAACAAACATACAAATATCTGGTGTAAGGTCATAAAAAATAAGTATATTGTAATATAGTACCCCTCTGATTCTAACAGCAAGTTTTCTTTTCCTGAAATCACCAGAATGCTTGATTCCTCAGTGATAACTTTTTTGTCATATTTGGAATATGTGTTTTCAGCTGCACTTTGGCATTTCAATTGGTACCAACTGTGATCCTTTTATTGCCGACTTGTTGTTCTATACGTATGAGATGGATTTTAAACAAGGGCTTCTTGAACAAGGAAAAAGGGTTAGCTTTCTCCTCAATCTCACCTTCCGCTATGTAGATGAAATGCTTTCATTGAATAATCTAAAATTTGATGAATATGTTGAATAACTTGAAATTAAAATCATCACAGATAACCAGAATTTACCACAAAAGGGATTTTATTTTCGAATTGTGATTGTGTGTGGCAACATTCCAGAATCACTTGCATATTGAGTGCATTTCCCTATTAATCTGGTCATGTATTTACTACCCAAATATTCTTGATAAGTTATTTAACCATGTATACGGAGTGGCAAGATTGAAGTCACCTAGAAAACTTTACGGTAGCCCTCTGTTACAGAATATCTGTGTCACAAATTTCTTTGTCCCGTTTGTCGAAACTACTTTTCATTCTTATTATTGGATAAGTACAGCCGAATTACTAATTGCCGGATATTAAACTGAGTGGTCAGACGGATGCCAAGCGTATAGGTGTTTTTTTTATTTTTCGTGTTTTGTGTCTGTTTGTTGCTCTGCTTTCCCCTCTTGTTTAACCATGGTTTTTTCTCTCCTTGACTTATCGTTGCATTAATAATATTTGCAAGGTATGTCCACACAGCAGGAACAAATAATGCTAGAAACTAAAAGATTTATATGATAGTTACAAGATAGGTTTACCTAGATTTGTTTAGTTTGTTTTTTCTTTATACGGACGCATGTCACTTTTTTGTATAAATGGCTGGGTCGAAATGCATTTGCCTAAATTAATATGTTCAATAGTACAAAAAAGGACTTGTCATTTAGCGGAAGTCAAGTATTTGTTCATACATTACATGACGTGTTATCGTGCGGTTGTTGACATTTATTTTCTGTCAGGTTATACGTGAAAAGTTATAAAATTACAAAGAACCATAGAATAACCATATACATTTAGTATTAACGACAGAAATCTCATTATTTTTTCGTCCTGTTATGTTGTATTAATTATAAGCCTAGATAAACCCGTTTTCTTTCCTGCACCAAATGAACTTGATTCTAGATTATTGTATTGTGTTTTTATCATTTGTTCTTAAATGTAATTATTTAGCTTTCAAACATGGGCAATGTGAGTAGTGAGGCTAAAAGCTACCGGAGAAAATGGGAAACATGATAATAGTTAGTCCCATTTAATTTGGAGTGTTGAAAATAATTTTGAAATGAAAACAACCGAAATATTTTGTACTACGTATATTTTAATAACGTCTTTTAAACAGAATAAGAAACAACATTTTCAAAACAGCTGAACGTAAATTTTAATATAAGTTATAGCTAGAGCAGACCACGTGATTATTTTTATATTTTCTGTGTCAAGTTTGATTTGACTATTAACTATTTTTTGTTGTTGTGATATTTCTGTATGATCCGAATCTACTTCAATTAATTGCTCACAACATAAATATCAAAAATAATTCACGTTCACATAAATCATTTCATTCAAAGTAATAAAATATTTAATCATTATAAATATAAAAATAAACATCCCACACTTTAAACCTGTCATGACAACAACACATAACTTCTCATCATTCATTCTTAGCAAATGAACAAAAATAAATTACAGATTCTTTAAAGAAACACAATGATATATAAGTAGAAACTAGCTTCGACCAATTTTGAAGTAAAACTATCAGTTTATTAGTTTTCGAGGTGCACAAATGCACTATTGAATTTTGATCACTAAAACGAATAGTAATCTCAACGCAACACAGATACTACAGTTCTAGTAATATTAGCCAGATGGTTAAATATAATAAACACACGAAACTTTTCGACTTATGCATATTTGAAAATTTGACTAATAAAGATTATCCTGACTGTCATAAAGTGAGATGTTATACCTGTGCACGCGAGTATATACGATAACGTTAGCTGGAGTTGCACTTATCGTTGTTTCATCAAATAACAAGCATTTTCAGATACGTAGAAGCCTTTGTGTGATGTCCCATTAACTTTGTGCGATGTCCCATTAACTTTGTGCGATGTCCCATTAAAAGACGTTCGTATACGGAAAAATTAGTCATGAACACTTCGGTGCATAGAAGAATATAATAAAATTATTCAGTGATATAGTCAGAATCCCTGCCCTGAATTTTAATTTTTTAACTAACATTTTGATTACTAATGTGTAGATAGCTTTTGCCTGATTTAGTGTAACTGTTTGGAATTAAGTGAATTTCCATTTTTTATTTTGGTTTTAAACTACACCATTAAGGTTTGATAGACGAAAAGTAGTAAATTTCAAAGCCTTTGTATGTGTGGTTTTGAATGTGTGTTTACATAAGTCTTCTAGTTGTAAACTCATTCACAAATCGGATAAATAAAACAATGTAAAATAAACTGCTGGCAATTTAAATGCATTATGTATTGTTTGTTATACCCTTATCTTGTTTGCTCTACACACATATATGAAAGTTTGAATTTTAGTCTATCTCTTTAGTACCTATTTCCGGCATTTACAGTCTATGTATTTAAACTGTTTATAATTGTGATACTTGGGTTCATATTTAGTGATGGATGTTGTTGTAAAAAAGATTTATTCTGTTTGGAATATTCTAGTATTAAAATTTATTACTTTTTGGTCAATGATTTGTACACCTCTTTGCTACAAGTCTTTACTTCAATGTATCATGTGATACAGGTCATTTTGACAAATTTTATTACTATTGGATACACATTTGACAGGGAAAATCTATGCATATACTCTAACGAACTTTATGTTAATCATTAGCTCTGTGGTATCAAAAATTAGTTGTTACAAAGCAAACCTATGGAAGCGAACAAAGACGGTTAATTATAAATTATTGGCATTATCTATGTAATTTTTTTATCCAAATATACAATCTTGATTTGTATCAATTGTCTAATGGGCATACATAGCACGTGATCTAGTGTTTAAGTCAACCAATGAAAATGTTTTTTTAAAGTGTTGCCGATAAACAGATGGCCTAAAGTGATGACAAAAGCAGATACTGGACTTTTGGCCATCCAAGTCATCAGTTAAACTGACCAGCTATGATTTGGCCACTTAAGTGTAAGAAAAACAATGTGCTATGACTAAACTATTGGCAGACATAATATATGCTATGAATCATTGAAGTCAATTTCTTCTAAAACGTCTGAATTATTGTCATCTAATTGATAAACATTTTTAAAAAGTATTCTCGATTGTAAATGTTTTGGGATAGGATCTAAAAATTCAATCTTGTCACCCCTAAAAGTTCGTATTGTTTATAATAATACAAATGGTGGTATACACATTTCACACGATAATTGGCAAGTAAAACATTGCGTAAATCCAATTATAGGCAGGCAGTTTGATGCTGGTAATCATTTTAATTGTTGATTTGCATAAAAACATTGTATAGTTTTAAAAGTTAGCTTAGGTTTGTGCTTAGGATACACAGATATCTTTTAAAACAATATTTTAGAAAAAAAGCATCACTATATATGCAAATAATGAAAGCGAAAACCGCTTTTGAGAGATTGGGTCATCTGGACTTCTTTGCAGATTTGTCTTGTACGCATTTTTGTGTTAAGGTTCCATCTTTTAGTTCTCAGGATTTGACAGTTCAAAATGTAGTCATTAAAGGGGAATAAATCTTATAAGTATTGATTGACAATTTTGTTCTGTTTACTTTTCTGTAGTTCTTACTGATAATTTTTGCCGTTATTATTATTTTTCTATTTAAGCTATTAAAATAGTCGATAACGCATCAACCATAAAACGTACTAACTAGAGGAATTAATGAATATTCATCAGTTAAATATTTACAGGATCAAAGATTTAAAAAAAATAGAAAAAGGAGAAAAGAATTTAGTCCCAATATTAGTTATGTCGTTAATAACTTCTTTGAGAAATTACAATTTGCACGCACGTTCAATATAATGATGAGTTGGTATAGCATAACACATTATCCCAGAAATATTTCTTGGTACATGTTTTGTGATTTCCCCTGTAATTGCAATGACCAAGCATTAATTTGGAGGCCGCCGCGTTTGTTCTAAATGAACATCACTTGAAATATCATCAATTGTTGGAGATTGTACACATGTCTGTGCAATGGGTTTGTTGTTCTCTCTGTAAATAATTGCATAATAAAATCAAACCCAACTAGTGTTGTCCATCTGTAGATTTAATAACTGAAATACAAGATTTTTACTATTTACAAGTTTTTATAATTATTCATGTGTAAAGTAAAACGGTTTTTCCAAAATTTATTGAAACTTGCACAGTCATGAAAGTTATGAAATAAAAAGAGAAAACCACATGTTAAAACCAAACAAAATATCTATTTCTTTCCGGCTTTTCTGACTTTTTTTTCTGCTTTATTAAATAAGTAAAAATTGTATATATACTAGAAACAAAAATGCTTAGAAGAATACAAATCACTATCTCATATACTGTTGAGAAAATATGAGTCTTATTGGCTTTGCCCCATCTTCTTTAAGACCGTACATTTTGTACTTCTTGCGCAAATATCATAGTGGTAGCTCAACTAGTTGATGAGAAGTTGTCTATAGACATTTAAAGTGATTAAGATTAAAAATGAGACAAATAATGAGGTTAGTTGCAAATGGTGAAAAAATGAACTCATTGCAATCGGGACAATACAATAAACCAAAATGGCTAATATGTGATGTGCACGCGCAGTTGATGACTCTATTTAAATGTTAAATTGGATAGTAACAAATAACTTATTAGAAAGACGGTTCAAGTTGTCTAAATATTCAAACATTCACGAAAAGAATGAAACAGTGTACAAATCTGAAAAGCATTTGCAATCACTAATTAGCCAATTCTTAGAATATATTCATATTCATGTTTTAAGCATGACGTAGACATTTTATTTGACAACACACAGAAAAGGTACCCGTCGCGAATACGAGTTAGGTTAGTACTCCAGCAAGTGTTTTTGTGAACCTTTTGCACCTTCTACAAATATTTAAATCAGGACATTGAAAACATATATATGTGAATTTACTACCCAGATATTGGAGTTATAACTTTATTTAAATATGGAATGTTTGAAGCCTTATCAAACTAAATTTCTTTCATTAAAGTTAAAGTTTTCTCTGAAATAGATTGAATGGTAAACAAAGAAAGTCCACGTTTTAATTCACCGCAGAAGCAAATGAAGGAAATTTGGTCGAGTACAGCTAAGTTGTGATGGTGCTCAGTGTAATTTGGCTGATGCCTTGCTTACTGACAAATGTATGTGGTATGTTCAGAATGTTAAGCTGAAATAGACTTTAAATATAAGTAATTTCAGTGACATGTAAATTAATTTTATCCTGAGAAAGCATCAATCACTTTTAGAAATTTCATTGACTATGTCTTTTTAGTACCAGGTGTTAGACCTTTAGTGATAAATTGCATGAGGGCATGTTTGTATTTAGTTTTTGTTATAAAATCTTCTTAGGCGAATTTGCTCATGATTTTGGATTTATATCTTCAAAAGCTAAACAGTTTATTGTGGCAGTCATCATTTATCTTGGCAAATTCTGAAACTAATTAAGGGTATTAATAATAAAGGCACTCACAATCAGTTTTACTTCGATGTTTTGGAATTAATAAATTTGAAATTCGTAACAGTTAAAAAAGACGTTAATGAACGTTAAAATGTTATATTTGCTATAATAAAATAGATACTTAAATGAAAAAAAATAAAGAAACAAGTTTTAGTTAAGCGTAAGAGTTTGGTTTGGGTGAAGACAAGACGAGCCATACAAATGAACGTTCGAAGTTACTAAAGACAAATACGGATGACATAATACATAACAAACAATAGCCATTTCCTGTGTCTTGTATACAGACCAAATTCTTGTTTATTTTTCAAATGTTCCGGACAATATAAATAATTCACTATCCTCTTTTAAGGCCTAAAACTAGCAAATATGTTTAAATGTTTTAGGCACTAGAAAGATAATTTAGTCAAACTATCGTAATCTTTGTTATATATTCCCAAACAATGTTGATTGAATCAATGATTTACATGTTTTCATTCAGTCTTTGTGTTGTCTAACCACACCTAACAAAAAGGAGCTATTCTTCGTCACAACAGATTCTACATTCATCAGGATTGGTTTTTCTAAAGTAGCCTTTTTTACTGGATGTCCCCTTTTGGTAGATTTGCTAAAATATTCGTTGCACGTTTTTTCTGGTTAGCTGAGTCCTCTGGTTCTCTGTTCTGAGCTTTATGCAGATCCGATTCCTACGTAAAGGCATGTGCATTGCTCTTTACTTGCTCAACTGGGATTCAGCTTATATTCCAAGACAGTGAGTACGTAATTCAATTACTTTTGCATAAAATAGAATAAAAAAGGTGTTAATATATTTCACACTGACGTTTCAAAATCTTAGTTATATACAAAAACATTTCTTTGCACGAAAAACTGCAGGGACAAATCTGCATATGTATATACAATTATTGCGACAACCATATAATATATCTATCCAGTGAATTTTTGAAACATCAGAAATGCAGAGCTAATACCATGATATTTATACATGTATACAAATTAAGCCAAACACTGTAAGAATTAGATTTTAATACGGTCAATTTTTTTGCCAACCCTCAGCTGGATTTGAACATGCACCTTTGATAGCTGGATTTGAACAATTTAACTTTGTATACATTCTGTGTAGCTCAATATATGTACTATTAAACCAGGGTTAAATTGTTCAACAATGACAAATAACATACTTATTAAAGAAATCATAATAAGGCCTAAATAAAACTAAACCCACATTACGCAGTTTTACATGTGATATGGAGCCGCGATTTTTTTATCTTAAATTTGTTCAAAAATGATAAATTAATAAATAAGCGAAATGTGGCTTCCTACTTTAATAAAAATAAACTGGACCCAATGAAATTGCTGAAAGTGGCGTAAAACGTTATTCAAACTAACAATTAAATAGCTGAACAACAAACCCAATTTAAATACAGTTCCTAAGTTAGAGTTATATAAAACATGTCCACTTTCTGCCTACTTATACTGACACCGTTTTTGCGTATGCGAAACTTGTATTTGATTGAAGACGGAATCAATTGAAGTTTAATCTGCAGCAGTATTAGAAGATGCTTTTACTTACCGGTCTTTTGTATTTCTTGACATTTCCTTTTACAGGTAACGATAGTGTCCCTTGATTCAAATTCAAAACTACACAATTTTCCACAATCAGATATGTTGTCTTTAGTGAGCACTATTTGCAGAAAAATCCACAAAATTATCAAACATTTTATCTCAAGTAGGCTGTTCGTTAACTCTCACTGAACTCCCGGCATTTTTACAAAATATATCATGGATTAACGGTCTATTTAGGTTGATAAACAGGCATTTTATTTTTTTAACCCGTATTCAATTGTACTTTCAAGAAACCCGTGAATAAATGATTGCACCTATTGTTTACATATATTTCAAAAACAATGATCGCTATACGCATGAAAGTCAATATAAAATGTCTTATTACAAAGTTAATATCTCGTACCACTGATTAAACGCAGTTTTAAGGGTCCTTGGAGTAGACCGGTGTTTATAAGTCGATAACGCGATTCCAAAACTATACCTTGCTTCATATACGATCTATTGCTGGCGTTCGAAACTGACACAGCGAAATTGTGTTGACAAATCGGAAAGTTTAATCCGAATTATAAAACTAGATTTATCGACAGATATTTTGAAAATGTTTTCCTCGATGTGACAAAACATTAAAAAAAATCAGTACAGTAGATAATATATAAATTCAGAAAACGATAAAATTAGATTTACACAGTAATTTATTTATTTTAGTAAAACTAAGATTATTAACACATTTATAAAACAGAAATTGATTGTCTAATTAGGAGATAATGTTCCGTTTGATATTCTCATGAAGCTCATTTGAGGCCATAAAAAGATTATTTCTCAGTCAGTTAATAGGATGTTTTTTGTCCTGGAAACATTCAAGTAATAGTTTGTTTATTCGAATGAAAAATGTATTCTGGAGTAAAACTAAAAGTGAAAACATCCAGACTGGATGTAGATGTTGAATATTCAATACTTATAAAACGGAACAGTTTGTACATGTATTACTAAGGCAATGTCTTTTAAATTTTACGTAGCAATAAATCTTATTTATAGTAATAAAATACTTATGCTTGTCGTCTGGTTGTTTTAGGAGAATATGACTGTATTAAATCATAAAGTTCCATCGAAAAAAGAAAATAAATAGAATTAAGAGTTTTAATATGGCAGCTTAAATGGACTAAACAAAAACGAATGTAACAAAAATTATGTCCGTTTCAGCTAAAGTATGCACTAAAATAGCCAAAAGGACAGCAGACAAGGTGTTCTTATAAAAACTATCTCGAAGAAGAATTAGTCTTATTAATCATATCATATAATGAAAATTTGAGCATACTTGCAAATGGTCAGAAAATATTTCTACTTCAATTTTTCGCCGTAACGAATACCATGTTGGAACGGTAATAAACATGCCCCTTTAATCTACTATGATTGACACTTTTCATTATATTGGTTTTGGTTATCGTTGATTTTGTCAATTGGTTAGGTCAAGCAGACATGTTACAGGGTAAACGCGAACACATAACTACCCGCAAAATAATATAAAAAAGAGCCACCATGCATGTCGTCAAACAGCTAGCTAGTTTTGAAACAAAACTTGTTTCAATTTGATGCTCTTAGTTGAACATTTACTTCAACTTTTCGTTCGCCTCAACCAAACACTTCTATGTTGTGTGTGCAGTTATTGAACATTTGGTTTGTTGATTTATGTATTGTTGTTTTTGTAAAAAAAGAGATAAATTATAAAACAAACCATTCAAACAAATAACAAACTATTAGGAAAAGAAATAACAGAAAGAATAAATACATAAACTTCTGACGTGCAACGGTCCAATAAAAATGTTTACATGGTGGGGTTGAAACGCTGAAAGAAATAACAAAAAAATTAATACGGAAATCTTTGCCAAAAATAGGGACGAAAAGTTGCAAAATGTAATGATTAATTACTATCATTATAAACATCTTGATCCAACGCGGGTTATAGAAAGTTTAAATTCTGAATATATGCACAAATATTGACGGAAATCCAGTCTTATGTATTATAGACAGGTCATTTAAATCGAAAACTACGTTGTTGAAATTTATTATAACGTCATATTTATAAAGACATGTAAAGTATTTCGCTTATCTGGAATGATCATGAAACGTTGAAGATTTTGACGACGACAATTTCCATAAAAAAAATTGATAGTAAAACCCTGTAAGTATGAGCTGTTTTCTTCTCACATTGTATTTAGCTTACAAGTGTTTGTATCCGTGTTTTATATGAATTTAGTGTTTCATTCATTTCCATTAGACGAACCTAATTTTAGCAAATAATGTCAAGGGAATATTAACCGTGTCTGAAAGCAAGTTTGACATAATAAATCTGAAATCAGCACTAAAACGAAAAAATACCTAGCACGCAAGTAGTCACGTCAATTAAACTGCTAATTTTTTCTTGAACTCATCTTTTTATTTTGGAAGCAGACATATCTGGGGTTTATAATAAAAAGAACTCGTATTAATTTCTTGTGGTGTTAAGTCTAAATAAGGGAAAATTTTAATCATGTAAACTTGTAGATCAAGTAGTATCATTTGATATAACAATAGTGAAAAATACAGATATAATTAATTAGTTTCTGTACAATGAAATTAATGAACCGTGTTGTAACTTAAAACATCACATATTTCCAACGCATACAAGGTCTCTTTACACGACTGTGTCCAGTTTTCCTTCTTAAGTCATGGTTTTTACTAAGTACTGCGTGTCGATCGACCCGCAACCATTTAAAAGCTGAACGCTACTCTAAATATTGCACAAAGTGCCGTATGATCTAGAATAAACACAACTGTTTGTCTTGTGGCAACAATAATTCACAATTTTTTTTATTTCTGCCAGTATTTTGTTGCTTTGATTGTTAACAAGAAAATCCACACAATCGCTTTTGTTTGTAATGTCAATCTTGCTTTTGTAGTTGATTGGTTGTAGATGCGTCGCTAAATCTTAAATATGACATGAAACAATCAATGATAACAATTAATATTTTCTTTGGGAAATAAATATCATTGCCATTTAAACTATATAAAGCATAAGTATAAAATAAAGTTTCACATACGAAATTCCTAACTTGCATATGTATTGAAATCGATTTTGATAAAAATTACCAAAAAAGAAGAGTTTCTATGTTGTCTCATTTCACGTTTTAAGTCATAGATTGTATTAAGTAACAACATACATAACATACTAGTCCGAATAACCTGATTTCATACATGGTTATTATTGGTTTCTTTTTTTTCTTTTTGTTACTATTGCTGATAACAACAACTTTATCAACTACAGCATTCGTTGATGATAAAGCTTATGCTTATATTTTGCGTGAATCGGGATTTCTGATAGCCTTTCGCTCCCTTTTTGTGTTTATTAGACTAATTTCTGAGCGATTTTTTAAAACAAGGATATGATTTTGAAATGCAAACATCTATATTGTAGGCAGTTAAAAGTCAGTTGCTTTTATGATAATAGTTACAGTTCCAGATTACATCCAGTCTAAACTATTTCTTTAAACATTCTAATTGTATGCGTCATTGCATATAAAACGTGAATATTATATTTAAATACATCTTTAAAATGCTGTAGTCATTTTCTAGTACAGAGATGTTTAGATTCATCATTGGTAGTAAGCTTTCAAAGTAGTTTGATAATTTCAAGGACATATAACAGTATAATTGTATATTGGTAAAAACAATACTATTTTAAAAAGTTTATTTACAGAAACTTATTTAAAACCGAACTTGACATTTGAACAATTTGTGAATTGAATATTGGACGATTATCTTAAATCAAGTCTGAAAGAAATCATACATAAAGCCTTCGTGTCCACATATGTCTGGGCGTTACTAGGTGGCAGATAAGGGATGTTCTCTAGTTGGTTGTAAGGTATTCTTTTGAAATTGAATAGATATATTTATGATGTCTTTTCAATTAACAACCATCAATTTGCTGAGTAGTTTCCGGAAATATATCCTTCAGAACTGGAAATTTCAGAAAACACAGAAAAAGCTTCATCTACAATATTTTTAGTATTCCACCTCATTGATCACGCCAATGATCATCTCGGCACAAGAATTTACTACAAACAAGACGATTTTAATTTTAAATTTTAATTTTAATTTATAAATTTTCCTTACTTACGCAGTAATATTCCTGCTTCTCCTACATACGGTGTCTATATTTCTCACTTGATCAGTATAAATTTAACTACACAACTACGTGTGGTGGAGGCAACCCACTGATAAAAATGGTTCTACCTGTGTAACAACTGTACACGACATATATATAAATATTTATTTATTTATTGCAATGCGTCCTAATAATACGGTAAGGGTGATAAGTTTACTATATGGTCTATCCATATACAATTAAATTACAAGGTAACGACCAATCAGAGCAGACAACGAGAATTCTTGTATTTCTATTACCATACTTTCAGTATTATTAGCCCAGTCTATGTCATAATTTACCCGCATGAGTTGGGACACCTACAAAAGTGATGATATTTTAATAACAATTCATGGAATCAACCAATATTTTCAATACGACTTTGTTGCAAAGCGGTTTTACGAACTACATAAATGTGACCGTGGACACCAGTGTATATGTGGATATGAATTGTCAAGCATCATTTGAAACAGTCAAAAGATGTTAAATTCGTATTTTGGATTAATGAAAACGAAATTTATGATGCAGATTGATATTCAGCGGGTTGGCTTTCCTCACAATATAAAAAATATAAATAAAGAAAATATGTTCTTGTCTTTATTTCTTAATATTTTCATTATTTTCAATAGTACTGAAATTAATTAATTAAAACAAGTTTGAATAAATGTAAGAAGTCTGTATCAGTGAATCGAAGATACCGATGACTAATCAGGCAACGACAGACAGACGAATCAACCCATGGTTAGATAGTGACCAACAGCAAAACAAGCAAACACACAACACATAAACAACAAAATCAATAACACGAACCATTGTTACAACCGGTGTGCTCCTTAAAAAACTGCTGCTTCCCACGTGGCACCCATATCACGCGTGTTTAAATCGGTAATTAGTCATGTCATAAATTGCTTAGCGCCTGGACTCACATCATGGTAAGGTGGGTTATATAATGTATACGATATTTTAAGGACCGTTAAACGGTATAAACAATATTTTCAATTCGTAGTTAAAGTTTAGTGTTATTCTTAATTGGGTATTTTGATTTTGTGCGTGTGTGTAAGTGTGTGTCTGCCTGCATTGCGTTCTAAGGTTACATTCATTTGCATTTGAAATAAAAGTAGAATATATGCCTGTTATCTGTTTGTTTGTTAATTTGTTTGAATTATGTTTTAACGCCACTTTCAGCAATTTTTCAGCTATATCGTGGCGTCCGGCGTCCAGTTTTTATTGGGGGAGGAAGCTGGAGTACCCGGAGAGATCGCCCGAACTGCGGTAGGAAAACTGACAATCCTTGTCAATTTAGATTGGAGTCGAGTACTCCCTGCCTGCAGTAAGAATCGAACCCGCAATCTCAGTGTTGACAGACCACGAGATCAATATTAGACGAACCCCTGTTATCCGCATCACTGCACTTTATCCAGTTTTCTTTAAATAATTATTATACATGCAACAGCAGTTATAATTTCTGAATATAACTTTATTTGTCAATGCGACATTTAGCGTATCATTCTTTTTATTGCTAACCTATAGATAAAATTGATTTGCTTTTAGCTTGACAGACCATTTCTAGGAAGATAAATTACTATTCGTCTGCTACCACTATCTTTAAAATTTTGTTTTAAATGACACTTTATGTGTAACCTGGGATACGCGGGGAAGTTTAATAAATTTATGTTGCTGATATGAAATATACAAGTTAAAGATCAGAAGATCGTAAATAACCTTACAGATGACAACAAATAATAACAAACAAACAAAATTAAAACAAAATTCGTTCACGTTTTGTTTTATTCCCTTTGTTTATCAGATTTACTAACAAACCAAAAATTCTTGTTGCTGTGTTAATCTTTTAAATAATTTGTAAATTTATATTTCTTTTTTAATTTGGTACATTTTATCACTGATTTCGCATAAGTTAGTATACTTTAACACACGAAAAATTTTGCAGCAAAAGCATGCATTACCGCAGAATTGTTCTGCATTCTGTATTTGAGTGACAGATAATCTGTTCTATGAAAATTGCATGCAAAAATTTTCCTTTGTAAAAGACCAGATAAGCAAATAAAAAAGGTTTGAGTGTAGGTGTTTTCTGTTAAATTCTATGGTGGCAGACGTCTTGGATTTCTGATCTGAGTGAAAACACTCTTTGTAAAGGGTTATCTCATATACATTCATATAGAATATCGCACTTATTATCTTTGCATTTTCTAAAACGAAGACATTTAAACATTTTACCAAAAGGGTCCTATGTGAAGATAAGTCCTGTTTTGGGGCTTGTTTCAATGTATAAAACATAGAAATACACTGATGCGCTTTTTACTTAAAATAATGGTTTTAAATTCTTAAAGATAGATAATAATATGATAAATTATGCATTGGAATAATCCTGATTAAAATTATTGATAAACTCTAATTTATTATTTTATCTCAACCAAAGTCGGCATACTCCGGAATTGTATAAGCAAAAGAATGTTTGATTCTGGTTTTCGGTTCTCTAAGCTGCAATCCTCGGTAACGCTCATCACCGCAAGATATAGTAGTAGGATCCAAATGGTCTCCCATAATTATTAACTTACGTAAATATCACCAAAATTTTATTATTACACTAAAAATAAACATAAACATAACCCAATCATTTTGCAGTCCAGGCAAATACTTTAATAAGATTTTTCACTAGATTTGATCGGACGACATCCCTTTCGGAAAATTCTATTTCTTCATTTGGGCACTAAGTAGTTTTTTAAATATTTTTTCCTTCAGCATTTCCCATAAACAGAAGTAAATTAAAGCATTAACACGCTATCATCAAATATCGATTGAAAAACAGTCAACCTTCAGATTTCCTTCTGCTTGATCACGTGCACACGATATATATATATTTTAATATTGTGCATGTAACAAATCGTATGTTGGTTTTGTAACGTGTAAAAAAATTTCTTTTTGACCTTGTGTTAAACCATCATGTACGTAGATCTTTATTTTGTCTTTCATATCTGGATGCTAAAAAGCAATTCAATTCTTCTAGTGTGATTGGTAATTTCAATAAAATTTTACAATCACGTTGTAATCTTTACAAAATGAGATCCAATAACTTTGTATATCTCTTCTTGACCTTTCGTATATTTCAAAATTAGAAAGAATTGATTTCAGTTTGAATGTAGTTAGAACCGTGACAATGTTAGAATTTGTTGCATGTAATTTTTTTTTGCTTTTATGACATCAAATCAATTGGAGATATTAAAGTGTCGTATTGAAATATTTAAAACATGATCTGTAATGTAAATATGTAAATATTTTACGCACCTGTAGATATATTCGACGGAATTTTCAATTGTTATTGCATAATTGAGAAAAGCTTTTGAAATCGACTTTATTGTTTTCTTATCTTTATGTCTGTTAGAGAAAACGTGGACCAATCGATATAAGACCTAAATCCTGCAAGCTATAGATATTACAACATTGGGTGAGCGGTTGGGGAATGTATAGGTCCATACAAAAATGTAAATGTTACTTACGTTTTACGCATCTTAACGTAGCCACTAACGCACCTACCTCATAATTTATATTTTTCCATAAAGCAGTCAAAGTCCAGTTTTTAGTTTATTCTTAGTTTCGTTATCCTTTCAGATTCGTCAAAAACCGATCAATGTCAATTTTTATTTTTTTACAACATTTTCTTCGGAGTAATAATTACCAAATATTAAATATTAAAAGTAGAATTGCTGATCTCTGGTTTTGTATTTTGCGGACATTTCTCATGATAACCACTCAAAGCACAACACTGGGACTGTCGCCAAAGACAGAATATGCGTGTCTAGAAAGTCGTTATACGCCACGATGGGATCCGGCTTACAAGGAGCAAATGGCTTGAATCCTTGTGTGTCCTTACACCTGATTAGAGTGTATGTGATACCTCGTCTTGTTTATGGTTTAGATGTTATCAGATTGACAGCAAAAGAAACCACCCTCCTGTAAACCTTTTACAAGAAGCTGATGAAGCAAATACAGCACCTACCAGACAGAGCATCTGATTCTACCTGCTACTTGGAGAAGTTCCTATTGAGGCTGAAATTCACAAATGAACTCTCTCCATGTTTGGTGTTGTCTGCAGTGACCACGACTCAACACTCAACCAGCTTGCCTGCCGTCAGCTAGCTACTAAAATGAAGACCTCCAACAGCTGGTTTATACATGTTTCCACCCTGCTAGAAAAATATGGCCTTCCAAACCCAAATGATCTCCTAGAGACCCCACCAGAAAAACCGTTTATAAAGCCATAAACGACTACTGGGAAAACACCCTCAAGACCAATGCCAAGGCAAAGTAAACACTGAAGTATATCAACATCAACAAGATGAGAGTTGGCTACGTCCACTGGGTTTGGCAAACAGCGGGAAGTGAAAAGATGGCTGTAACTAAGGCTAGTATCAAGTGCAAGTTTCTAACAGGTAGCTACATCCTTCAGTCCACAAAGCACCGCTTCAACCAATATGAAGTTGATCCTACCTGCATCCTGTGTCATCACAGACCTGAAACAAGAAGCCACTTTCTACTGGAATACACAGCACTACAAGACGTGCGTGTCCCGTTCATCTGTACTGCTCTACCTTGGGACAATATTGACCAGTTAACTGCTGCAATCCTGAACAGTGAGAACACTACATTTACAGAGCCAGGGAAAGACCACCTTGATAATATTACCAGGGGAATGTGTTTTAGGCTACACACTACCAGATGCAACCTTCTAAAAGACACTAATGCCAGCAACACCAAAGCTACAGTGGTCAGATAGATGACTCCCAGAATCTCAGTATCCTATGTATTTTTAAAGGAAACTTTTATGTGTAATGTTACTGCACAGTTCTCCAGCTAATGGAGGAATATACCACAACAACAACAACATGGCAGTTCATATTAGTTCATGTTTGACATTACCGAAAATGTTCTGCTACAACAACGACTTCCGTTGTCTGAACAATTGCACAATAAATACGGCTTCAATGTCTAGAAAATAAATTCACGTAATGTCTTTGTGGATGTGAAATTTGCATATTAAAGTCAATTTTGTTATAAAAAAATACAGTGCCGAGAAGTTTCATGTCGGACTATTATCTACGCCCTTTGAACTTTCGTTAGTGTAAGGCAATATCAACAGTGCATGGTGGGACGTATTGACCGAGTACTCTCGGCTGAAAGTGGCGTTAAACTAAATTAAACTAAACTAAAACAAATATTATACTTAGGAACACTCGAAATATGTACACATTGTGTTATAATTTGTCTATTACTACCTATATCTAATTTTATCCTAGTATAAACTGTCACTTACCAAGTTCATAATTTATATTTAGGGCTACGAATACTTTTCAGTCCCATTGTATTTGTAGAAAGAATTAAGGTGTACACTAATACAGTACTTTAATCATTGAAAGTTTTTTCAGTTATTGATATTACTTTTGTGTTTAAATCGATTTTTTAGCAATAAAAGGATAAAACAGAAAGAAAACACCTGATGCAAACATAAAACTTAAAGACATGAGATTTTTGCAGCAATAATTCTAGGTAAAAAGTCGAATAAGAATAAATAATAAAAACTTTCAGAACCAAAGATTTATAAAGATAATGAACAGCTCTATATTCCTACTGTAAAAAATAAAAATTTAGAAGAAAGCTACATTTTTATGAATATTAGTTTTATTGTTTAGTCTGTGTTGCGTTTTTATAGAATATAACTTTGTCGAATGTAAATTGTCTCTTGATTTTATAAATTCCGGGTATTTTAGTAAATATAAATCTTTTAGTACATACATTAAATAAACTAGTTAAATCCAACTTTATATTTGTTAAATGTTTAGAATTTAGAGTTAGTTTGATGACGTCATTAATACTTGAAATATTTTCAATGATCAGCTATCGGTATTACTTCTGTGTTTAAATTGATTTTTTCAGCAAGGAAGAGATAAAACAGAAGGAAAACACCTGATGCAAACATAAAACTTAAAGAAATGAGATTTTTGCAGAAATAATCCAAGGTAATAAAGTCGAATAAGAAAGAACAATAAAAGTTATTAAAACAACAGCCTTACAGATGCAGAATTTCCTAACCAAAGATTTATAAAGATAATGTACTGCTCTATATTCTTACTGTAAAAGATTAACAATTTAGAAGAAAGCTGCATCTATATGAATATTAGTTTTAGTGCTTAGTCTGTGTTGCGTTTTTATAGTACTTGGTTGAATGTAAATTGTGTCTTTATTTTATATTATCCGGGTATTTTAGTAGAATTAAATTTTTAGTACAGAAATCTTATAAACTAGTTTAATCAAATTTAATATTTGTGAAATGTTTATAATTTAGAGTCAGTTTTATGACGTTAATAATACTTGACATATTTTCAAATATGATATTCTTAACTGGCTCGGTCCAATAGTCATATTTATAACTCGTAACCTTGTATACATAATATATAAATAAATATGTATGTTTAATGAAAAACTGTTACCGAATGTTCACTAATTGATACTATTTTTCTATTTCTAAGAATGGCAAAGTTAATGTTTTGCTATGGAAAACTACAAATATCATTTCTTTCACAATATGTAAAATATTAGATGCAGAATGGCGTTATGTGACAAAGATTATGTGAAAGTTAAATTAAATTCCATGCAATGCTGTATGAGGAATTGTGGACAAGATACGGATTCACCAAATGTTACGGTTGGAACCCTATCACCCTTTTTTATGCAATACATGGAATTATAAAGTATAATTTTTCCAACATGCACGTTTAACCTTTTACCTATAAATGAATCATAGTATATTAATGCTTTTTATTTGCCATCCAAGGAAATTACAACACGCCAATACTTCCTAATATTCTTAGATAATTTTTCAGACCAATTTTCTTGCATTCTCGACATTGTCTATGTGTAATATATTTAGGAACTGTAATCCAATCTCCACGGAACAAACAATGTCCATAAATGCCCATAAACACATAGTTAATGACAGAAATATAATTTGTCTTGTGGTCTGTTAATGCTCAGGTAATGAGGGTCATCTTTAGCTGAAAACAACATCAAGAAATAAACAACATTTAACCCGTTAATTAGCACAGCATTAAAAACAGAATTTATGCTTTTAAAAACATTTTGTACGTTCATATTTACAACTTTTTCTTTATTTTTCTTTTAATTAATTTTTGTCATTACTTTCATGGGAAATTATTAGAATTTTTAGAATAGAGCTTACATATGAAACCGTGGAAAGTTACTTAAATGTTCTACCATTTGTGTAGACAATTACAAAGTAGTAAACAAATAACCATAGTAGCACACTATTCCCTGTTCAAATTAATATTTTACACGATAAACATAATTTACTCCAAATTCGATCACATTAGTTTGTTTTAATTTGCCAGACATTGCGTTGAGGTTCAAAATATAAACACAATTATACATTACTTAATTTTATTATATCAACACGTATATTTAGCTTTACTTCCAGTGTACAAGATTAATTTGCTTGTATAAAATCCTGCATACATCTTCCAATTTCAACAATAATTTTTTATGATTGTCTTATAAAATTTTCAGGGAGTGAAAGAACGTTCCTAATAAGTAGGGACAAATTTCTAATGTTTTGAATGAACATTGCCGTTTATTATATCATTTTGAATTTGAACATGTTTATATTCTATATTATTCTATGTTTTAATGATACCCTTCTTTTTCAGTGATCTACAAAATTAGGCCACGCAAATAACATTTTTCGTTTTCATCATAAGAGAAATAAGTTTTACAAATCGTAAGAACTGTATATCGCTTAATATATCATGTTATTTATATTTACTAAAATAGTAAACTCGTCACATAACGCAAGATGATACAAAGTCATATACAATTCTCAATAGCAAAACCTATAAAGCTCAGTAATTAGAGCTTAATAATAGTTGTAGCTTCACAACATGCTTGCTATTAACTGTGATTTATTATGTTGCACTAATAATATATAGAACAAAAACAAGTTCAAAATCTGTATTTTTTTGCAAAGCTATCTGATGTTTTATTTCTCACAGATGTATGTCGATATAATGATAGTTTTGTAACCTTTAAGACGAACATTTTTCAATACATTTTCCTAAATATGAGCATCTATAACGTCTTCAGAAAACGTTTTTTACATCCATTAAGAGTCGTCGGCGAATGTAGGTATCTTATATTCGACTGTTTTTTATTTATCGTTTTTAGTATTTGTCTCTCCACATGGAGGTATATTTTGTCACGTCTCAGTAACTTGTGGTTTTCCATAACTAATAACATTTTTCTTTTTTTTTATTAATGTTATTCTGGTGTAGTTGTAAATATTGTGTAAATATTGCATTTTCAATATTTTTGACTGTGATTGTCGTTGTTGTATGCACAAGGATAAACGTTATGGTTGTAGTTTTGTTTTGTGTGTGTGTCTGATGATTGTCATCGTGATTGTTGTATGCCTTATAATACGCCGTTTTTAAAATAGGTAGTTAAATGCACCCTATCACGTGATTTTATTTAGGGAAATTTACTCTACGCACCATATTTTAACATCGTGTAAACGGTACAAAACGGCGCTCGACCACCTCCAATAAATATATGTTAAGTGTGGGCACAAAACAGCGCTCGTTTTGTTTTGCATCGTCTTTTTTTAGCTGTCCCATGTCGTTTCAAATGATCCGATTTCCACTAAAAGTGACCTACATTTTTATGAAATCGCGTGATCATAATTGCAATTTTCACTTTAACGACAGCAATTATATCTTGAAAAGGACGTATTGTCGTGGTTGTTGTATGTCTTATGATTGTCGTGGTTGTTGTATGTCCTGCGATTGTCGTCGTTGTTGTTGTGTGCCTTGCATCGAAATCATATATATTGACGCGTTTTCGTTTGTAGTATGATGATGCAATTAAATATTTATTCTTTTTATTACACAAAAACATAAGCAGACAATACAATCGTCAATTTGTATAAATGTTTATCGCTATTTTGTAGTATTTTCCTTTGATCTTTTTGTGCGGTATTATCCAATTTCACTCTACTAGCGTGCGATGGGCCCATCTCACCTAGCTGTCAAGACTTCGTTAAAGTAAACACCATGACGTCACAATGTTACAAAACAGCTATAAACAAATTACTTACGTTTTTTGAAACTCGATGCATTTTCTCGTAATCTCACCTCAGGGCTGTTGCCCTTAGATGAGATACGGATGAGAAAAGTCAACTCTAAAAAAAACGTAAAATAATCTATAATTATTTGAGGGAGACATCAGGTGCGATCAGCTTGATTTGTAACCTTTTATCCTACTATTTCCTTTACTATGCATTAATACTCCTTGGTATCTTCAATTCTTTTTTGTACAAGAAATCGGCATGTAGTAAAAACAAAAAAAAAAGCTAGAAACACAACGATTTATACCATTATTGACAAACTTATGAACAATGTTCAAATCCATATGAAAGGTTCTTAAAAAACATTTTAACTAGCGAAATGGAAGTAAAATTTAAAAAATACATAAACAGTGGATTAAATACTTAATACTTGCTTTTTCTTTATAAGAACAGATGTCATAACTTGGTGTATATTGGCTGATCGAAATGCATTTACCTTCATTATTTTATTCAATGGTGTAAAGAAAACATTTAAACATTTAGCGAAGTCAAATATATATTCATTATTTGCACCACGTGTTTTAATGCGGTTGTTGACATTTATTGTCTGTCAGATTATTAGTGAAAAGTTATATAATTACACGGAAACATAGAATATCCGTGAATATTTATTATTAATGACAGAAATCTCATTATCTTTCAGTCTTGAAATGTTTTATTAATTAAACAGAGTATGAAAAGAGTGGTCCAGCTGACAAAAATGTTGATATATATATATCATTGGAAATTTGCTAGTATAAATTCATGAACGTTGTCCACATATACGATTCTATAGTCTTTCCAACATAAATAAGTCCACAATAGTTGCTATCTAACGCGTTTTCTTATTTACAATTCCGACAATCAAAACCTCTGATGTAATATGTTTTGTTATTCAAATTGCTTGTAAATTTAGTTTCTGTTATCAATATTCTATAAGTTTTACAATTATTAGATTTACATTTAGAGATAATGCAATGTTGTGCATTGTCCTTAACGAAAAAAATTGTAAACATCCATCAACAATATAAAACTATATAACCTTAACTTGTTTGTACGAATCTGTAAAATGCAGACGATGAACCCAATTTACTTACTGTGAAGATTTATATTGCTCGACTCACTTACCTTATTTAAAACTAAATGTTTTGACCTTCTCTAACTGAATTTCTTTCGTTGACCTTGAAAAAAGTTTTCTGAAATGGATTCAACGGATAATCTATAAAAGACATTGTGGGGCTATTTCATTTACAATGGAAACAAAGGAAGGAAAAACAGACAAAAAGTGCTCAAAATGGTATAATGTAAATCTCAAGACCTTAAATACATGCTAAATTGACAGTTATTGTTCGACCATAGTTCCATATCATTTTTGATTATGTGCCATCAGCAGCAATTGTAACAATTAACCCAAATGTTAAAACGGGAGAAATCATTTATATTACCCGAAATAGCAAGGAAAACGTTTCTATATTAGTTCCGGTACAACGTAGATAAGGGTAGCTTGTGATATGGTTCTGATTTGCATACTAAATACGGGTATGTTCAGAATATTAAGCCGAAAGAGATTTTAATTCTATGACCTGCTTTAAACACTTTGAGACAACAACCATGGTTAAAATGATTTATGTTTATGTTTGAGCAACACGTGACGACGAGAGCATGTCTTCAAGTTAAAAAAATCACTTCCATAGGAAAGTTGATGCGTATGACGTATAAATCTTATAAATAGAAAAAATGTATATGTAATTATAACTTTACAGGTTCAAAAACGTTAAAAACTAATACTATTATACACAGTTAAACGGTCTAAAATGTCGTAAGATAAACCACAACCTCCGTGAATTATTTGTAAAACCTATTATAATAATATAAGGGACCATGTAAATGAATTTCACCCTGGACAAGCATCGATCACGCAGATAATTTTTTTTAATTATGTCTTTTTAGTAACTGTTGCTAGTAATTTGTGTGACAAAATATTTTTAGGGATTTAATGATTTGGGATTTAACTCTGCAAAAGCTTAACAGTTTATTGTGAATCATAACAGATATGTCAGATAATTCTTCATGACTTTTCGGAAGAATTGAAATAAGAACGTATATAGTTTCATGGATAAGGGAACAATTCAGGCAGTCAACCATTTCTTTAAATGTAAAGATGATGTCATTATTTCAAATTACAACTAAATTGTCATTTAGATTCTAGACTTATGATGGCTGGAATACAATGTATTGCTCACCTTATGTACATGCAGAAGCCTAGAATATACCAACATTTAATCATAAGGAAATGATAACAAAGGTAAAAACTCCACCATATGTCCGGAATTGCATAACTTCCTTAGAGTCGTTGAGCACTTCTTGTGATCCATATAAGTCTGAAGGTGGAGATTACTTAACTGCACATGAACATTTTAAATAGTGTATATGTCATTTACACACATGGAGTTCTAACAATTCAAAACTAGAATATTGCAAGTCAGTGTGATCAGCAGTTAAAAGTTTTAAGAGAAGCTGTATTTGTGAGATAGCAAATTGTCAAATCCAATGAACTCATCTTTGCATCTCTATTTGGTTTACTTGATGTTTAACGCAAATGACAATTATTATAGTATACAGAGAACAAAAAAGATGGATTCTTACAAGTCAAAAATAGCAAACGTGTTTATTTGTTGTGTCGGAGTTAAGTTGGAGTTTTCTGTACTATTTTAAAGGGCTAACTTAAGTCTGCCAGGGTGCAGGGGTTTTCTTGCCGTTCATTGAGGACGCATATATAGCTAGCTGTTGTTGTTGTTTTCTTAACGCACTACCGTTTCCATTCTTTATTTACAGTACAAATAATTGCAAAGTTAGAAACATAGTAAAATCCCCCTGAAAATGTATCCATTTTTAAGGATTTCATCATGTTTTCACAATAACAGGAAAGACAGACGAACCATAAACAATGAATGTACGAAGTTACTGAAGACAACTACAGATGACAAAATATAAGTTATATAAAATACAAAAGAAAACCATATGTAACATCGGCAATTTCCAAGTTCTTGTTTTTTAGTTCCGATAACAAAAATAATTCGGTATCATATTTGCTGTAATCTTTTAAGGCATAAAAAAATAACTGTGTTGCCATTGTCCCAAACGACGCTAACTTTATGTACCTACCCTATAACTAATTTTTGTAATTTCAATAACTCACCGACAACGTCACAATTGTAACTTAGAAAAATTTACTTAAAGCCAGTTCTTACTACAAGCACGCGTATTTTTAAGCACTCGTTTTTGTTGGAGGGTTAGGCACTGGTTAAAATAAATATCTGGGATATTAATGCTCACACATAGTGAATCCGTAATTTGCCAAAATAAAAATGAAGAAATTGTATATATTTCGCACTGACATTCAAACATTTAAGTTACATACAAACACATTTTTTTGCCTGAAAAACTGTTAAGACAAAGTTGCCTATTTATAAGGTAATACACACACACATGGTGTATCAGTAATTTGCCTTAAATGAAATTTGAATAAATTTTATATATTTCGCCCTGGCATTCAAACATTTAAATTACATACAAATAAATATGTTTTGCCTGAAACACTGTAATGACAAAGTTGCCTATTTATAAGGCAATACACACAAAACATGTACGCAATTTAACCTTATATCTATTCCCTGTAGCTTTATAGAGGTGCAAAGGCATACGATTTGTTACTATAAATATCGTTTTACGAGATAATTTACGCAAAAAAACATGTTTTATCACTTCAAAAGCTCTTATCTGGGCATTAAATTCTTTTTTATAAAAGAAGCCATAATAAGGCAATAATAAAACTGATGGATAAGTTATTTAAACAGACACGCCTTTTTTCTTTTATTTGTAAAACAATGATAAAAAGTACCAGGGATGTAAAATCGGGGGTCAGAATAAGCAGAGCTCAATGCACCTAGATTTTGAGCTGGGCTGCTGAATATTTCGACATTTTAGTTCAACATATAGATAGAATTTGTTAAACGTCTCGTTTAGTCCACTTAGCTTATATTTCCGAATTGGTAGCCCTGGAATTTGTTGTGCAAAGATGAGCAAAAAAGCGGATGTAAAATATATTAAACAGTATCTGTTACTTGTGGGAGATAATTTAATTCAATCTATCATGCCCTACTAATAAACATGTAAATTTGTCATGTAAGAAGAATTAAAAAATGTGATTTCATTCGAACAATCTAACCGCACGTAGCAATGATCGGCTTCTCCTACTATAAGTAAATCTCCTTGTGATGTCATTCTGCCTGTACGCTATATTGTTTGTTCCTCATTAGGAAATTTAAGATTTCATTTTTTCAATTTCTTACTTTCAATTGTTCATAATATTTTATAAAGAATATTAACCTAGATTTTTGTGAAATTATTAGCTTTAAGTAAATCCAGAAGTCAAAAAGGAAAATAGAATAAAAATGTTATGGAAAATATCACACAATTATAATGATGAATGTTTTCATTCGCTTTTCAATATGTGTATTATGTGGAATAGCAAATTTAATGGGCTATTTAATTTGTCTTGAGACACAGTGACAGAGTTGTCTAAAACTTAAAATCACATCTATGTCAACACTTGATTTGTGAGTTGGAGACTTTATTGTTGCTGAACAATTATTCAAACAAACAATCAAAATCTGAGCAACAATCACAATTTAAATAACTGCTAAGTAATAAATTTATAATTGAAAATATATAATCATATGGCTATCATCTTTCCAATACTCAATCTTTATTCAACATCTGTATACTTTCTTCCTGCTAATACTTACTCTTCTACGTAGCACCTAAGTGCACCCATGGCTTTTATTGGGTCGCTTTACTCTCTTCTGTGTTTTATGTTTTTGGTTGTTGTGTTGTGTTTGTCTATATCCGTATTTGTAACTTGGCTTTTGGCTCTTGTTGTTGGTAGGTTTTCTTTGCTATTAATACCTCGCACTGCTACTTGTTAAAATCAGGATGTAGGTTCTTTGGAGCAGACAGATGTTTAACACATTTATAAGGGTTTAAGGTAATATGGACTGATCAACCGGACTAATTATCGCAATACATATGAAGGTCAATATTTAATGTCTTTATCACAATGTAAAATAGCTCGCACTACTACTGTTTAAAATCGGTAAATAGGTTCTTCGGAGCAGACAGACGTATAACACTTATAAAATTCTCAGTCTATACCTTGGCTTATATACGATGTATCATATCAACTTCTGATTCAGCCAAACAAAACCTTTAGATCTGGCGTTTAAAGTAGTTAATTCTTTGACTATAGCGTAAGCGTGCTGACCAATTAAAAGTTTCATGCAAAATGACATCAAAACTAGATTTATCAGAAGGGATTTGGATAATTTGTCTGCCCAATCAAATAAATATACTGGTTATTGATACAAAAACATCAGTATTGGAGATGATAGATAATATCAGAAAACGATTATAGAATACCCCGTATTAACACATAAATAATTTATTTGTTTTAGTAAAAGTAAGTAGTATCAACACACTGACATAGACAGAAGTTAATTATTTGTCTACTTTGGATATTGTTTTGATATTCTCATGGGAACTAATTTGAGGCCATACAAAGATTATTTCTTAATCAATTATGAAATGTTCTTGCCCTGTTGACAAGTTCATGTTCAAGTTCGTTTGTTTCAAATGAAAATATTTAACATATGGAGTGGAAATACAAGTGCACATAGACCACAGTCTCAATGTAGATGTTGAATCATAGAACAGTTTGTACATGTCTATTATGTCAGTGTCTTAAATGTGACGTAAATACAAAATCTTATATAATAAATAAAATACAGGTCTTCGTCGTTTGGTGTTGTAAGAGACTGATTGTATTGAAAAATAATGCTCTAGCGAAGAAAGAAATAAAACTATCCCATCCGTAAAAAACCCAAAATCTATATCGAAATAACAAACAATTTTAAACACAGGCGAACGGAAAAAGAAAACAAAACAAACCACACAAACATACACACACTTATTGGAAACAAACGCATGAAACTACAGATCTGCAACAAAAAACCCAAATAACTAACAAAATATCAAATTTTGTTAAACGGTCGGAACATTCGAGGGGGTGATTTATAACATGCAACGTCAGTAGATTGATTCTTGCTCACAATTGCGTGCAGTCCGGCATACATTGTACGTATTTGCAATTATTAAAATAACATTCAACTTTAGGTAGAAGGGAAGTATAATGCAACATAAAAATATTATACAATCTCTTCTTGAGATTTCAAACAATTACATTTTAGAAAACTTTAGTACACTATACTTACCATATTAGCATTTAATAAATATAGAATAATTACTAATTAACAAGAGTATTTCAGGTAGGCTTCAAACATCTCAAAATTTATTATTTCAAATCTCTGATAGAGTCCATAGTTTTAAGACATATGGTGTACATACAGATTAAGAATTACAGGACAACCCTACCATATAGTGTCCATAGTTTCTTTAAACATACATAGTTTTAGAAATGACAAGACATAACTATATACAATTTAAAAATTCTTCCACCAAAAACAACAACATGCATTAACATCATTCATTTTGTAAAAGCTATATAATAAACAATCATTTACTGTAAGAATTTATGAGAATCTCTCGAAAAGTTGATTTTGTTACCCAATCTGCAGCTTTAGTCGAAGATTCATTGTATAAAGCCAAATAACTTAGTTCTATTGTCTTATTTGAATGTGCATTAACTTTAAAATTCTATGAGAATTTGCATTTTAAACGGTTTTAACTATCCAGCTAGATATTGTTATAGCAGTGACTGGTTGTGTGATTTATTTAGGAATAAGAATAATTTGACTTTGTCTAGAGAGCTCAATTTTTTTCTTGAAAACAAGGAACAAATATTTTTGCCCCAAAATTATGTTGACAATTTTGTTTTAATAGCCTATGTCTGATAAAAGTTTTCTAGCTGATTCAGAAAATCCTCTTGTTGAGATTAACCATGCTGTATGATTTAATATTTGAGGATTTGGATGATATATCTTTTTTAAAATATTAATAAGTATTACTATAAATTACATAATTATTTATTACATAAAAGAATAATTATAAAATTTTACTAGTACTTACTAGATATTTTTATAATAGTTATAAAAGATATCAGAAAAATTGTTATTGAAATTCTTCATTATTTTAGCACGTCCATGACCAAATTGGGAATAAGGCATAGGAAACATGTTCTACCATTGTATTGTCACTGCATCGAGCGCTATTGCACTTGGGTGTGGAATCCACAAGCAAAAAGATATGTCTCATTGGATTTCCGTAATAAATAAAACCAGCTGACTGAAAACTGATGGGCTTAAAGACCATTCTGTTGTCACCGACTGGTCACCGAAATAAATTTTCCTTGTCTGTAATGTGGGTCGATTTCAAAATTATCCGATTCTAAATAGCCATCAGCCATATTGTCCAAGTCTAATACGACATGATGACTTTGTTCCCCTTGGCGATGGATACGGCACTTGTAGTGTCGCTCCTTATCAATTCACACTTGTCTTTCACTTGATTCCGAAAGTGTTTCAGTGTTCAAATACAGCCTTTAATCCCAATCAGTTGATATGTCATTTCGTCTTATTTGAATTCCACTTTCCTGGAAGTATTTAAGCCCAAATACAACTCCTAAAATCGCTTTTGGAAGCATCTGGTGTGATATTAACGGTGTTGTTTTGTGAATCGGCCTTTCTGTGTGTTGGCTGAGTTTTACCACCAAATCAAATGTGATTTCAGATGTTGAGTACATGTTGATCCGAGTTCCGAGCAATTGGTTTTTAAAAACTCAAAGAATGGGTCAGATGAAAAGAATATCTATTGCTTTGTTCTGACATGATATCGAATTCTGAATCCAAACCTCTAGGTTTAGAATTCTTTCTGCTGTATGAAGTACCAGACCTTTGTCCAGTCTGAATAGACTAAATAAATAAGTTAATGTTTGACTGGGAATTAGATAAGATTTTTATATGTTTATGAAACCCATTGCAACTATCAGACCACGGTATTCTGTCGATTAGATGAGTTTCTGTATCATTTACAATCAGACATTTGACCAGATAAACTCTGAGTGTATATTTTGCTGTCTGCACAGCTACTAAGTTTTCTAAATTCTCCTAACAAACGTTACACGGAAACACGATTTTCTATTGATAACATTAATTATCCATACAGCTCATTTATTGTTGTTCGTGTTGAAACACGAATGAATATCACTTTAACCCCTGCTCCATGCGTGGCACCCGTCGTATCACTAAGGTTGAAGTCCTGTAATTAGTCATTTTCTGGGGGTAGTCATAGATCAGTAAGCACCTGGACTCAACCCCGATCTCAGTGATGTTATATAGAATAAAATATTTTAAAGGACCGTCATAAATATATTTTGAGATTAAGTAAAAATTATTTTATTTATATTTGTTATTCCATGTTTGCGTGTGTAATCTATTAACTAAAAGTAGCGGGTGAGTAAAATGTCAAAATATAAAAGTTTACTTCTGCGTTATAGTTTGATAAACTTTGCCTACTTTCGATATAAAGCTTGAAAGTTTACTCTTTTGGCTAAAAAGCTGTTATATTAAATTAAAAGTTAAAAATGTATGACTTTAGTTTAAAGTAAAAAGAGAACCTATAATTTTCATTTTCTGTTTGATGGTTTGTGTCTGCTGCCCTAAGAATCATGTTTCAAGGTTACATTGATTTGCACTTTATATAAAAGTAAAATATATATGCCTGTTTTCCGTACTACTGCCCTGTATATATATTTCTCAAATAAATTATTGTACCTGCAACATCCGTTAAAATCTCTGAATATAGCTCTATTGGCGTATCAGTCGTTTTATTGCAACATTATAGATAAAATTGATGTGTTTTAAGCTTGACAGACAATTTCTGTTGAGAGAAATTACTATTCGTCTGTTCCATTTTTTAAAATATCTTCTCTCTGACACTTTATGCGTGTACTGAGATTGGTCTGGAACATATACCCTTAAAGTTTAATGAATTTATGTGGCTGATATGAGCTATACATGATAAAGATCTTAGCAGATCGTACATACGCTAACAGATGACAACAAATAATTATAATTATAGACAAACAAAAATCAAACAATAAAAATACATCATGATTGAAATAGCTTCATAGATGCTAATCATTAATTTACATTGTGTATAATTAATTTTATAGTCTTTGTCATTGATTTCGCGTCAGAATTATTCTGCACGCAGTATGGGAGAAATAGATCATTTGTTATAATATACTTCAAAAGCAAAGTTCTATTTTCAATTTCAGGTTGGAATACAAAAACTTTGTAGAGGGCCAGAAAAACATTTTTTAAACTGGTATTTTTGACGAATACAGTTGTGCTGTGGCAGGCATCATGGATTTCAGATTGTACTTTTTAAAGGACATGACTATCCAATATACATTTACATAGTATATAGCAGTAATCAGCTTTGAAATTTTAAAACGAAAATATATGAACTTTTTACAGAAAGGGTAATATGTACAGGTACGTCCAGCGTTGTTTGAATTACTGATTTCTAAATTACGTCTGAACATTTTAAAACATTGATGAGCTTTGCATTTTAATTGTTGCCTTTGTCATATATTTAACAATAAATATACTTTAAATTAATTTTCACAGAGTTTAAATAAAATATATTATTAACAATAATAATGACATTTATTTATTGCATATTACCAAAGTCGGCATACAAAGTACCAGGATACAATTGATCTCTATTTTCTTATTCACTTCCGAAAATAGAACACCAAAATATGTATTATTACATAAACGTTTACATCAAGTAAGCTTTTGTGTTTTGTACTGTCCAACTTCATAATTTATATATATCTTGATTTTTCCCCCGATCTGATCGGATGACATTCTTTTCGCAAAATTATGTTCCTTCATTAGTTACGAAGTATAAACACCTATCCTTAGCAACGAAAGTGAATACATATAAAGCATGAACACACTACTACATGTATCTGAAATCTATAACAAAGAGTCAACCTTCGTTATTTTCGTCAGCTTCAGCAAGTGTATTTTCTATTTTGTGTGGAAGTGTATGCAACATATCTTACTTACTGCGTTTTTTATATCTTTCTTTCTTTATTGCAAAATTACACTCATTGGGTTCAAGCAATACAGTAACTAAACAAACAAACAAAACAAGTTTAATAACACAATATCATCACATAAAAATAAATCAAATGAAATTAAGCATTAGCTGACATGGACCTGTTTCTCAATTCTAATGACTGTTGCAAAAAATCACACAGTTCAGCCAATGACTCATTTTTAAGGGACTTATAGAAATTTAATTTTATCAATAAGACTTAAGTTGGGGAATTGGTTATTATGGTTATTTCTTATGTTTTAAAAAAACAGATTTATCATTATATGTAAAATTAAGGAAAAAGAGAAATTCATCTTCAAGAATCTTGCAACATTTACAAAGTCTTTCTGGTCTAGGAATTTTCATGTATCGCCCGGTTTCGATAAATAGACAGTGATTGCTAGTTCTTAATTGCGTTATAAGTTTTCGTTTAAAAAAAAATTGTTTCTTCCAAATATTTTTTTATTTTTAAATCTGTCTTAAGTTGACTATATAGATAGAGTTTGGAGTCTTCTGTTAAATTATTTAGTTTATCAAGATAACGCTGAACATACATTTCTTGGATAATTTTATTTAGTTCTTTTTTATTTTGGTATTTAATGTTTGAGTAGTCTCTATCCTTAAGCTAAAAGGTTAAAATTGTTGGTTATGTAATATGTAAATACAACGTTGAATGTTATAAGGTATTATGCGGATAACAGTAATTTATTTTATATTAAAGTCTTTTGAATGTCTTTATGGACCTTGTACGAACCTATCATGTGCGTAGATCTTTATCGTGTTGTTCATAATGGCAACGATTGCGAAATTTTAATAAAAATTCTATAATCATGTAGTAACCTTTCAAAATGAGATCCAATAACTTTGTCTACCGCTTCTCTATTTTTTGCATATTTCAATATTTTGTTAATTAGAAATACTGTGGATCTCCGTTATAAACGTGACAAATGAATGAATGGTATTGCTTGTTATTTTTTGGCGTTTATGACTTTGTAATCACTTGCAGATATTAAAAGTGTCGTACTGAAATATACCCAACAATAAAAAGGGAAATAATTCTAAACATGCTTTAATGTATATATTTAACGAAACTATAGATTGATATTCCACGGAATTCAAACTGTTTGTGCATAATTGATTACTACTTTAAATATCTTATTTATTGTTTTCGTATCTTTGATGTGTCTCCTATAGAACAAAGGCACATATAGATATAAGACCGGAATGCTGAGAGGTACAACTTTTACAATGTAAGATAAGCGGTGTGAGGATGCATTAACAAATAGACATGTCTATACAATAATCTCTTTTATTATTAACGTTGACCCAACACGTTGTAAATAAAAATGCAAATTAGTATTAAGTACATTGTAAATAAAAATGCAAATTAGTATTAAGTACTTGATAGGGTTTCCATGTTAGACATACAGAGCTGTTCAACGCGTCTCCAGATGAATGTTAATGTGGTGGCGTTAGTGGCTTGGGTTATAATGCGGACAATAGTGAGTATTTTTCCAATACTACATACTTTTCAAAGGTAAATCGAAATTATGGACGTTAAAATATACTATAACATAGCTGTGTCTGAAGCGAATAAATAAATTCGATAATTAGAGTTTTTAGTTTGCCTTTAGCTTTTCTATCCTTTCATTTTCATGCAAATATTTTTTAGTTTACAACTGATGTCGAATAAAAATCTCGCTACAACCTTCTCGTCAGAAGGAATCATGCAAAATCTATAGAGTGGAAATCATACAAATTCGATCTAAATTGTATGGTTGAATAATAGTTTAGTTTTGCTGACATTTCCAAATTTAGTTACTGTTATTAGTTTACATTATCTAATAAACGATGGCAATAGAAGTTCATTTTTCTTAGACGTTTTAATTATTTTATGTTTGACATTTCCGAAAATCATACTTGAAAGAGTTCAGCTACAGAATCGACTTCCCTTGTCGCACGTTAAAGACGGCAATGACCTCACGGCTTTTTGGCTCAAACTACTCAATTATAAATAACATTATGATTTCGCACGGTTTGGTGAGTAAGGGTGGTTCGGAACTACCCCCTATCTATATTTTGGTATCTATTCTTGTTGTGGAATTCGGTTTGTCAGAATCCAGATTTGTAAGCGTCTCTATAGACTTGAGGCTCTTGTTTGTGGTTGGTTGAACTGCTAGCACATCAATAAACGACTTAATGTAAATTCCCAAGTCATAAGTATTCGCTAAAGAAATGTCGATTGTTGTAAGCACATCAATAAACGACTCAATGTAAATTCCTTAGTCATAAGTATTCGCTAAAGAAATGCCTATTGTTGTAATATTAACTTCCATTGATGGTGAGTTGTACTATTAATGTACATTGTTCCATTCACTGCTAAAACATAACTGTGTCGAGGCTTATTTGTCCGAACAGTTTTGTTACAGCCCATAAACCAAAATGTTGGCGTTTTCGCATGAGCTTTCACAAGTCAGATTTAACGTTTCGTTTCAACAAGCCTTCCTGTCATTAAAAAAAACTACTAGTGCCTTATAAAAATGAAATAATTCTCGTAGATTTGCACGGAATATTTTCCTAATGTTATTACTTGACCTGGTAGAACTACTTTCATTTATAGATAGGAATAATTGTTAAGGTATATGTTCATGTATATTTTTCATTTATTTACATATAGTCCTATATTTATACCGGATAGTCTTAAAAAATAAAATCAAAGTTTTTTTCCATCAGATTACTGAATCTATATATGGAAAAATTGTATACTCTTTTTCGTTTTAATAAGGGTTAACTTTCAGCAATTTATCATTGCGTTCAGTTTTTATTGTGGAGGATGCAGGAGTATTCGGAAAAAAACCACCCGTCAGTGTTGACAGGCCCGTTACAGATATAATGACTAATATGGCATAGTCCTATTACAGCAAAATACCCGATAGGAGTGGTTAAAGTTGTTAGTAATCTACAACTCTAATCACTCGGACCGGGTATTGTGCTGGAATAGGACTATGTCATATTAGTCAAGACTGTCATTATATCTGTAATTACACACTAGTAAGAAGCGGAAGATAGTAAAAAGATATTGTTTTTGTTTGTTTAAATGGTGTTTTAACGCCACTTTCAGCAATTTTTCAGCTATATCATGGCGTCCAGTTTTTATTGGGAGAGGAAGCCGGAGTACACGGAGAGAACCTCCCACTTGCGGTAGGAAAACTGGCAATACTTGTCAATTAAGATTGGTAGTAAAAAGATAAACAAATGGTAAATCATTATGGCCAAAGAACTAAAACAACAAGTGCTTGAAGCAAACTGAAGCAACTCAAATCCAACGTAAATTTAGTAAATAAATTATTTACGTTTTGTCATAACAGTGGCGTTAAATTAAATCATGTCATTTCGTACTATAAATTGTCATGTGCCCAAGTCAATTCATGCAATGTAATATTTACATTAAGAACTTTCCATTTTAATTATTATTCTTTTTTGCATTTAACTGTTTTATAAGGTTTGCTTTGAAGATATAATATAAAGTATATTTATTAGTTTTGATTGACCAAACTAACATGTAACAAATACATTAGTGCACTGTCAAAGCCATACTTTCTCAAAACATTGACATTGTCTTTGCTTATAATAAGAGTATTGATAGCGAAGTCAATCAGATAATATCGAGACCTAATAAAATCCTACTACGAAATAACATTTCAATGGGTAACAAAAAAAAACAGAACAAACAAGCAACACTCGCACTAAAACCACAACAGACAAGAAGCAACACGATCCTATCAGAACAAATGATATTAGTTTTCTCGAAGGGTGAACACATTCTACTCCTTCAGTGACAACCGTCGTGTTACTTTACTCAAAATTGGCGTGAGATCACGCAAAGGAAGATCAGTATGGCACCTAAGAAGATTGGTCACCGTCTGTGAGATATATATGATATTTCATTGGTATACAAAACAAGATTCGTGAATATGAACAACCGGCTTGTAAATTAAAATGATTCCAGATTATTAGGTTCTTCCATACGTTTTGGGAAAAGACCGGTTGATCTTTCACGAGTGATAGAAATTTTATGTCTTTTCGCGAGTCTAGCGCAGAAAGAGCCAAAAGACATAACAATTCTATCACGAGTGAAAGATGACACGGCTTTCTCAAAAGCGCATGAAAGTACCTATATCTTCCTATTGACGCTGGATTGTTTAAGACTCAATTGTCTCTGACATCCAATCAGAACGCCGGAAACAAAAACGTCAAACAAGAACGTTGTTATGCTTCCATAACAACGTTCTTGTTTCTATCGTTTTGATTGGGTGACGCAGCAAGTACAGATGTGTGCGCGTGAGCTCATCCGTACTGGGTCATCTGTATCAGAATTCGGCCATTTATGGAAGAATAATAGGTTCTTTCATACGTGTTTGAGAAAGACCGGTTGATCTTTCACGAGTGATAGAAATTTTATGTCTTTTCGCGAGTTGAGCGCAGCGCAAAGCCAAAAGACATAAAAATTTCTATCACGAGTGAAAGATAACACGGACTTTACCAAAAAACGTATGAAAGTACCTATTTCTTCTGTAAACCAACAACTTTCACATCGCTTTAACATATAGACTCTCCATTGTTTTAGACCCCTTTGTCTCTGACGTCCAATCGGAACGCCGGACACAAGACCGTCAAACAAGAACGTTATTATGCTTCCATAACAACGTTCTTGTTTCTGGCGTTTTGACTGGATGACGCAGCAAGTACAGATGTGTGCGCGTGAGCTCATCTGTACTGGTTCATCTGTATCAGAAATCGGCCATTTACAGAAGAAGATAACTTTTTAAAGTATTATTTTACAAACACGAAATGTGTAAACATCATTTTTTACCATGAAATTTAAGGATTATGAATCGTTAAAACATAAAGCAAATATGCACTGTGTTAGTTTCTGTTTTTTCTGTTAATAGTTGTTAAATAGCGACAGAAGCCATAAAAGTATCATTATACATGTAAGGAGATTTATGCAAATGGAAGCCGTGCAGTAATAAAAGACTTTAAGAACTTTGAATGTACAAGTTTATATTTTTATCATCATTATTTCTGATTACTTCGTGTTTAAATCGATTTTTTCAACAAGGGATAAAACAAAAAGCATACACCTGATGCCTACATAAAACCTAAACACGTGAGATGTGTACATTGAAAAATGAAATAAGAATAGGTAATAAACAATATTTTAAAAAGGCCACAATAGGTGCGGCTTTTCCAGATAAGAGATGTATATTACAATCTAAGAGGCATTGATTGCCGGTTGGTTCAGGTAGTCTACTATTGATCACGTGGTCTGTCAACACTGAGCTGTGGGATCGAGTCTAATTGCGAAGAGGGTGCGCTCGACTCTAATTTTATTTGACAAGGTTTGCCAGTTTTCCAACCGAAGGTCGGGGGTTTTCTCCAAGTACTCCGGCTTCCTCACCAATAAAAACTGGACGCCATGATGTAGCTAACAAATTACTGAAAGTGTCGTTCAACACCATTTAAACAAAAAATATTTCAATCTAGAAATTTAGAAAACAGCGCACTTATATGAATATTAATTTTAATGTTGTTTAGTGTCATTGTTGAGTTTTAATCGTTTATAAATTGATTAAGTGTAAGATATTTTGATAACATTCTAGTTTAACACAGAAATGTTACGTGCACACAATTTTTTTTTCTCATTTTAATCATATTTGATCCGTTTTTTAAATGTTATTTATAATTAAGAGTAGGTTTGATGACTTCATTTATACTTGACTTATTTTTAATTATAATATTCTTGAAAGATTTTACTAGTCGTATTTATATCTCGTAATCGCACATAAGACACAAAGGAATTCGTTGCAAACACAGGCTCACTAATTGAAACCCCACTTCCTTCCCTATGTCAAAGAATGGTTAAGTCCATGTTTTGTTAAGGGAAACACCAAATATCATTATAGACAATGAAACATATCAGGTGCACAATGGCAGAATGTGAGAAAGATTCTGTGAAAGTTTAATTCAATTCGTTGGTTAGTAGGGGACACGTAGTTAATTAGATTCCATGTGTTTCGGAAGCCTTATTTCAAAGAAAGTCAAGTTTTGCTATAGGAAACCCCCAAAATCCTTCTAAACAGATATATAAAATATCCGGTGAACAATGGCACTAATTGACAAATATTCTGTAAAATGTTCATTAAATCACAGGAGATGCGCTTAAAGATGGTTACTCCTGAATATAATGTGTGGACGGATTTTTGTTTGATTGTTTGTTTTCATGGTATTTCACGCCACTTTCAGCAATTTTAGCTATATCATTTTGTCCAGTTTTTATTGGTGGAGGTAGCCGAAGTACCCGGAGAAACCAGCCAGGAAAACTGGCAATCCTTATCAGTTAAGACTGGAGTCGACCGTACAATGCCCGCAATGAGACTCGACTCGCGATCAATAGTGGACGAACTACCTTAACCACTCTGCCACCAGGATGGATGGACACAGCCCCATCACTATTTTACCACTTTTGTCCAAGTGTGGGGTAAAAAGAATAATAATATTATTATAAAGTAGTTAAAAATAAAAATGCTCATTTCACGTTACGTATAGATGAAACATTGTACCCTTATGCTGGTTCTTTGCCATTAAAATAAACGCCAATATTTCTTACTGTTGTTAGATTATTTTTGCAGGCCGATCAGCGAAAAAGTCATTGTTGCGTCAAATGATATCGTATTCATTATAAACATCTTCACATTTTCCGTCTGTGGTATATTTAGGAACTGTAAGTCAATCTCCAAGGACCAAACAATGTCCATAAGTACCTATAAATACAAAGTTAACGACAGAAATATAATTTGATTTGTCGTCGGTAAATGCTCAGCTAATGAGATCCATGTTAAAGCTGACAACAACATCGACACAAATATGACATTGAACCCATCAATTCGCACAGCATAAAAAAGAGTTAATGCCTTTAAACCAGTTTCAAATGTGAATTCATGTTTGCAAGCCTTGTATTTATTATTCTTTTTTCGTTACTTACATGCGAAATTAAAAGAAATTTTTAATCGGACTTACATCATATAAAACTGTAGACAGTTCCTTAAATTTTCTCAAGCTGGGCATCCACTATGTAAGTAACCAAATTTCCATGGTAACACATAAGTCTCAATTCAAATTATCAGTTAATTAAAAAAGTCCACACGATAAACAAAAAATACAATGAACTACGAAGTCGCTGACAAAAGTTTATTTCAATTTTCCTGACATGAGTTTTAGGAAGATAGCAAACAATGTCCAATGTATTCTATTTTTCAATACGCCATGCCGATATTCGATTGGCAGAAAAAACTGGGAATTTTTAGAGAAGACCATTCAATACAAATCAATTATATGTTTGTTTCAATAGAGTCGAAAGTTTCCGAGAAGCATAGCTTTTAAAATATTTTTCATTAGGTTGCTATGTTAAACATAACTCCTTTATTGACAGCCATCTTCGTTTTAAGATGGGAACAAAAAACCTAAACACGATGTAGAGGGTCATCTTATAGGTATTACAGTATGGGTTTAATCAGTTTTTTCTCTTTCTTAGAAGACATTTGGAACTTTTTCTATAGAGTTTTATGTCAAACGAAGTCATGCTGTATGGCCACCATTAGGAAATTTAAAACATACAACGTTATAAAGAACCGACAGTGGCAACCATCTTGGATTTCCAATTGAAACAGTCACATAACCTACGTATAGGGCTGTTCAACCAACAACAATTTTGTTTCAACTGGTGCAGGTAAGCTAAAATTGTGATGAAATAGTCATTCAAGAGTTACAGATTCTATACGTAACAGGCGGATAAGTCCCGTTGGGTTGCTCTAAAGTTATAACGCGGAGAACCTGACCGCTTTCAGATGTTTAAAGAGTGTCAGGCTAGCTCCTCGCACGGAAAAACCCCTTTGTTAATATTTCTTGGTCTTAACCAATTCTGTGCACTATTCCTGTAGCAGTCAAAAGTGTGTTCCCGTTGGCTCCCTTTTGCCGTTTTTTCTGAATAAAGCTGAAATATGTCTCGCTTGACGTTAAATTAATATTCCAAAAAATCAGTTATAACAGGCACCAAAAGGATAATTCGGATCAACTTTGTGAATATTATTAGCTTAGAGGTTAGAAAGATTTTTGAGAGGTACATAAAGATGACACACGCAATTGTCAATACATGTAGTTGAAAATATTTCCGTAGTTGTTTGTACTTAAAGAATCGACTAAGACAAATTGAGATGTGCTTGTAAATTTTGAAGTGATTAGCACACTATGTAAACTGTACTGTGTGACAAATATTCAATACGCACATTATGTAAACCCTGTACCGTATGGCTAAGTATTTCATGTTAAAGCTGTCTCGGTGGCGATTGGTCAAAGTAATTAGTCTGCAATTTATCACTTGGTGGTTGCGGCTTCAAGTTTCCATGCGGTAAAGGGTGTACTCGACTTCTTTTGTTATTGAAAAAGGAATGACAGTTTTCCTACATAAGGTTGTGTACTCCGGATTACTCCCACCATAAAACTTGACGCCATGATATAGCTGAAAAATTGTTGAAAGTGGCTTTAAAACCATACAAACAAAAACGAAACTTTTATGTTAACACTATATGTTGCCTCATTTTGAAAACTACATGCGATTCGGTGAAGACTTGGAGAGCAATAATTACATTTGCCATCGATTTCATTCTATACTATCTCTCATAGTAATGTGCAAAAATTGTGAAAAGTCCAGGCATAATTGCTCAATTTAGCACAAATAAAAAAACATGAAAAAGATAATGGAATAGTATGTGGAAAAAACGGATAAAAAACGAATATTATTTTTAAATGATAGGTGAAACTTACTATGAAAAATAAAAACAACAAAAATAAAAAAAGAACTTTCCATTTCATCGTAATCGCTGACAGGCACACTACAGTAAGCAAATGAATATCGGCTTGAACTCTCCTAATTGCAGCGCGCGCCAACAATATTGCGGCAAGCCTTTTTCTTATTTCTTTACCTCGAAGTCTGTTTTCTATCGGATTTCTTTCTCTCTGCGCCCAGAAGTTGGTGAGATGATTCACTGGTGATGTTTTTGTTAATCTATAAATTTAAAATAAAACATTTATTAAAGTGTCAGTCTTTGTTTTGGATGTATTTTTATGTTTTTTCTCAGTGTGTTTTCTGGATGTTTCCTGCAGATAAACTGAAAGCTTTGATTTTTCTACGTCAAATTATTACACCTTTTGCGGAATTTTGTATGAAGAAGCTTTATTTTTATGTGATAACTCTTCTTATATGGCAACCACGCTTTCGAAGAACAAGTTCATGGCGACCATTATTTAATTTATCTTTAAGCATTCAAACTAACACTACTGAACTGGATTTCCACTATTTCCGTACGATTCCAAATCTTATGTCGATAATTGCCGTCGGACTTAATTTGAAAAATGCTACTATAGAAATGGTAACATCAACACTATTTAAATCATAATCACGAATGTTATACCTCTATACCTTTGTAAGCATCGAAACCATAAACTTCTATGTTCTATACACTGATATAAACCTCGTTCGATGTAATTGATTCATCAAGTTTCATTAAGAAAGGTCGTAGTTACTCGTATTTATTTCTAGGTAACGATTATCTGCAATATAAATTTTGACAATGTCTGGTATGCTCGACTGACCATACATATTTTCTTCTACTTATATTTGTATATGTTTAATAAACGAACGACTTAGATCATCCATTCTTGTCCCCGCTGAATTCGTATAAATCTAGTGGCCGTTTTTATTTTTTCATCGTCTGCTTCAAGTATGAAATAGGCTTATTTGCATACGTAGGCTTTAAATAAATTACTCTTTACATGCAGATCCTGACTTAACTAGAAATGAAACTTTCAAGATTAAGTGAGCTAGACATTTTGTAGAGATTCCTAAATAAATTTATGTCGTAATTAGTACCCTACAGTAGAAAATTACCAGTCTTTAACTGGTTCCAAATGATTGATTTCTTATTCTGCCAAAAAATTTTACCGAATCAAAATGTTGATATTTTCCTGGTTTTAAATGAAGATGATACTGTCAAAAATCTTTGAACATAGATTTAAGAATGTCCAGACGTCTAGAAAGGTTTGTCCCTAGTACATTTACCGGTATTCATAAGAAAAAGCTAGGAGAAATGTTTTGGTATGTAAATAAAAGTCACCATAAGGTTATAAAATTTACGCCTATACAATATTCAGCAGTGACACTCAGACTAAACAAAATTGGAATTCTAAATAACTACGACATTGAAGAGCTTGTATCAACAAAAGTAGAAAATGTTATGCCAACTCCAGATATGGGCATCTTGGGAATAATAAAACTTTAAAGTTTACACATTTTTGTTATTTGAGGGATGTAAATTTAACTAGACAATGTCGTTCTAGTGATCACCGATACCCCTTAAATTTTGCAGAACTTTTTGGGGGAAAAACTTTCTAACGTTTTTTGTCGACTTGTGACCTTGACCACTGATGGAAATCAAATGCACACTTTTTGAGTTAATGTCTGGAAACGATTTTTTTTGGGAAAAATTTCTAACATTTTGGCAAATGTGATCTTGAAATTTGACGGATTCCCCCACCCCCCCCCCCCCCCCCAAAAAAAAAAAAAAAATCAATAGGCTTCTGATCCACCTAATATGAAACAATATCTCAAGTTTCATTGAAATCCAATGCAAACTTTGAAATTATTGTTCAGAAACATCTTTTTTGTAAAAATTCTAAAGTTTTTTTATGGTGGACTTCTACCTTGAAATTGGACGGATGTCCCGAAACATCGATTTGCTTCTAACCAACCTAATATATAACAATACACAAAGTTTCATTCAAATCGGATGCAAACTTTTTGAGTTATTGTTCAGAAACAATATTTTTGTACAAATTTCTTAAGTTTTTTGTGGACTGTGATCTTGAAATTTGACGGATTTTCCCTCAAATCGATAGGCTTTTTACCAACCTGATATAACAATACCCTAAATTTCATTCAAATCCCGATGTAAACTGTTTGAATTATCATCTGGAAACCAAATTTGGACAAACGGACGGACGGATACGAGGTCCACTATATACCCCCGACTCTGTCGAGCAAGGGTATAAAAAGTGAGACTATCAATGAACAAACCAATGATGTATATCGATGATACAGCGAAGTGTGACTAGTAGGATGGTGATTTCATTGGGGACTAACAGTCTACCAGCAGAATGATGGAGTCATCAATCCTTTTATGTAATTTTAAAATCAATTATGAAAAGAGACACAACCTTTAAATTGTGAAAGCTCATTTGCATAGATGGTATGTTTGTACAAAATGATATCGGCTCCGCATATCGTATAATTGTTGTATTATCTACGAATTCTTTATCTATAAATCATCAGTGATAGTGAATGACAACACATTTAAACATGAAAATGACCAACACATTTATGGCTTGTTTCGTTGCCTTTCTTGTAATAGAACCCACCTTAGGTTTAGAGGACGATGCATATAACTTGCTGTTTCAAGACAATATGGATTTTGTCATAGACAAACCAGTGGTATTTGATCAACCATTACCATCTTGGTTACGCGGTTCATTGGTAAGCTTAACTAATATTACTGCAAGTCACACTTTTAAAATTAAGTAGGAAACTGAAGTTATAGTACACCGGAAAAAAAACACGCACACAGAAGATTTGTCTGTTTTTAATTTTAATGTGTCTTCCAATGCACTCATGATTTAGTAAATAGTTTATAAATATATTGTTATCTATTATTACATTATTTTATTTTTAATACTTGAATAATTGCATATATTTTTTGTCATGACATATCACGTACAAACATCAAATATTCTGATTTAATGTTTTCTTCTTAAAAAATGTTTAGATTTAAATGTTGCTTAATTTACTTTTACCGTATGTTACAAACAAATACATATATTATGAAATAATAAGTAACAAAGATATGTTTTATTTGTGAGCCTGGTTGGGCTTCGTGGCTTTCTTGGCTCCTCATACATAACATAAATTACGGTAGCGCAAAATGCCCAAAATATTTCTTTTTGTTTTCTTGTATTGTTAATAGTTTAATTTTAAGTTTTTTTGTAAGATCAATAGAAAGAATATAATTTGTTATTTCAATTCTTGTTATATATGTCAACAATTCAATGCAGTACAAAAAAAACCGTTTACATTTATATTCTCACAGGTACGAGTCGGCCCAGCTTTGTTTGGATATGGGAAAAGGAATTTTACACACACCTTTGATGGTTTTGGCAAACTATACAACTGGAAATTTTACGGCAATGGAACGGCGTCTTTCTCGAGTAATTTTCTGCGTTCGCAGACTTATAATCGTTCCGTAGAAAAAAATGACATTGCTAACTTTATGACATTTCAAAGTGTTATGCCACGCTTTCCCTTGCCGGAACAGGAAATGGTCTTATTGAATGGATTTGATAACACAAACGTCAACGTTTATAGAATTTGTAATGGTCAACAGAAAAATTACGAATACATTGCACTTACAGACGCTTGGAAAATCTATCAGATTGATCCTCTGTCAGTTGGAACTGTTGGTGTGGTAAACGCTCAAAAACCGCAAGGAATTGTAGGTTTTGTAAACCAAATGTCCTCAGCTCATCCGGTTCCGGAACTTGGTACTGGACATCATTTTACATTTTTGACAAGTGTTAGTGTAGTTCCTGGTATTAAAAGTCGACTGTCTTTGTTACGCATAAAGTCTTCATATGACAGAGAATTGATTGCGCAATGGGAAGTTGACAAAGCTCCTTATATGCATTCATTCTCTGTCACGCAAAATTATGTAATTTTCTTTGCAGGGCCATATTATATTAACATGATCAGAATGTTAGAATATGCCAATGCGTTTGATGGCATTGAATGGTATCCTAAAGATAATGCAACTATTTATGTGGTAGAAATAAAAACGGGAAATGTAAGGACTTTGCCAACACCAACTGCATACCTAGAACATCACGGAAACGCTTATGAAGAAAACGATAAAATAATATTTGATGCAACTGTTTATAGTGATCCATATTTTTCAAAAGTTTTGGATTTGCGTATCGTGAAATCTCCTGTACAAAGAAATAATGTGTATAGACCGCCAGAACTAAAGAGATTTGTTGTGGACATAAAAACAAACACTGTCAATATAAGTAGTTTTCAGAAGAGTAAATTGCATCCTTATACCTCGAATTTCGATCTCCCATGTATTAACGAAAACTTTCGTCATCTGAAATACTGTTATATATATGGAGTTGCGCAAAAAATAGATAACAATACATTTTCCAGAACTGCTTTAGTAAAAAAAGATGTTTGTGGTCGAAATGGAGATAAGGCTTGGGTTACCGAAAACCATTACCCTGTCGAAATGTGGTTTGTTCCGACTCCAAACGCTACAGCAGAGGACGATGGTGTTTTATTAACTCCTGTATTGCAAGGCGACACAAAACAAAGCTATTTACTAATGTTAAATGCCACCACAATGACAACTTTAAACAGAGGTTATATACCATCGTTGGTTCCATTTACTATTCACGGACGATTCTTCTCCGACTTGGTTTGATTTATATTGCAAAAATAACACATTTGTATTATATTATACACATATTATCCAAATACTAGTACCCAACAATTTTTGTAGTCATTTGATACCTATGCATCCATTTGTTCAACTGATTCTCAAAAATGCAGCTTGAAAACATTTTATTCTTCGTTGGCTTCGGTGGTCCAGTGGTTCAGGTCAAAACTGAAGTTGCAGGTTCGAGTCTGACCGCGGGCAAATTGTGCTCGCCTTAACATTTAACAAGCATTGTCAGTTTTCCTGTAGAATGTCTAAGGATACAGACCGGATACTCCAGCTTCTTTCCAAATTACACTGGACGATTGTGTATATCTAAAAAATTGCGAGAGGCGTTAAACCACAAAACAAATAAAAAATGTTATTAAGATTGGAGTCAAGCGCATCCTGTCCAAATTTCCGACTGGCATACAAAAACGTGTTAAAGGACCATCTAATGAATATTGCTGATAAGATTTGTTTCAATTGGTTAAACACATTTAAAATAACAGCCTTTAAAATCATATGTTACTATTTATAACTTGTTTTTGCGACAGATTTCTTGAATATTCAATGTGGAACTAAAAATCTAAACTTTTACTGTAGACCATCCAATGAATATATTAGTTTAGTTTCAATTTGTTTAGTGGCTTTACGGAAGCATTTTGAAACATTTTCCCATATGTCTCAATGTTAAAAACAGTATTGCAGATAAACTTTCTTGGATTTCGTATCAGAACCCACAAAACCATCCATTAAACATATAAAACAGGGTCCTGTGGTGGCGCCCATTTCTGATTGACCTAAAACACATTTTTTACAATGACAATTGAAAACGTTTAGTTTCAACCTGGTTGAAGGCTGCAAATTAAAGGATTTTTTTAACACTTTACTACCGTAATTTTCTATGTTAAATTAGTCTAGTGGCAGCAGCCATCTTGGATGTCGTATCAGCACAAAAATAAAACAAACAAGTGTGGACTGTGAGCACGCTCACAAAGGGATATTACCCCCCCCCCCCCCTTACCGCGGCTTCGCTTTCAAGTACAATTATCTCCCCTTAATGATATCCGAGCTAAAAAATATCCTTCATGCACATCTACATATAATGTACTCCTTTATGCTAAGTTTCATTAAATTTCATCAAGCGGTATAGGAGTTGCACTTACAAGGAATGTGGACAAACGGACAGACCGACAGACAGGGTGATTCCTATATACCTTGCGGAGGTGGGGGCGGGGGTTATAATTATGACGAGGACTATCCAAAAATCCTCAGTCATATAAAGTATGGCCTCGTTCCTGTTTTGCAGTTTCTGAGAAGGCATTTGAAAATTTCCCAATAGGACACCATGTTAAACTGTGTTAAAGTCCTGTTGTGGTGGTCCGTTTGCATTTTTAATTCGTACACACATTTTTTGGCTCTTCCAATGAATATTGCTCACAAGTTTTGCATCAGTTGGTTAATTGATTGTTTTTTTTAGAGATGCCTTTAAAAACAACCTTTTCTAAGGTTTCTATGTTAAATGGTGCTGCCGTGAAAGCCAACACAGTTTGAATTTGTTAAAGGGAAGCATGGAAGAATTTCCGAACAAAACAAACTAGAGGCACCCAGGAGCCTGTAATCTCTCACCTGCAACCCAGATGACTTCATTTATATTTAAATTTTTGAAATTAAAAGTTTCAGTCTAGGTGTTATAGCTTTTAAGTTACTGTGCAAAAATTAAACATTTCTTCAAAAATTTTAGTTAAGTACGATAACTCCTATAAGGTGCCATCAGACAATTTCAGAAAATTAAATGGTTTGTAGGCCTTGTCCTGTGGCGTAATTTAAAAATGTACAGTTTTACTCTAGGTGTGTTATAGATTAATTTATAATACAAAAACTGTTCATTTGTCCAAATTCATAATTAAAGGGCAATAACTCCTATTAAAAGTCATCTTGCAATTTTAGATAGCAATCATGTGTAGGGCTTCTATTGCTGATCATTTGTGCAATTTACAGTTTTGAATCTAGCTGCTATAGTTTTCAAGTTACAGGACAAAAATGGAAAATTTTATAAAAAATTTTCATTTAAGGGCAATAACTCCTATAAGGAGTCATCTGACAATTTCAGACCAATCAAGTGAATTGTAGGGCTTTTATTGCTGATCATTTTTGCTATGTATAATTTCACTCTAGCTGTTATAATTTTTAATTTACAGGACAAAAACGGAAAATTTCATTAAAAAATTGCAATTTAAGGGCAATAACTCCTATAAGAAGTCATCTGATTAGTTTCAGATTTATATGGTGAATTGTAAGGCTTGTATTGCTGATCATTTTTGCTATTAACAGTTTCACTCCAGCTGTTACAGTTTTTAAGTAACAGGATAAAAACAGAAAATTTCATAAAAAATTGTCATTTATGGGTAATAACTAATATAAGGAGTTGTCTGACAATTTCAGACCAATCAAGTGAATTGTAGGGCCATTATTCCTGATCATTTGTGCAATTTACAGTTTCAATCTAGCTGCTATAGTTTTCAGTTACAGGACAAAAATGGAAAATTTCATTAAAAATTGCCATTTAAGGACAATAACTCCTATAAGGAGTCATCTGACAATTTCAGACTAATACAGTGAATTGTAGGGCTTGTATTGTTGATCATTTTTGCTTTTTTCAGTTTTACTCTAGCTGTTATAGTTTTTAAGTTACAGGATAAATAGGGAACATTTCATTTTAAAAAATGTCATTTAACGGCAATAACTCATATAAGGAGGCATCTTACAATTTCAGACCAATTAAGTGAATTGTAGGGCTTTTATTGCTGACCATTTTTGCCATTTACAGTTTCAAGTTATATTGTAAATACCAAAAATTTTGTCAAATATCGTCAATAAAGGGCAATAACTCCTACAACAAGCCAATGCACAACTTCACACTAAAAGCAACTATTGTAGACCTTAATTTGCTGATCAATTTGAAGTTGCGGTTTTCTCTATAGCTATTATAATTTTTGAGATAAGAAAATATGCTACCTGAAATTGGTACTCCCAATTTAGCACCACATGGTGAGGTGACAAATAAAATTTCAAGTGGTTGAGATAAGTAGTTCCGTAGAAAATTGTTATGAAGGACGGACGGACTGAGGTAAACCAGTTTACTCCACTCTTCTTCCAAGCGGGGGTATAAAAACATTAACATACAAAACAGCTTTAACCGGCAAAAACATTCTTTCAACATTTTCCCCATATAGTCCTATGCTCAACTAAGTCATGATGTTGCTTCCAATTTTAATTGGCAATCAAATCTCTGGTCAGGTAAACTGAAGAAAAACAGCATATGAACAAAAAAAAACAATTAATTTCAAATTTATTTTTTTTTTTTTGGAAAAATGACAACAATGTGCAATTTTCTATGAAAATTAAAACATTTACATTCTTACGAAAATTTCACTTGATATATCAGCTCACCAGTATAATGACCAATATGGATTCTGAAACATTCACACAAAGACAATTAAATGAAAAAAGCAGTTTTCTTGTATGTCTCAAAGAAGATCGTTTAAATTACCCCTTTAAAAAATTCCATATTTCTTGCACAATCTTCCAATCACCTTTACAACAAAAATAACGCCCCTATTCAAAATATACAATTTTGAAGTGTGTTTAATTTAAAGCCTACAACGAACCATAAAAACCTCACATTTCCTACTTGCAAACTTGAAATGACGACAGACACCAAGCTGAGGTAAAAGCCATAAACACTTTCATACATGGCAATTCATAAAATAGATTCATCATGATTTTCACATTAGCAACAACAAAAATATTAATACCATGCATTTTTAAAACAAATAATAAGTCTTGTTAGCAATCAATTTTATATTGGCCTAATTACATTTTCTAAGGCAAATTTAAAAAATCAACAAGGTAGTGTTTAATGCAAGAATAACAAAGTACTGACCTTGTTTACGTCTAACAATACGTAAACAAGAGTACTGCAGTACATTTGTTTTTTATTCAAAATTTATAAATAAACAAAATCAAAATAAATCTCGAGACATATGGTACTGGCATTTGCACATAAATGGACAAATACACGCACATATATATATTTAACTCCATGTCATTTCGCAAGTTCAGCTATTTTTATGAAAATAATTAATAAATTAAAATCTTAAACTTTCAAGACAAACACCTTACAAAAAAGCTTCCATTTATTATAATCCATTCAGTGACAGAATCAATATCACAGTATCATAGTAACTGTTTTATCAAATTCTGGTACATGTATCAGTATACCACTATCAAACAGTGACATTTTTTTTTATTCTTTTTTTTTCTCCTTGTCAAATAATACCAAAGCTATCAAATGGTTCACCAAAAAAAATATATTGAGCTAAAAAAATTAATGTCAAGTAAAATATTGAAATTGGGACATTTTGTCATGATGGATAATTATTGACTGCCAAATAAGGTGTGTAAACCCAGGATGTTGTCCTCGTTTAACTTGACTGTTTTCCAGACACAAGATATTTTTATATACGTATATATACAATTAGGACGTATAATTTTGTATTAACATTTTAATATGCAAGGAATGTTGGTGAATCCACTTTTCTTTTTACCAGGATATGACCTTCTTTGGGACAATTTTTACCTACAGTTAGTCTTACCTGACCAGTAAATGTGCATGTCATCAACTACTAGCAGCAAATCTAATAATAGCACCACAATAAAGCAACTGAAAATCTCATTCATTTACTTGTATTCTATAATTAGAGGTGTAGAACAGACCCTGATAACATTACAACATGCAAATGTAGATTAGAGACCTTTATCATAACTTGCATTCTGTTATGCACAAAACATTTATTGAAGATTTCAAGTTTTTAAATGCAAACAATGTCACAGAAATAAATGATCTGAGAGGGATAGTATGGAATTGATTCTTTTCTTTTTTGATAATTTAGACTTGGGACAGGCTGTTCCAGAAAGTTATACATGGAGAATACCCCAATCTTTTCTGTTGGTGCTTACTTGTAGACGCAAGAGATAGAACAGTCAGTATATCATAGGCAGCTACAAATATTGCCGCCTAACACCCCTAAAGAAATTGTTTAGGACCAGTACTTATTTCAATGTGCTAAAAATGGCATTAAACGACAAAAATACAACAAGGGTGAAAAAAAAGCTTTCTTCAAAAACATTCCATACATAAAGATTAATCAATATTATGTTTATCAAGTGCATGTATTTTTATCCTAAGTTTCATTGCATCAACTAGATTTATAGTAAAAACCATTACCATGACAACTTACATCCAAACATATCACACATCAACAAATAATACTTCTTTCACAACACAATCAAGCATTCATAACTGGTCTATACAAAACACCCTTCTTATCATAAATAACTAGAAAAGAACGTTTTGATTCTAGTAGTTTGACAAATAATAAATTGTGAATTTCAAGCAATCACAAATGTGTTGGTCTAAATGAGTGGGATCTTAACTGCATTGTACAAGTGAAATTAATTAATCCAAGCAAAAATATATTTTGTTGTTACAATGATTTGTTGTGAAGTTAGATAAAATTTAGCTTCTCCATGCAATAATTATACCATAAACAGACAAATAATGATGTCTGCAATATAAAAAAAAAAAAAAAAAAAAAACCAAACAAAACAAAAAACAAAAATGGGAAGCACAACATGAGCAAAATAATTTTGGCTATTCCAGAAAATAATGTAATTGGATATGTATTGTTTGGGTTACAGAAACTAAACTATTTTATTAGAATTGTCCTTAATAAATGCAGCCTTAAATATACTTTAATACTTGCCAATAAAGACACCGAGATGCTTGTGGCAGCCACAACAGATCACAGTAAAATACAATATTCATTTAAATTTTAAATAGCTAAGGGATGGGCCAATAAAAATGGCATAAGATGTGGATGCTTCTTCAATACCCACACAACACAAAATTTCCTCACAAAAGAAGATTTTAACAAATGAACACTTCAATGAATTTGGTTACTTACAATCCAATTTTTTGCATCAATAATAATTTTGAAAAATCTAACCGCCCATAAATGTCCTTCATTGTTTCTTAGTAGTCATACCAAAATTAGAAAGCCAAGAAAATGTCCATACTGAACATGTCAATGGTCAAAATTGGTCCTAATTAAAGTTTTAATTTCAACGGTTGACATAACACATGATTACTTTTATAGTCCACAGAATGCATAATTCAGGAAATATATAAATCAACAATGAAAAATTTAATGGTAATAGCAGACAAAAAATGGATACTTCAACAATTTTCTGTGGTTTCGATTTTATTTATGGGCATTTTGGTGGATAGAGGAAGAAGATCAATTTGTTGAAATTAAGGTCAAAAATACAATAAATGATTTATAGGATAATTAATTGGGCGGAGTGAATATCCAAAATATGATCATGAGTGCCGCATAACGCATCTGATTAAACGAGTGTGCGGAACTTGTTCCGCGCACGAGTTTAATCTGATGCTTTATGCGGCACGAGTGATCATATTTTGGATATTCACTCCGCCCAATTGATTATCCTATTTATTATATAGATCAAAATTGTTTTCGTAAAATTTTCATGCTTAATCCTAAATTTTGTGAACGGCGGATGAATATCTGTATAGTACAAAACCATTGTGACGTTTTAGCGGGAAAAAACCCGAGAGTGAAAATAAACGATAATTTTCACATGTGATTTACCGTGATTTCTGTCACTCGGAAAATTTCGATATTTCATCTCTATCTATATAATAATAAAACTTTTTTTTTTGTGTGGATATTTTTGTACATTTGGAACAATACAAGTTTTTACATTTTGTGCTATTGAAATATTAGCAGCTATGTTATTTAAAAAAAAGTTATAAAGTGTGACTGTAATTAAAACTTATTAAAATTTTATTTAATATAATTTTTAGTGGAATTCTTAAATCTGTGTTTCAATGTGTCTATCTAAGTTTATTCAAAATAGTATCCAACGAATAAATTAATCTACATTACTTCATATCCACTGAATAAAAAAGAATCTACAGTACTATCCCAATAAAATCGTGGAATTATTTGTACATTGTGATGTGATTTCTTTCTTCTAACAATGCAGCATGAAAATGCTGAATGGTTTTAAAGCACTCACATGACATAACAATCAACAATGTCATGTTACAAAAAAAAAAAAACCACAAAAAACACCATTACAATAGTAAACAAATTCGAGCACTGTCACAATTTCGTACAACGAACTGGTTATCTTGGAAATCATCAGACGACTTTATAAAAAATCTACATCAATTTAAATTTAAATTTAAAGAATTGCACCATCATACCCTTGGAAGGTTTTAAAAATACAAAACCGAAACAGACATCACTGTTCAATTTCACCATTCTGCATCACCATTAGCTTTTTGGAAAACGAAGTCTCTGCCATTGAGATTCATGATGCCATCTTTTAAATAAAATTTCCACTTGTTTTTATTTCTGTTTATCTGCAAAAAAAGTGTTAATTGAAACAAAATTATAATTTGTAAACAAAAATGTTATTATTTAGCACCAACTGTTGGTTTTTAAAGTGTTCCCTATTATGTTTCGCCAACCTCTGCTCTTGTATCTTCAATGTGGCAATAAAACTACAAAGATTTTAAACCTAACCAACCTTGGTTTTATGGAATGCCAAACCTCCTGGTTCCATCACTGTAGTGTGCGAGTTGGTTTGCTGGTGAAAAAGGCTGGGTATGATACTAGAACGAATAATCATACCCTCGCTTTTTTTTTTGGGGAGGGTATGAATAGAGTCCCATTACTCGTAATGTAGCAGAGCGGGAGTGAATCATTCCCGGCAATTTGATGTCCAAAAGAAGTTGCATATACAATTAGATGTGATCGATCTTGATATCTTTCGACAGTGTCAACATTGTTTTATCGGTTTTGTGTTTAAAATCGATCATTATTGATATGTGATGATAGTTATTGCCGTTTTTAATAACCCGTTGTGTTTTGTGTATAAATTGACATTCGTGTCTCTTTTCAAGTACGTTTACTACATGAAAAACTTTGAGAAACCCTAAAATGAATGGCCAGTTGCAGCTTGGGTAATACAAATGTAAATTACTGGATTCTTTACACGTTTATAATAAAATTAGGTCACATAATCCATATACGGAAAAATGATCAACATAACATTTACCACGTGCATCATCAAAGACGAAAAAAAAGAAATTTCTTCAATAAAGATCGTTTCCCGTTAGTTTCACAATGTCTAAAGCTTTAATAACATAAAGAAGATGAATACTATGTTTGAATTTTGCATAAATAGATGGAAGTTAGAATTTTTTATTTGCTACATTATTCTGCTGTTAATCAGATAAATCACAAAACTAACTTCGGATTATAACGGCAGTAAAATTCGGCGTAGGTATGATATACCTTATTAGTAAAAGGTGTATCCAAAGATAATTGCATAGCAATCTACATGTACTGAATTCAGAAATTTGGTTATATTCAGTAACATTTTGATGTGTTGAAAAATAGAACCAAGTTTATTCTTTATTAGTAACTCGCTACAATAACCAGTAACTTTATTACCTTATCATACTGGCAAACAATCCCATTAAATCAAATATTTAGTTTGTTATAACCCCAAACTATTCTACAGACAGTCATCTGTGTCAAATCACATAATTACCTTATCATACTGGCAAACAACCACATTGTCTGTGTCAAATAAATCTGTTGGGTCTTCATCACTGACATCATCCTCAGAGTTCAATGGTTCCTGTAAACAGACATAAATAAAATTGTCGTACTCCACATTTTTGTGCACAAAATGGATCATTGGCTCAAAACTGTCCTATTAAATTGCACGGAACATGTACTTTGGTTTAACCTATCTGTGTGAGAGATATAATTAAAGAGGAACCCTAGATGGTATTTAATCCTGCAATGGTCATATGAAAACACCTAAAATGAATGTACTGAATGATAATTCTGATATGCATATTCATTGACACTGCAAAGTCTTCTGGTAGTCATACTAGCCACAGGCAAATGCTCTAAAAAGTAGATGAGACAGTATTAATATTTTTAGATATTTTACGTTTCAAAATGGAGAGTAAGCATTTCAAACACTTCGAGACTTTTCTTCCTACTATGTAAATCAACTAGAGAGAATTCCCATGACTCATGGACAAACATAACATACATGACATTGTTGATAAATACAAAATTAATTTTGCATTTGTCACAAAATAGACATATTCAGCAATCTTTGCATTTACAAAGAAATATAGCAAAGAAAACAGACCTAGCAACAAGAGCCAAATATCAAGGGACAGTTACAATCAAGATATAGACAAATGTAACACAAAAACCTAAAAAAACAAAAAAAACGGAAAGAGAGTAACCCGAACTCTATAAAAACCATGGGTGCACTCAGGTGCTCCGGACGAGAAATCAGTGCCTGACTATAATTAGACACCCATCAAGTTACTCATTGTTATGTCTAGGGAAAAGTGAAATCCAGGAATAGTAATCACTACATATGACTTAGTGAAAATACTGATGAGACACTGATTCCCATAACGATCAATCAAGTCATGGTGACAACAATAGAACTTCTGAAGAGATACATGTAACATCAACCTAGGTACAACAAACCCTTGTTTGAGTAGATTAGCAGTCAACAGCAGTGAACAGTCTAGAAAATCGGAATACCAATCGCAGGATCTAGAATAACATATAAGTTATGAAAACACAAAAGTCACAAAGGCTCATAAAAAATAGTGTATTTTCCAACAATGTATCTATATTGGATACTTAGAAATAATTTTTTAATCATGGATTTTGTGGGGTACATGGAACCTAAAGTTTGGGAGTTATATAATAAACAATAAACACTATTTTAACCTCTTCCTCTCCCTGAATTTCATCATCGTCATTTCGGTTTTCATCATTTTCATCATCATCGTTGTCATCGTCATCATCATCATCATCTTCTGAACTTGTATCATCTGCACCATCAAACTGTAACAATCCTTGAGGATTCTACAATTAAATACAATAGATCTTGTTATAAACAGGAATGCAGATGTCCTTTCTGAAAATTTTGTCACAAAAATAAACATGAAAGCTTTATAGAGTTTGTACAAAAAAGATTATTTTCACGAGTAGACAGTTCATTACTTCCAAAAATCCTCAGACTTCTATATACAACGGAATTGACAAAGTTGTGTATGCATGACGCGGCAAGCTTCTTAAAAAATATATACACAGTCAATCGGCAATGAAGAAATGAAAAATAAAAGCAATTCAAATGAGCCTAATGAGAACAATTGATTTGTAAGCATGACTGAAGTTACAAACTAATTACAGCTTAATGTACAAACATGACAAAAATATTTTGAAGTGCAATCTTTTGCAATTGTCTGTTCCAAAACCTTTCAGAGATCTGCTATAGAACTGCCACATTGTAATGATGACCAAAAACTTGCAAAAAATACATTATCCTCGTTGCATTGAATATTTATTTTTATTTATTTACCCTAAAACAGTGTGTATAGTCTGCATTTATGTATTGTCCGCACCCCTTTCTTGGACCAGAAAATTGCGGAAAAATTCTTATATGCATGTATGATCCTCACGTACAAGTTGTAACAAAACGTCCCAAGATGAAGACATCCAAGTCCGACTTGGCCACTCTTCTTAACAAGTTTTTACTTTAATATGTAATTATTTCTCTGTTTAAATATCATTTATGTTTATACATTTATTCATTTCTAGTGATTGTAGTAAATTAAATTAAAAATAGAGCATTCTCATATCATCTATTTTGATCGTTGTTAAAACGGAAAATCACACATTTCGAAACCAAAACAAGTTGTCAACTTTGATTCATCAACCAAACAAAGAAAACAAAAAGATAACACGTTTTATTTTAATCCCTGAATGATTGCAATCAAAACATCGATCTTCAAACACTTGAGGTTACATAACGATGCCATTTGCATTTTACGCAATACAGGCTACACATCTACTATTTTCGTATCTGTTTTAATTTTTATTTGTCCTATAGAATTAATGTAATATTACTAAAATAATTTAAGTAAAAATTAATATCATAACAACGCATACATATGGAAGTTTGTAAAAGAATTATGTTAGAATAGTACGAAAATACATCGTATGACACTACAACAAAATGGCGACTGCCATTGACAACAATCAACGGGACAAAAAAAAACCCGATCGAGTCTGTATTTATGTATAATCAGCACCATTCCGTTCAACTAAAATTTAAAGAAAAAAACTGCTGACAATACGACCCTAATTACGGTATTATTTATTTATTATTCAAGTGTAACAGTTGGTTATTCAAAGCTGTCCAGTAGTTATACAGACCCTATTTTGTTTTGATAACGAAACAGATGAAAATAAAGTTTTCATATCTTATCTTAGATGTGTTTCCATTCAGCTGTCAAACCAAAGAATGCATTCTTCTTAATTCTTGTTGTTTATTTAAATTAAAGAATATTATACACATGTATGATACTAGCTTAGCAAATTCTTTTTTCCTAAATCATTTGTACATGTATACTGACACGAAACAAAACATTTTTTCATACATTAGATATGCATGCATAATATATGAGGTATATATTCAGGTAGAATATGTTGCAATCTCTAATGTAATTGAAGTTAATGATGTTGTTTACTCTCGTCAACATTGTTAGATAATAGCATTTTGTCATCAACTGCATCATAAAATGACCCTTAAAAATTTTTTTTTGACTTCCTTAACCCAGCTGTAGAGGGTTATAATGACCCCTACTTTAATATTCAAAAACACTGCATCTATACAGTTTCATGCTATGTTAACAATTTACAAATAAAAATCAAAGACAGAGAGTCAGTTAACAGGAAGTAGGTGAGCGACAGACCTAAAATTTAATCCCACATTATGGGAGGCCATGCTGTACTGCATACCAAATTTCAAGAGAATTGTGATTAGTTGTTGCTGAGAAAACTATTACGAAAAAATTTTTCCACTCCCGCCCGCCCAACATTCACCATACAATAAGCCGCATTTGCACTCTGTGGAATCTGGCCAAAAATGTACTTAATGGCATTTGGGAAAGAACTAAGCAAAGTACATGACAAAACTTGAATATGTACAAATTTTAGTAGTGTGCTTGATAAATTGTTAAATATTGTTAAAATGGTCAAAGTCCAATAACTCATACAAAATTTGATGACTTTAAAATCCACACATCAGAGCAATAACTATCAAATATCAAAGACATCTATTGAGGGGTTTCAGAGAAGATATGTCCACAAGATCTATAATTTAATAACATTGCTAAAATGGCCAAAGTCTCATAAATCCTACAAATTTGGATGAATCAAGATGGCAGTGCACAAATCAATCTGTCAAGCCGTTTCAGAGGAGACGCATCCACAACTGGTGAATAAATAGGTGGCAGTCTGCGTAAAGTAAAATGTTGTTTATGTTGTAAATGAGGTTCAATGCCACTTTCTGTAGTTTTTTCATCTACATTGCCAGCCAGTTTTTATAGTGAGTTAGCTGGAGTACCCCAATCTAATCATTACCATTAAAATAAAACATGTAACATTCTAATTACCTGACTATTTTGGACTACAGTGGGCACCTGCCTTTGTACCAAGGTGGCTTGCTGTGGTATGGTGGTAACAAGCTGAGCTTGTTGTTGCTGAGGAATTGCTCCTTGTATAATAAACTGTCCATTACCTGCAAATACCAACAGTAAAGATTTAGAACCATTTTGATTTGCTGCTAAAAAATTATAGCAAATAATTATACATACTAAAACTAATATAGTAGGTGCCACTGTTAAGTGTTTCTTAATGACTCCTTTCTTTCAGCTTCACTCTTGACTAGACTTATTTCACTTATTATCAAAAAGAAATACAATTTTAACTTATCAACTATTTGTTCATTTAGGATGCCACAGATATCATACCATATACCAGTATAAAATTTATCCAGTATAAAGCATAATTTTTTTATGAACAAATGTAACAAGATAACATTACACCTCTGGGATTTCAAAATATCCATTTTGTTATAGACACACAAAATGTAAATAAAAATATGTTCAAATTTTATACACAACTCCATTTTATACCAAGGATGTCCTTATGAGTTTTACAACTACCTTTAATTAACAATTCAGAGCATTTTTAAATTGCCCTCTCACAATAGGATTATTTTTAGCACAAGGATTCATGCATCTGTCAAGTAAAACCTGTCACTTTACTAGAACACCACAGCTTGGTTAAAATGATAGAACCCTTTGTAAATTATATAGTGGTCTTCAATGACAAGAAATAAACATTTTTGGAGCTCAAAATATATATACATGTATATGTATATACTAAATCCCAGTGGCTGCACTGGGCTTCAACAATTGCTCCAATTGCGATTTTTTTTTTCATTTGGCAACAAAATATTGTGTCTGGCGATTTTTTTGGCACCTAGGTTTTAAAGAGTTTAAACAATGCACACACATGTTAAATTTACCATAATTAGTGATTGTATTATTTACGATCCTTCGTCTGCTTTCTCTGGTCGTAAATACACGTGTATTGTGTAGTATCCAGTGACGTGTGTTATTTGGAGTTATAAAAACGGAGATCAGCAAAAAATGAATAAACAAAGTTATCTGATGAAAAGCAGCTTTTCCTGCGTCAGAGTTAAATAGAAGTGTAATAAAGCAATTAATGCTGTTAATTAATGAATAGAAATAACAAAACAAACTTATTTTTGTAGTAACATTTTTGTTATAATGTAATTAAATACTGATATGAAAACTGACAACATAGTTGTTGTCAAGTGATTTCCAGACCGAATGTCCGTCTTAATTTGGGAATTAAAAAACTCTCACACATGCCTAGATATACGATCTTACATTAGTACGAGTGGATTATCGGATTTCTCCAATCAAGATAGTTAAATTTCCATAATTTAACTATCGAGATTGGAGAAATCCGATAATACAAGAGTACTAATGTAAGATTCTGTTTCTCTAATTTTAAAAAGTAGTAAATTTGCGAAACGAAGTACAAATTCTCCCAACCCAAATTTTATGTTCATGACATGAATACGCGGTAAATTGAAGGCGTTTTGTTTATGATGTCATGAGTTCTTATTGAGACGTTATTATTTTTAACCAATCAAATGCTGAGAACAACAAATTCACTAGTGACGAGAAACATTTTTTCCACACCAGTCAAGCGGTTGAAATATTACGTCAACATTAGAGAATTCAATGTTCAGTATATTGGTGTTATGTTCATTCATAATGATAGATGTTTCCAATAAATTTAATTTTCTGGTAACAAGAAATCAATCACACATCTTTACATGATTAAAATAAACTAATTGTACGGGCTGCTTGAGATCAAACTATTGAAAAAAAAAAAATTAAATCAAACTATTGAAAAAAAATAGGGCATCTAATGGGACATTAAATGATACCCCGCCACGATATTCATCAATAGTTAAATATATTTGTATATACTAGTATACTATACTGTATATACTATACATCCACTAGAATACAGAGACAGAAAGAAATGAGTTATCTTTCTTAGACCAGAAAATTTCATTATTGTCAAATTTAGAAAATTTATAAAGTGGCAAAACTTCAATAATATTTTTCCGATCATCCTGAAAATTGAACTTGACCTGTATTTTATTGTACTGAACAGCTGTGCAAAATATTATTCAAATCCCTTGAGGCGTTTTCAAGTTATCATCTGGAAACCTTCGGGGGTATTTGAAAATTTATAAAGTGGCAAAACTTCAATAATATTTTTCGGATCATCCTGAAAATTGAACTTGACCTGTATTTTATTGTACTGAACAGCTGTGCAAAATATTTTTCAAATCCCTTGAGGAGTTTTCAAGTTATCATCTGGAAACCTTCGGGGGACAGACGGACTGACGGACAGACACTGAACTAAACTGAGGGTATAACATAATACCTCGCCACTTCGTGTGGCGGGGTATAAAAATTAAAGAGTCCGCCAAACTTGGATTTCATCCAACAATATTTTCAGTGTGTCTAACCAAATGTCATATATGTTAAACAATTTTGCCAGGTCTTATACGGGTCTAATGATTTCTAATCTGGCGACACTTTTATAAAACTGGCAATGGAAAAATGCAGTTGGTGATTTTTTTTAAGCCAGAGCAGCCCCTGTAAATACTTACTAGTAGGTAATAATGTAAATCCTTGGGCTGCTAAAGCTTGAAGCTGTTGCTGGAACACACCCTGTGGTAATGCCATTGCAGCTACTGCTGCAGGTTGACTCTGAAAAATATTTATACCATAATTAATCTTGTAATCTCCCCAAACAATTAAAAATTGTGAAGTTAAGCTTTGTTATAATAAGTGCACATGATGAAACCACAAAATTCAGCAACCATGAAGCAAATTTTTTTTGAAACCGTTAAAATTATATAATAAAGTACCATATCAGCAGTATTCTCTTTTAGACCAGTATTTGGTAATTGCACTTGGGACTGAAATGACACTATTGCTGACAGCATCACAGGACTTGGATCGAATGTGGCAATAATTCAAATGCAAATTTGAACTAACATACATGTAACACTTAACCCAAGACTTGAAAAAGTTTGTTCCTTTATAAGTTCAATTTCCATCATAACATGCAAAAGTTATGGGGGGGGCCTCCATGGACAGATGGGTAAGGTTGTCATCTACATTTACTATTGATCACAATACTTGTCAACACTTAGGTAGCAGGTAGGAGTCTATCAGTAATATGCGCTCGACCTCAATTTTAATTGAAAAGGATTCTTTTGTATCAATTCTTTGGATTACTAGTACTTCTCCCCAAAACAAACTGGATGACATGATATAGCAAAAAAAATTACTACCAATGACGTCAAATACTATTTAAACAAAAACAAAAGTGATTACATGTCAGTGTTCTGCCCAAGGTGTACAATTTTGTAATCTGAATAAAAATCCTATCTTTTGGATCAAGCTACCTGCTGTCTAAATTAACCATTTTTTGTTTATGTTTTTTTCAATGGTAACAAAAGTTCTTGCTAGCCTTAATAATGAATGTTGGTACACAAAATTCTCCCTAACCTTAATTTGAAATGTTCTGACACAAAGTTCTCCTAACAGTAATTTGAAATGTTCTGACACAAAGTTCTCCCTAGCCTTAATATGGAATGTTCTGATGCAAAGTTACCCCTAGTCTTGATATAGAATGTTCTAACACAAAGTTTTCGCTGGCCTTAATATGGAATGTTCTGACACAAAGTTTTTCGCTGGCCTTAATATGGAATGTTCTGACACAAAGTTTTTCGCTGGCCTTAATATGGAATGTTCTGACACAAAGTTTTCCCTAGCCTAAAAATGGAATGTTCTGACACAGTTTTTGCTGGCCTTAATATGGAATGTCCTGACACAAAGTTTTCCCAGCTTTAAAATGGAATTCTAGCCTAAATATGGAATGTTCCGAGACAAATTCTCCATGGCTTTAATATGGAATTCTAGCCTAAATATGGAATGTTCTGATACAAAGTTCTTCCAAGCCTAACTATGAAATGTTCTGACACAAAGTTCTCCCTAACCTAAATATTAAATGTTCCGACACAAACAACAATGTATGCGCACACAAAATATAACTTTGAAAGCACTTAATATAATTTTCTGTAGGTGATTGGTTGGTGGTTGAAGGTAAAAAATAAAGATTGTTTTCAAGGAAACAACAAGAGAAAAATAAAACATCATATAAGTTCTGAGAATGACTGAAGAACATCAAACTTAAAAGTTTAGTACTTTAAATATGTACCGGTAAATGAAATAAATGGAATTTTTATAGTAGTTATTTGGAATTTCTTGACTCCAAAATATTATGTGTACATTTATATTGCCTACAGGTTTAAATGTGCTATAAAACTCTGTCAAGAAATGCAATACAAGTTAAAATTTGTCAATTTGAAGAAAATCACATGGCCTTTAGAAAACCTGGGCAGAACACTGATTTTGGAGAGGATATCAACATACACGAACTAAGTAGTTAGCAGAGCTCAGTTGGTTCTCTTTGTTGTAAAGCTAAAATAAAAATGGGTAGGACACTTTAAATCTCATCACAAAATACCCACTTACTGACTGTGAGCACACCAGTGGATATTTTCTCGGTTTCATAAATATGTAATGTCTTATTTTGATTGGTTCCTAGAACTTATATCGAGAAATTCACAACCAATCACATGACAAACATGATTTCGGTCAGTAAATGTGTCGTTTCCATAAAGATTGTTATTGAGATTTTCAATCCACTTCATGAAAACTTTCCAAAAAAATCGAAGAATGGACACAGATGCCCCCGCAAAATGAAGTCCCAAACAGAAAGTAGTTGTCTGACAGGTCTGAAAGTCACTTAGGACGTACAACTTGTGATACTGAACCACCCTGCCATATTTCAAATTGATCTCAACAAATCACAAAACTTAAATTAGGTTTGTATGGCAGTATAATTTGGCTTTTGTTCACAGACAGTCGCGGGGCATAAAAAAAACCTGCACACTTTAGTCTAAGAAAAGAAATATTTATTTTGGATTGTTTCACAAGTTAGCCTAGGTGAGTAAGTGACAGCATAAGAAGAACAAGACAATCCATGTGTTTCTAACACTGTTTTTATCTTTGAACTGGATTAAATACTGTATAAATACAGTAAATCTGTGTAGCTACAATATTACAAGACCAACTTGGCTCTTACAAGTAGTACATTCAGTTAAAAAAAAATAGTAAAAAGTAAATAGTTCTTTAAACGGTCTTGAATGTACAAATGTACACTATATTGCCAGTACCTTTTCATGTAAATACATGTATATATGTATGTAACCATGTAACTGGATGTATTACTAAAGCATACAGTTATCATGTACAGGTGCTGTAAATAGGCATGTATAGTCCACACCCCTTTTGTAGACCAGAAAATTGCGGAAAAAATGTCTATATGTATGTACAATTCAGATGTACAAGTTTTCACATAGAGCCCAAGATGAAGACATCCGAGTTTGACTTTGTTGTGCTTTTTAAAAAGTTCATAAAAAAGTTATACAGTAGTCCCCCTCTTATACGATCCCTTCGCCAGCGACCACCAGCTTTATCCGGCCAAAACCCTGATGCATTTGGTGTTTCTAACGTAAAATTACCTCTCCCGAACGACCACCCCTTAAACGGGACCAGCGACCACATTTTTTTGACACAACAACGTAAATTCCCCTCACGAACGTCCATTTTCACTAACCGGATGATTATTTTGGATGTCTCGAATAGAACGTGATTTGGTTTTATTATCGTAAACCAGTTCGGAAACAGTTCAACAAGCGGTAAACAAAATGTCGAAATCGTGTAATAGAAAGGTTTTTAAGCTGGATTGAAGGGAAAACACGTAGGATACAGTAAATTAGACAGAACTTTAATAAACTACGAAGTGGAACCTGGGCAGATAATAAAAGTGATAAAAACAATGATAATGCAGATGAAACAGGAACAGAAACATTCACTGTTAAGAAGACTTGGAATTGTTATATTATCATTACACATTTTTAACAGATAAGAACTGCACGAATTCTTTTTTATTTTTATTTATAATGAATAATAAAATACAAATATTTATTTTGTGTGATTCTTAATTACTTCACAGCTTTTGCTGCTAATCAACCGACCAAGCTCTATAAACCTGTATAAATTGTATCCCCTCAAGAAAGACCACCCCCATTATAAGACCACTTTCATGACTCGGATGGGGTGGTTTTATAAGAGGGGGACTACTGTAATTGGAATATGAAATTTATTTTGTCCTGCAATACCAATTATGTTTATAGTTTAATTTATTTAATGTGCTGGTAATAAATAAAATATTAATTAGTGCATTGCAATATTGTTTTTTTCCGATTGTTGTTAAAATAAAGTCAACAGATTAAACATATTCCGAAACCAAATCCATTTGTCAATTTTCATTAATCAACAAAAGCAAAGAAACAACAAGATTACACAATTTACTTTAATCCCTTATCCAGTGCAATCAAAACATTGATCTTCAACAACTTTGGTTTACTTGCACTGGATTAGTAATGACACCATTTGCATTTTACACAAACAATAAAGCATCTATTTTCGTACTCATTTATCATCCAATATAATAAATATCTTCTTACATGTTGTAGTTAAATTTTATTTAGTCATAAAAAAAAATACATGTGTTTCCACCCTACCTACCCTAAAGGTTTTTTTGCCTATTCTGGACAAGCACTATTAAAGTCAAAATGTTACTCCTATGAAAACCAGTCAAAACTTAGAAAAAAATAAAAAGTTTTGCCTACCTACTGACCCTGTTTTTCAAAAGCATGTTAGTGGAAACAATGTTTTTTTTCTTGGCCTTAATAAAAATTAATATTAATTCAAAATATATATATTTAAGTTGAAAAAACTCTTCCTGAGTGTGCAGTTTCGTATAATCCTAACCCTTCCTTCTGAAACGAGAGTAAAAGAAGAAAAATGCAGACAATGCGCCCATTTTTACTGTAATAATTTCCATTTAATGCAAATAACATGCACAGTAATGCTTCTGATTAATTTTCACATACATGGCCGCCTGCCTTACAAGGCCTTTCAGTTATAAAGAAATGACTAACATACCATATCTCCTCCTTGTTGTGTAGCTATATGTACAGGAACTGACAATGACTGTGCTGTAAACAAATAGAAAAAAAGACTCATGTACAATGAATATCAACACCTTTCTTCTTCATTATTTAAAATCTACAGTAGACTACATGTACAGCGGCAGTGTTGTTTAGGTAGTTAGTCATGGATTATTGATCCATAGACTCCAGACAAGGTGTGTTATGTTTCAATTTTGATTGTGAGGATTGCTATATATAGTTTTCCAGTGGCAGGTTTCCAAAGCTTCTTATAATTTCATTATTTAAACATGGTGGTCATGACGAAACCAAAAAAAATTGCTGAAGCTGGAGTCTAACATGAAACAAATACCTAAATACTAGAAAATTGTATTGCCATTTTACACAATCTCTGTAAATTTCTTAATGACCTGCAGTGTAATAACCTTCATTATATCTTTTTTACAAAAATCAAAACATTATATCAGCCATACTAGTATTTCTCAACATGTGACAAGAATCACTGGTATTTTTATTATTTGCACCTTATTACGTCACCCACCTTGTGTTCTAGGTTGTGCATGTTGTGGCATTACTTGTGATGTGTATTGTATCGTTGTAGGTAGCTGAATTCCTGTATCAAGCTCAGACACAGCAGGTTCTAAAGCTTTTGACTGGTGCAGCTTGCTTTCCCATAACTAAATAAATCAAAATAGAAAAGATAGGGCTAATTGTTCAAGAACAATTAGAAAGGTCTTTCCCAGATACCTTTATGAAATTAATTTTTCTTCATCTCTTGTTGTGAACTTGACTACATAAGTTACTGAACCATTTTTTAAGCGGAATTGACTATTTCTGTGGTCCTGAGTAAAGAAATACATGGTTGTCAAGGGACTTTCGTGGCCGTTACTAAGGACAAAATGGCACTTCCGGTTGTAAAATGACATATTTCAATAAAGTACATCATCCTGATTTAAAAAATATATGGTTGCTAAGGACTTTTTGTAATGGTGACCTGGTTGCTATGGTATGACCTTGACCTGTGACCTTTAAATTTGGGCTAAAATTGAAGGCCTTTACTTGATGATCATGTTAAACCTACATGTTTACTATATTATCTGTAACGGTTTTCAAGTTGTATGCCAAAAACTGATTAACTGAAATGAGCCAAGAGCCCGAACTCGAAAACGGTTCATCGTACAGTTTCGGACCAAATGTATCAAATGAAGGCCTTGATGAGAGGAGTATTTTTCCCATTTATTGTCTTCTTCTATCTTTTATAGTTTTTGAGTTGTAATGATAACAAGATTGGAGGCCTAAGGTCGAGGTCACTTCTGAACTTTGACTTTGAGATTTTCTTTAAGGACATGTCACAGGACGATAAACGGTGAAGACCTTTTGTGATTTCGACTTACGGTTTGTGAGTTTTTGTGATAAGCTGAGTCCTTGAAACATTCAAGGTATACCGCTCGCCTTCGCTAGTCAGAAATTTTTAGCCAAAATATGTCATAAAGTTGTCCCAAAAGTTCCTTAACATTTGTCACTTTTTAGTTTTCTTGTATCTGTTATAGTTCCAGAGATTACGCGATAACAAGGTTTTCGGGGTTTGGGCAGATAACTCTGTAAAGAAAAATGTTTCGATTTCACAGGGTGAATTCCGAATAGACTTTCAGTGTCCAAAACTTGTTGCGAAAGACCAAAATGATATGTCGCGTACTTTTTAAACTGTTTGGGTTTGAAAGTTGGCGGAAAAAAAAAAAAAAAAAAATAATCAAAGCAAAAGCAAGAAGGTCTTCCCACTGGAAGTGGGAAAGACCTTAATAATAACAATATTCACCCTTTACTTTACTGTCCGTTTATGACATAAGTTTATTGTAACATTGTTGTTACTGACGCTGACAACAATTCATCTTTTTGTCATTTGTGTATATGCCTTCAATAAAGATGGCAGTGGTCATTGAAACTTTGGCACATTTTTTTTTAATTATTAAAACTTATACATGTACTAAAACAAAAACGGAAAAAATGCAAAAGGGAATGTGTGTATTTTTCTAATGAACAGTTTTCATGCAACTTACATGTATATATTACTCAAACCTGCCTTAAGTGACCTTTAAAGGGAAATTGTAAAAAAGGTCACAAAAGACAGGGGGTCTTTATACACAGGTAATGATGTCTGCATACCAATATATTAACACAGTCATGTTGTAAGCTTGTGAAAGAGTGAACTGTAGACCTGTATTGTTTGTTTTATTAAGTAAACAGTAAAATATGACATTTATTTTATGTATATAACGCAATTACAAAACACAATATACAACAATAATGAGTGTTTTGATTACCGCAGCCTGCAGCGCAGGTCAACTTTTTCCCCCCATTTAGTTGTTGTATTTTTTTTTTGTATTGGTTTTACTATTTTCCTCGCTCTATGTAGAAAGTGCAAGTCGGTTTAGAACCAGTGTACACCGGTTTCGAGTTGATTATTTCCCTTTGTAAAACAAAATGGCGTGATTATACAATAAACACTCGTTATGAGAAACATCACCATTTCCAACCCGAATGGCAACACCATCGAATAACAACATTGACAACTATTCAAAATTTACAGTGCAATCTGAACTTCGCTTCTAAGATAATAAAAAGTTTTCGATCGCTTCAAACTTAAGTGTTCCGTTTCCAAGAAGCTTGATATTTGACAACAATGCCAATGGTCTAAGAATCTTTTTTTTCGTCAGATAGGGTTTATTTATTGCTTAATGATTTTAACAGTCCCAATAGTCGTTTTAGACAGGTTTTCTTGGAAAAAAAACATTAACTTTAATGCGTTTTTCGAACTTTTTTTATTGTTTTAGGTTATTATTCTTTTTCTTGGATGTTTTCGGATATTCGAGCTACCGAAGTCCCCCCAGTTATTTCCTCAAGTCACCTGATGGTTCACAGAAGATACTTGTATATGATCTGGTCCAAATAATTCACCAAGACTACCAATTTATCAGTAAATATGTAATTCCAATAAAAACGGAAAACAATATGCGTATTTAACATTTTTTCAAAGGATTTACATCTTTCAACTGGATTACGCGCCATTTGTTTATTTACCGAATGTGACTAATTACCGGAAGTGAACAATGAAGAAAAGTAAAGTACAATGGCCCATAATAAAAAATTGTACTTTTTTTCATAAACAAACACTTTCAATTGGTTTCAAACTTCTTTCAAAGTGTATTGTATTTTAACAATTTTCTTATAAATATATGAGCTGCACTTGAAAGAGTAAAGATGTATAGTTATTATTGACATCATGATAAGTTCTGTAGATGGGTGTCGCATGAAGCAATTTTGATCAGCACAACTTTGTCCAAGTGGAAGTGTGCTGAACAGAAGAATTATTTCTGGGTTTAATGTTATGTTATTCTATCTATCTTCTTTGAAAATTTTGCTCAGATAAACATGGCATGTTCATAACAATCTGAAATATTACGATGTATACAAGAACTTGATGAATGATGTTTATGTCTGTAACTATACATGTACAAATATTTTTAGTTGATCTATTTTTATTTGTGAATACCTTGTATGGCTACAAGTAGTGAAGTAGATAGAAAATTGTCACTATATCTGGTGCTTTTTCTCATTGATTTTATAATGATAAAGGATATGTGCTATTTTACATTGCATACCATCATTAATAATGAAAAAGAAAGAAAAAAAAGTTAATCTAAGTGTGTAATGGTTTAAAAACACAAGAGTACTATTTAGTATTTTAAAGAAAGACTTATTTTACTGAATAGCTTTGTGGCTTTTGATTTTTTTCTCTGTCATATGTTGAATATTTATTGGAAATTTGTGTTATGTAGGGAGAACTGATACTAGTAAGTTAATACAACTATTTTTTCTGGTCTTTCATTGATACTTTATCATCCATTGATACTTTATCATCAATAATTTAAAAAAAAAACTTAAAATACACGCAAATAACAATATAAATGCACAAAACAAAAGAAGCTTTTGCAATATTTGATGCACACCCCAGAGCCGTGGTAGATACATGCATGCCTAATCATACAACAATAAACCAATCGAAAATGACAAATGAAACTAGTGCAATGATATCATATTACTTTGTACATTGCCAGCTGTGGCACAAACAAATAATGTACCTGTGTTATGAAATTTTGTTATACATGTAATATAAATATTTATTTAAGTAGAATTTTCAAACGTTTTGTTGTTGTTGCTTTAATAATAATAAACTTTAATTACAAGTGGTATAAGGGAAATAACTCAAGCAAAATAATTTGATTATATCAAGGGACTCTGTACATGTATAACCTACCCCTTCCAAATATTATCACAGACAGATGGGAGATGCCTATCCAGTCTCCTGTACCCAACTGTTAGAGATTAACAAGAGGCCCAACGGCCACAAACTGGAATTGCATTGGTACACTAAGCCTGATCGTGCATTCAAGAATTATGCTGTACTATAACATCATATATAGAATGAATTAATCAAAGTAAAGATCATCTATGATGGATGTAAGTGGCGACTCGTTTGTGGTTGTTGAGGCCTTTCAGTATTCACTTTCTCAGTAACGATGAATTCCACTTCTGTCCAGGGTTATTATCTATTTCGTTTTAAACTGGTAGAAATTATTGAAATTTAAGAGTTTAATGAGATTGGAAACATTAAGGTAGGGCTTTTCATGAAGATAATTAAATTCTGAACAGAAATAATTAAAAACCCTTGTAGATAGGGGTAAAGTAATATTTTTTACAATGTTTAAAAGTTGGCAGGTAAAGACTCAGTTTCTTCTCTGCTCCCACACTATAACAAAATCAACCCAGTATCATTCGAAAGCTGAAGTAAATCTATTTTTACTGCTCCCTGTGATCAAACTCTGATGTCTCCTTCAATTTTGCATTGAATTTATGTATAATTAAAGGGAAACAACTCACACTGACTAATAAACAAACACACTCATTTGCACCATATACATAACAAACTCTGAACATGCCTGAAACTCTATTTCAATTATCTAACACTGCCTTTTACATCCAATTCAACAAAATTTCACTACTATACTACATGCACTTCTGTTAATGCAAACTATATTTACAATATAAACAATAAATCACCTGTTTTAATTCCTGTAATACTTGTTCATCTACCCCTTCATCAAGGAAGGCTTCTCTGACATTAGCAATTACATCATCTACTACTGATCTGTATAGCCTTGGCTGAAATGGACAAAATTGACTTAAATGAAGCAGACAATTATAACAAAATTTAAAACCAGTCTTTTACACAAATTTACCCCACCCCCTTTTACACCTCCTAAAGAATCTTACACAAAGGTGAAGCAAGTGGGGATCTATAGCACTGAATGTTTTGTTGATCTGTGCTGTGCGAGATGTAAATGCTTTGAACCATACTATATGGTCGGATTGAATGGCATTTCAACAAATTTCTATCAAACAGATGAAAGTACCTATTTCTTTTGTAAACCAACAACTTTCACATCTTATACCCTGGACTCTCCATTGTTTTTTATTCGACATCCAATCAAAACCCAGAAAACAAGAATCTTGTTATGCTACCATAAAATGTTTTGTTTTAGTCATTTTGATTGCATAACACAAGGCAATATTTGGACATTTTTTTGTTTATGTTTTATTTCTGCCCACCCACATCCCCAAATAGTAAATGAAAACTGTTAAACTTTTATTTGCACCAATGAGGCAGAAGAATTTGGTCTATGGACAACAGCATTCATAATGTTCATAAGTTAAGAGAATTATTTTTATGGAGAAAAAATATCTAAGGAAGTGATACATGTATATATATAGTTGAAACACACACAACTTGTTATAACATCAGGAGAAAGTGAAATGTCCCATCAAAGTATAAAAAAGCACTGGACTGCAGAGGATTCTCTGACTACCCACTCCCATGACAGACTTCACAATATTTCACTAGTCATGGTTCAAAGAAAGCAGATGATTTCCCATTTTTTATTGTTCTTTTTTATATTAGAACTATATTTGTTGTTTAACATGTGATTTGTCAGCTACATCATGACATCCAGTTTTTAACATGTATGACAGAAGCGGTGACATCCCGGTAGTCCGACAACCCACAAGAGTCTAACAAATTGTCACATATTTAGGGGTCACCACACTCTAAAAAAGTGACTTCTCCCTGGCAGCCAAACAGGGAGAAGTCAGGTCCTGATAGGGAGACTTCAGGAGACATTAGGGAGAAGTCAGGGGGACCGTACAAATAATTAATTTCGCAGTAGTTACATACATTTTTCATTATTTACATCAATTTCCAGGATTATTTCTCGAGTGTTTTAAAACCATAACACACTTAGATTAAGTTTTTTTCTTTCTTTTTCAGGAGTGATACCCAATGAATACTGAACCATTTACAAGTATTTTACGTCCCGAAGACTATGCAAGTTATATTCTATTTGGAATCCATAATATAAAACTTTATTTATAAAGTTTATATTATATGTTTGTAAAAAAAAAATATACTGTGTCATGTGAGAAAAGGGGGGTTTATTAAAAATAAATGAGATGGTTATTTATTTTTGATAGAATGTAAAATTTATAGCAAAATTTATATAAATTTCAAACAAAACACATTTAACAAGCAACAGCTTATAACGGCTAAAATCTGGCAGGTCTGCGACAGGTAAAATAGTGCGCTACATTACAAAAACAAGATGGATTCCATTGTTTTCTCCGATTCATCCAGTATTTTTTTCTGAAAATATGAATAACCCAATAAAAGATCTGTACTTTAGTCGAAAATATACAAGAAACTCACCACCTGATTAGGTGTAGCCATAACTGTATTAGTGTATTTACGTCCGAGGAAAATCTGTCATATATTCCTCAGACAAGTGGGCTCTAAGAAAGCCGACGAAAAACTCCACTGCGTTGCTTATATAGCCCAGTATAAAACCTAGATTCACTAGGTGGCGCTTCAAACCAATAAACGTCACACGCACCTGTTTATAACCGTGATCTCGCGATAAGTTGCGTTATTTTATGCGAACCGGTGACCTTTTCCCGGGAAATTTAAAAACACTTGTTTTCGTAATAAAGGTATAGAAATTATGATATTGTTTGATTAAAATTCGCTTTACAGAATGACAATTCCGTGAAAATGGAGAGTATCGGAACATTTTTGTTGCGACATACTCTCTCTCTCTTTCTCGTTTATTTTTAGCTCAATTTATCCATAATCTGCCAAATGAAATTTGTTTCAAGTTAACTGAGCACGCTTTTTCCGTCAAAATGAAGGTCAACAGTTTATTATACCTTCTAGTGAGATATATAAAAAATACAAACCCTGGACACTTCCCCAAAAACGGGTACAATTAACAACTACATGTGTCATTGGCATTTTGCCGCTCTGTTAGATTGTGGCGGTTAAGGCCTACAACTAGATGGAGTTACCTGCCTTAGTGGTTAAAAATTATTAATATGGATATTATTTTAATTTTTATTAATATGTATGTGTGATTAGAACTTTAAAAATGGTCTTTACAATTGTACTTTGATGTTCAGTGATATTTTTAATGATTGATTATAAGTAATTAATTTAATAGTTTTGTAATTTAATGCATGGCATGATACCTTTTTAACTGTTCAAATAGATTTAGATTTATGTTTAAAATCATCTGTATTATATTGCTTTATATACGAAGCCAAAGTCTATTGAGACTATTATTATCAAGGCACAAGTCTTTTCAGACTATGGTCTATTTTAGACTTCGCCTCATGTATAAACTACATGTTAACTGCACTTCTATTTTTATAGCTTATTTTATATTTTAATAAATGTTGCAACTTTTACTTTGTCTAAATTTGCCCTGTCCAACGATGAGAGTTCAAAGACTCAGGTCCCTGTGTTCGAACCCGAACACTTTTTGTTAACAAGGGGTTGTAAGTAAACGTGTTCCTGGAGTTGTGAGTTGTTAACACAAAATAAGTAGCCACTGGATAAAATACTGCAGAGATTGCAGAAGCATGGTATAATTTTGGCTTGGCAGCTCACACTCCACGACAATTCAAAACCCCTCCTGTTACATTTTGGTGGCCAGTGTGGGGACCTGAGGTGAAATGTTTGTTCTCTCATCGGACCTGAGGCGAAACTTTTGTTCTCTCATCGGACCTGAGGTGAAACTTTTGTTCTCTCATCGAACCTGAGGTGAAACGTTTGGTCTCTCATCGACCTCATGTGAAACCTTTGCTCTGTCATTGGACCTGAGGTTATTGCAATAAAAACTAGTTTTAACAATTAAATTGTACATTTGATACGAGTTTGAAAGTTAGTTATTTTGAATTCGATAATTTGAAGGTTATGATTTTTGTCATGCCATGTACATGCTTTCAATTTAGTATATTTCAGATCAGAGTTTAGCTGATGTATGTATGTATTTAATAGTATTTGACAGTTAGATTTGAAGTAAAACCGTATGTTCATGAAAAGTTTACTTATTAGTTTATATTGTTACACACAGGCAAAGTCATGTTATTTTTATACTCATGAAACTGAGATAGATGTGAGATTGTACAGAATTAAATATTCATAGACCCATAGAAAGGGCTCGTCAATCTTTCATTTTATTTCACGTTTTTGCTTTATTTATACATTGTGTTTATGTAGATGATTAGCTTAGATGTGACTTGATCATTATGGCAGGACTAACATGAATTAAAACGCAAAAATGAGCCTCTGGTTCATGTAGTTCCCAAGGGTCTATATAAAAAGACTGGTCACGGTGTGATTGTTTATTCTTTGTGAAAGTTTCTTAGACATTCATTCTGTCTGTCATTTAGTATTAACAGTTACACAAGCCATAGCACTTTACATTGTATTTCGCTGGACGAATATTCATTGTATATGTATTTACTATTGTTGTACTATTTTGCAGAACTTCTTTTCAGTCCGAGTGACAATATATCTTAATATGAACTGATTGTTCTAAGATGTGAGTGCACGACATCTTTAGAGACTGTGATATAAACTGTGATGATGACCTGTGTTTGACGTTCCTTCTACCTTGTTTTTGGAAACTCATTATACATTCGTTTTTTTAAGGAGGGAGGAATGTGGCGGTTAAGGCCTACAACTAGATGGAGTTACCTGCCTTAGTGGTTAAAAATTATTAATATGGATATTATTTTAATTTTTATTAATATGTATGTGTGATTAGAACTTTAAAAATGGTCTTTACAATTGTACTTTGATGTTCAGTGATATTTTGAATGATTGATTATAAGTAATTAATTTAATAGTTTTGTAATTTAATGCATGGCATGATACCTTTTTAACTGTTCAAATAGATTTAGATTTATGTTTAAAATCATCTGTATTATATTGCTTTATATACGAAGCCAAAGTCTATTGAGACTATTATTATCAAGGCACAAGTCTTTTCAGACTATGGTCTATTTTAGACTTCGCCTCATGTATAAACTACATGTTAACTGCACTTCTATTTTTATAGCTTATTTTATATTTTAATAAATGTTGCAACTTTTACTTTGTCTAAATTTGCCCTGTCCAACGATGAGAGTTCAAAGACTCAGGTCCCTGTGTTCGAACCCGAACACTTTTTGTTAACAAGGGGTTGTAAGTAAACGTGTTCCTGGAGTTGTGAGTTGTTAACACAAAATAAGTAGCCACTGGATAAAATACTGCAGAGATTGCAGAAGCATGGTATAATTTTGGCTTGGCAGCTCACACTCCACGACAATTCAAAACCCCTCCTGTTACAAGATAACTGATAACAGTAAATTTAAAATAATGATAAGAGATAACAGCAATTTACATGAGAAAAAAACAGTGAGATAACGACAAAATCTCATCATAGGACAATACGGTGAGAAAATGCATACATAAATCAACGTGTCCATAGTAACTACCGGTAGTATGGGATCTTATGTATAATTCCTCCCTTCATAGTTGGTTTATTAAAAAAAACAGTTAACTTCAGACGTGTAAAAATGTCCAAAAACACGTTAACAGAAAAGTAAGTAAATAAGTAAGTAAATTTTATTTATAGTCGGTACATATATACAAAGACAACAAGACAAACATGAGCTCTAAGGAGCTCTTACAACCGACTGACATATAACTATATACACAACAATAAAAGAACATGCATGCACATTTCATTACATTACATATAAAACAAAGCACATTTACTTTTAAAATATTTTTAAAAAAATAGTGGTTTCAAACAGCACTAACAAATTAAGCAGTACTAAGATAAGCAGCACATATATAAAAATAGTTAAAAACATAAATTAATAAGTCTATATATAGCATAAAAGCATATGCAGGCAGTAATTATTAGTAGCCTAGTAGAGTTCACAAGTTATAAGTTATATAAAGCAGTTGTACAAAGAGCACTAAAATTTAAAAAACAGCAGTTAAATTAAATTAAGCAAGACAGCTATAAGCAGCATAACAATTTCAAAATTTCAGATATGAGGCAGCATAGGTATGCGACATGCACTGCATTTGCATTTCTGGTCCCCGCACCAATTTCCTAAATAGCTTTTAAATTGTGCAAATGATGCCATATTCCTGACATCATTTGGTAGTGAATTCCAAATTTGTGCTGCCTCATACCTGAAGGATTTTTTTACCATAGGTAGTAGTTCTTTGTCTTATTACCTCAGCTGTATTTATTTATCTGAAATTATATGAATTGTTTTTTATTTTAACCAAATCTTGTATCATTAATGGACTTTTCTTATTTAATATCTTAAAGGTTTCCAAAGCTATGGTGCGCATTCGTCGAGTTTTTAGTGATGGTAATTTAGATTTTTCTAGTAGGGTCTCATGTGAATTTTGATAGTCTTCATATATAAATCGACCTGCACGTTCTTGAATTTTTTCTATTTTTTAGTATTTTATTCACCACAAAAATGCCAAGTCAAAGGGCAGTAAGTAAAATTTGACATTATAAAAGAATAGTAAATGGTTAATTTTCCTAGCCTACTTAAATATTTCCCTATTCTTTTTAAAACGTTTAATTGCCTAGCAGCCTTTTTACAACTATTTGATATGTGTGTGTTGAAATTTAATTTGAAATCAATCGTCACTCCTAACAGTTTTATTTCGTCTTCGCAAGATACATCCTCACAAGTCATGGTTTCTGTGTCCACATGTGTCCACGAACCCCTGACAAACTTAGATAGGAAATTCCCGGGCTCATAGTCACTATTTTGATTGGCTACATCATACCTTGATGTAGCCAATCAAAAGCTCGCTTTCATTCGTGGCTTGGTTAGGGGATATCCCGATGTCGAAACGGATGTGTTGCATAGACCATGTGAAAGTCAATGTTTTTTTGTACAGGAGTGTTAATAGTTTGTTATTACCGCGTTATTTATTAGTTGCGTTACGTTTTCTTCCCACTCAAGAATGAGTAAGAATGACTACTGCCAAACACTTGCTTCTTTCAAGCAATTTCATTGGTTGATATTTTGAAGGATTGACGTCATAAGGAAATCTTCTAGCCCGGGAATTTCCTATCTAAGTTTGTCAGGGGTTCGTGGACACATGTGGACACAGAAACCCTGACTTACATGAGGATGCGCAAGATAATGAGATACCATTAATATCAAAAACAATATTTTTTAATTTTTTTTTCTGCCAAAAGCAATTGCTTGAAATTTATCTGGGTTTGCCTGCATTTTATTTTCCGAAAACCATTTAATCACAGAAATACTATCCTCTTCTAGAGATGAAATTACATTTTGTAAACATTTATCAGATTTTGCCAAAGTATTGTCGTCTGCATAATTATATAGGGAACATTTTTTAACAAATAAAAATACATCATTTATAAAGATATTAAAAATAATGAGTCCTAATATTGACCCCTGAGGTACACCTTTAAAGATATCCAGCATACTGCTTATATTCTGGTTTAGTTTTACACACTGTTTCCTTTTTGTTAAATAATTATTCATAAGGTCTAAAGAAGTTTTAGATAGTCCATTTGCTTTTAATTTTAGTAAGAGAAGATCGTGGGGGAGGCAATCGAATGCTTTAGATAGATCCATAAGTATCGCTGCCAAGTATTCATTGTTATCTAAGGCTTTTTTCCAGTCTTCAAGTACACGTAGCAAATAAATCTGACATCCAAAACCGAGTCTAATAGCAGCCAAAAAAGGATTAAAAATGTTTTCAAAATATTTTGATAGTTGTGTTTCAATAGCTTTTTCGAAAATTTTTAATATTACAGGTAAGACACTAACTGGTCTATAATTACTTTTCTCTAAGACACTGTTTTTTGTGAATAGGGGCAACTTGAGCTTCTTTAAGTTTATCAGGGAAAGTTGAGGATGAGATAGCTAAATTAACAATTTCAGTCAAGGGTTTTACAACAACAGGCTTTGCTAGATGCAATAGTTTTGGGGATATACCATCGATTCCCGTGGCCTTCTTTACATTTATTTTATTTATGCATTTAATAACAAAGTTTTGGTCTACCTCAGAAAACTCGAACTTATTATTTATTAAATTTGGATAATTTTCTGTTATTGCTTTTATGCTAGAGTGATTTTCATCGAAGCTATTTTGATTGTCTCCTGTATTTTTAGCAGCGTTTACAAAAAAAATTGTTAAAAGTATTGCAGACCTCATCCTGTTTTGTGATTAAAATTTCATTTTCAGAAAGAATTGTTTCCTTTATATTTATATTGCCTTTATTTGTTAAAAAGGGCTTGACTGTTGGCCAGAAGTCTTTAGATTTAGGCCCCCTGCACATCTTTCCATAAAATATTGATTAATGGATTTAGATTTTAGCTTATGTAACATAATTTGACGCCTGTATTTTTCCCAATTTTTACTACTATTTATATTTTTTGAAATTTATTGTATAACATTTTCTTACGATAAATCACATTTTAGTTGCACAGCAATAAAATTATGTACATCACTGATACCAGTACCAAAATTACAAACTCTGTTAAACTCACATTCCTGTTTAGTTAAAATTAAGAAAAGATATTATATTGAGATTAAAGTTGTTGTAGTGTAATATCTATGTTCAACTCTCAATTCAGATGTTTTGCGAAAAAAAACTCTACACGTCTTTAAAAAAGACGCAAAATAGGCAGACTAGTCTATTATCGATGTCGCTCGTCCTTTTGAGATTGGACAAGCGATTTCATTAAAACACGTGTAACGAAAATTGTTCAAACAAAAATTTAGATTAGGTTGGTATTATTAGCTTTTTCACTGGGCAAATTAATTTATTTTATGTCTAAAGATATTTTCATCAGGACATGCATTCATAGAGTCGCAAAAAACCATGTAACCTCATTTATATTGTAGCAAAACGTGTAAGCCGTCGTAACCTGTAAAACGTTATTATGGACAATAACAGAACAATAATGACTTGTAAGATTTAAGATAAACATCCAAAAACAAAATTCAAAAAATACATTAATACAGAAACATTAATCCATTTCGATCTATAGTAGAAAAAAGAAGTGTATTTGTGAGCTAATGCTCACTAGTGGTACCCGAGTTCACAAAAAGTATTCGGTAAACAGGAACTAGATAGCCAGGGAGCACAAAAATCGCTATACACCATAATAGTACGATAGGATAAAGCAATAGTCAAAATATAAGGCTTCTGTATGGCACGCCGTTCTCGTCAAAAGTATGATTCAAAATATCACAAATTACACACTCAAAATTTTAAATTACGCACTCAAAATTAAAATATGCACTCAAAATTAACATATGCACTCAAAAATTTTACGAAAACACAATCAAAAGGTAGATTGAAATTACACACTCAAAATTTTAATTCATGCACTCAAAACTGAAAATTACGCATTCAAAACAGAAAACATTTACACTCAAAATTGTGCGCACCTTTTTTAAGCAGGACTTATAAATATTCATTAAATTGATTTGAATATTTCAATCCAGGTTTTTTTGAAGCTCGAAACGGGTCCATGTAAAACAACGAACGAAACAGACAAACAATTTTATTTTTTTTTTACTTCCTACACTCGGCCCTGTATCTCAGACTCATATTAACTATAGAGTGTGATTTATTCCATTATTGAATTATGTTTTATGGTAAAACAAATAGTTTTATCTACGGTCTTATGAAAATACCTGCGGATCAAGTTTTATTTATTTATATCTTTATGAATATTTATGAGTTTTGCGCGAAAACAATGCGCACAAATTTGAGTGCATAATTTTCAGTTTTGAGTGCATGAATTAAAATTTTGAGTGTGTAATTTCAATCTACCTTTTGAGTGTAGTTTCGTAAAATTTTGAGTGCATATTTTAATTTTGAGTGCGAAATTTAAAATTTTGAGTGCATACTTTAATTTTGAGTGCGTAATTTAAAATTTTGATTGTGTAATTTGTGATGATATTTTGAATCATACTTTTGACGAGAATGGCGTGCCATACTTCTGCATCCTATAGTTGCTTAGAAAACTGCGACAGAAATTTTTTATAAAAACTTGAACGGGCGGACGGAAGAACGAACGGACGAAAGGAGAGACAGGGGTAAAATAGTATACCCTTCTTCGAAGCGGGGGTATAATAAAACACATAAACAAACAATTAATCATTTCGGACACTTTTTCCGTATGATGATGTCGTTGTCTAACTCCGTAACAAATATCTGCACTTTATTTCATGGTAAAATTAAGGTTGTAGGGATGTACATTCTTTTGCATAAAAAGTTGAGGAAAATACTTTTAGCCTTGAATGTTGACGCATATCAAACCGAAGCAAAGAAATATACGAACTGACCTAAGAAGTTCAAACCTAAGAGAAAAATTTGTCATTTTACCCAGCTTTATTTATAACGTGAAAGAAGAATGTTTCTTACTTCATATTAGCATTGTTACCTAATATTAGCATACAACGTATCACTATATGTTTTGTAATACTTTATCTGGGTAAACTCAGGTACACAGATTACACTGAGTCAACTTCAGGACAGATTATCTTTTTTCAAAAGTTTCTAAAGACCTTAGTTATATTCATCCTCACAAGTCAGGGTTTCTGTGTCCACGAAAGGGTTTCGTGGACACATGTGGACTGTCATCATCACACGTAAGGGTTTGACAGTCCACATGTGTCCACGAAAACACAGAAACCCTGACTTGTGAGGATGAGTTATATTGTTTTTTTTCTATATTTGTACATTTTAAATTTTGTCATTTTTACTTTTTAAATTGTGTCCATTATTTTACAATGACTGTGGCACAGAAATAGTCAGTCATTGTTTCTAGCGAATATTCCAGTTTCTCAACATTTATAGAACTCCACTGGTTTTTCTTTCTGGTTGTTTTGTATTTTAAGTCGTCCTTAACTTACTGTAAACATATTTTATTCGTGAAATAGTACATATTTAATTTAATAATATTATATAATTCGAAAACAAGTCAAAGACATTAATAATACTGAAAGGATCAAAATAAGTTACACCAGAGGCAAATAAACTGTATATTTTATAACAATAGTAATATTTAAAATAAATTTTGAGTCATTGAAAACACTGATACAAACTACTTAGCGCATGGATGAGGTTTCAATTAAATCGCCTGTTACTAAGTATATATTCTTGAAATCATCAAAAATATTGCAACATTTTCTTCGTATGAACGGTCAGGTAAGCCATATAATAGTCTCTGAAAGTGTACATTGTTGACGATAGTGCTAAGATGACGATGGCGTTGCTCGGAGAAAAGTGGGCAGTATAATAAGCAGTGGATTCTTGTCTCGTGACAAAGAGGCGAAATAACTTCATTTTAACAAACAAGTCCCGATTTAGGGAACTAAACTCCATCGGCAATCGATAGTGAAATACATGAGCATTTCTTTTCTCTACATAATAATATTATGGCTTTTGTTAGACCTTCCTCTCTCAGATTTGATTTTGTATTGAAGTATCAAAGTCAGAACATAATTTGAATAGAGTGTTATTCTAGTTTGAACAGGTGGAATGGTGGATATATTTATATTTTATTTATTCGGCATTTTCACAATATACACAGTCAGTTTTCTAAACTGAATGACATTTTTTTTCTTTATTTATGTTGCAAATTAACATATATTTATTTATATATTTAAAAACCAGTTTATGTTGCTTGTTACTGGAGAGGGCATTACCACGACGTGATAACGCCACGGGCGTTATCACGGCGTGATAATGCCCTCACGTCAAATTACTGGAGATTAATTAATACCACCTGAACTTGTTTTATCCAATTAAAACAAACATAATTTTACTGATATGAAATAAATTCTTATTATTATGGATGTGGAAGTCCGTAATTAAGTCATAAAGGTAAGCGGTTTTTCATGTTATAAAAGTATGTCAGTTTATGAGACTCGCTTCGCCTATTGAGTTTCAACTAACCTGTCTCAATATAAAGTTTTTCTAGGGAGACTAATCTGGTTGTTCGGTTATTATTTTGTACCCTTTCGACACTTTGTTTCAAATCTAATTAAAATTAAATCTTTCACTTGCTCCTCGTTTTTATATAAGTCGTTGCGTTGTAACCGAGGGGAGCAAGTGAAAGATTAAATTTTAATTAGTTTTAAGACAAAGTGTGGAAAGGGTACAGAGGTCCCAGGAAAGACCCTTGACGAACACCAGATGTTTTATGTCTACAGTCACATGACGAATTACTACCCTTTGTCTAGAGAATTTTTGTTATGTCGATACAAATAAGTCCGTCTTGTATGTATGGAGTCGGATGAAGATCTGGTTTACTGCAAAGATATTTGTTAAATATATAAGCCCTTTGTTTGTAATCACAAATAAAAAAAGAACCAGTCTTTTCTTCAAACATTCAACCGGTATGTTTTCTGCAATAATGAAAGTCGGCCTACATGTTTCCGACAACCTCCAACTTTTGGAATAAAAATAAATGTTGCATTTTGTAGTTTAATATACGAAAATCTTACAGCTCTTTAGTTATTTTCTTAGGAATTTCTGAAGTACTATGATATGAGTTATTAAAAAAATTGACGAGTTTGTTGTAAACGTAGAAAATATAGAGACTGCAGCTCATCAGTGAAATAAACCTAGTCAGCGTTAGGTACTTTATACATATAACCCGCATAGCTCGTCGTGTTAGTTTTTTGTATAAAATTCAACATTTTTGCACCTGATGATTTCCAGGGGTGCACTTTTATAACATTTCCCCCTTTCTCTTACAGTTATCATATAATTATAATGGTGGACCAGTGTGTTTTGTTTCAGTTTTCCGTGAATTATTTCTTTACCATGTTGACTGTTTTTCTGGTTTGCATTTACCTGCTTGACTTGACTTCCGGGTAGTTTTTAACGCCCTAAACCGACAACCTAATGCTCTTGGTCGAACCTAAGTACCCTTACATGTGAATGCTGGTCATTCTGTCTTGTTAATGTTTTGTTTTTTTATGTCGGGGAAAGAGTTATTGCAACCTAAGTACCCTTACATGTGAATGCTGGTCATTCTGTCTTGTTTATGTTTTGTTTTTTTGTTATGTCAGGAAAGAGTTATTGCAACCTAAGTACCCTTACATGTGAATGCTGGTCATTCTGTCTTGTTTATGTTTTTGTTTGTTTTTATGTAGGGAGAGAGTTCCCAAGTACCCTTAGATGTGAATGCTGGTCATTCTGTCATTTGTTTATTTTTTTGGCAACCGAGAATATGGATTTCTATTTAAGCATGTTTATTTAAAACTAAAAACTCTTCGTCATACAGGCAAATACATATTTTTTATAAATTAAATTCAGTTTTCATTTTAATTTTATTTTTGTTTTGGTTTTTGTTGTTTTTTGTTATTTTTTTTAACTGTATATTTATAAAATATATACAGCTTTATATGTGGATAATAATCATAATAAATGCTAAGAACAAATTATATTGTATTCAGCTTTAATTATTTAGTGTGCATTTGCATTATTAAGGATACATGTACATCAAACTGATGTCATCACTTTTATTCTGTCGTCATTCATTTTCCTTAGTAACACAGGACAAACTCGGTTTGATCAATGCTCAATATACATACTTTGACAGTTCTGATTATTATTTACTAAATTTTTAAAAAGTTTGAGGTCTCGGAATCTACAGGAATTTAACCAGGTGCTCTTAAAATATGAGTATAGTTTCCAACATAGAATTTAAGATTGTATTAAATAAAGGTGAAATTAAAAAAACTTAAGTTGGTACCAACTTTGCAGCTAATATATGGAAGGGCTACATTGTGGTTACAACATGAAATGTTCGACATTGTCCTGAATATAGCTGAAATGTTGCTTGCTGGACGTTAAACGCCAATCAAATCATCAATCAATTCCGGAAATTTTATTTGTCATTGCAGCCTGGTGAATAAAAATTCGGTTCCAAAAATTCCAGGTATGAAAGTACAATACCATGTTTATAACAACAAAAGGAGACGTCATAAAACTCTAGATTTGTAATGTTTTTTTTTTTTAATCTCTTAATTGATGAGATATTTTCAGTTTTAATGTGACGACATTCTTGGGGAAACCCCTATACAGGAAGAGACATTTAACTGTAACAATTGCATCCCCCAATGAATAAAATTATTTTTTTTATGCCATTCGATAGTTGATATGATCTTCAAAGCATGTCTTAACTAAAAATGCATCACTAGGACGATTAAACTTCCAATTCAAGGAATTCCTAGCGCAGACATTCGAACAGTCGCCCAATCACCAACTTTAGTCAAACATTTAATTATAACGCAGTCAGTATTTAATAGTGTTTTGCAGAAAAATAGGTATAAAAATTTCTCATTAGTTTTGTTCGTGAAAAATATTAAATTTGTAACAAAGAGTGGCGAAAAAAATCAGCATTTTCTACGGCATTGTATGTTTACCGAAATTTGAATTTGAAGTCACGTGACCACGGTCATGACAATGGAACTCTCCTGTGTCAGTGGCATCCCGGCTGTTTTACGCGCTGTTTAGTTATTCGGAAATAAAAGTTCTGTATTCTTAAGGTGTAAATTTTGTTTCTTATAAGTGTAATATGTTTTTTTATGTCCAGTTGCTTACTTATGGTCTGAATGATGTGGAAGCCTTATTTTCATCGAGAAACAGTTATGTCTAAGAACAATTAAAAAAGATTTCATGCATTGATATATCTAACCTCCTGCATAAGAGCAACATATTACTTTAGGATTAGAAATGGTTTATAAATACTAGTAATCTGTTAATTTTGATTTCCAGAAAAAAAGCAGTGTATAATGGATATCTTTTTTAGAAAGTGTTGGGGGCACTAGGAATTGTAATGGGCTCGAGATCTTCTATGTAATCAGATTCAGAGCACATTCAGAATGATTTTACTCTGTGTTAGTCGAACGCGACAAATTTCTGCCTACTTACCTAACCTGACGATTTCGATTCATACTTGTAAAAAAACTTGAAAAAAGTTGTTCAGCCCATTGCATTGATCCCATATCAGCAACTGAATGTTTAATGTTCTTTCACATGGCCGTTAATTTTATGGAGGCATGCAGGCAGTTTTGCCTCATATTGCGAACTGGCAAAAAATTCGTATTCTTTATTTCGTTTTAAATTTATTCTACATTTTCTAACATAAAATGATATGCGAGAATATGAAACAGTTTTCGATTGATTGATTGAGTAATGGTGTTTAACCCCCGATCAGCAATATTTCAGCTATATTCAGGCGATGAACATGAAATGGATGATAAAATGAACTTGAAATAATGATGAATGAAAATGGGATGGGACACAAGGAAAAAAAGGGGTAACGGATTTTAGATTGCCACTGGCAAATGGGAGGATGGATAGGGTCGGGTAATTTAGCCTCCTGTAGCGGGATCGAAATCCCTACTCATAGCGAATACTACAGCAGCGTTCTTTAACGTGTGAGGAACGTGGTATTTTTCCCAACACGGTGCACTAATATGGTTTGCGGTCAGCTTTTCCGTATTATGGCCTGACAACCCCAGCTTGCCAGGGGTACCCCATTCAACCACCTGGGGCACACATCCCAGTCGGTCTTTAGGCAAACCGACCTGACACGCCGGTCAGGGTACTGGGCGCTATTTAGTCGCCTTTCACGACAAGCTAGTGCGACTGCGGTCTATTCTTTTCGCCACCCGGATCCCGCACGGGGCCCAAGTTTTGTTTGTTTGTTGAATGGTGTTTAACGACATTTTCAGCAATTTTTCAACTATATCATGGCGGTGAGAAAACTGACAATCTTTGTCAATTAAGATTGGAGTCGAATACACGCTGCCTGCAGTAAGAATCGAACCCGCAACAGACCACGTGATCAATAGTAGACGAACTACATTAACCACTCGGCAAGTCATGAAGTACATATATCCATTAGTCAAAGTACAACTTGTGGTGATATTTATTTATTTATTGATAATAATTAGTTTTCTTTTTGTCAATTGTTTATTTATTATCCTACCTCCTTTTCTCTGTCAGATGGGTCCACATTAAAACTTTTAATTCTAAAAATAAAAACAATCTTTCGACAAATGACTGCCGTGTTATCATGAACTTTGATGGAAACCTTCTTTTCGTGTGATTGTCATCCTGACTTTGAACGCCATTCTTCAAATTAAATTAGGTACTGTAAATGTGTTTTTTATTCCTAATAGGATAGAGCCTATTACCATCTTTGGGTACGAAGCGCGAGAGATGAATACTAGTATTTTATGTCGAAAAATAAAATTAATTTTAACCAATGTTTAGGATCTCTTAATATCACTCTGCAAAAAAATCAGAAACGTCGAAAAGGCGAGATAAGCACCAAAATCAGTTCAACTTCTTGGGATCAAGGAGGATCCCAGACCACCGCCTCATTTTCTGGATCTTATTAAACTAATAAATTTATGGCAATGTCTTAAGATATAAAAATCGATTGTTTGTATGCTTCCGGGTATTAGAAATAGAAATACCTAACTCCGACTTTCGAAGAAAACCTTGGTAAAAAAACCCGTGGATGTGTGGATGTTTACTAACCATACATCCATTGGATTGGGACATTAAATCTTGGTATAGAATTACGATCTTTGTTCGAGAGGATCAAGAACGACTCGTTGAGGGCAATATACAACTTTCATATATATTGAATTTGGGTTGTCTTTCTTGCATCAAAACTACAAAGTAATCGGTTAAAAGTTTATTGCCAACGAAAGGGAAAGAAATATTTAACAAACATCCTGACACTTAAGCGCCATTTGTACGTTAAGTTGTGGTAATTCGTGTCCAAAGTATAGAGATATAAAACGAAGGACAGATTGTGTTGACAGAGAGTGAACTTAGTTACTGCAATCCACTATGGTTTGTTTTAATGATGCCGTTATGTCTTCTGCGTCTAGAATGAGGACTCGTGTAGCTATTTGATAGAGTACAAATGGAATGCAAGTGCAATATTATAGCTATATTTATGCTCAACGAAAAGATGAATATGGCTGCAATGTTGCTTACGGTAGATAAACAGCCATCATACTGAACATGGCTACAATATTGCTCATCGAGCAAAGAGTTCTCGTCATAAATATGTCTGTAATAGTGCTCACTGTACGTAAAGAGTTCTTTGTTCTAAATATAGCTGCAATTTTATATTGATCAACGTATTAACGAGTTCTCATTTTGAAAGAACTGTTATTGCTTAACGTTGGCTATAAGTTCTTATTCAACGCAGGCATTGACTTCTCATCCTGAAAATGGCTGCAATATTTCTCAGGGTAGGTAACGAGCTTTCGTCATGAATATGGCTGCAATATTGCTCGCCGTAGTTAACGAGTTCTTGTCATAAACATCACGAATATTGCTAATCAAAAATAAATAGATCCCATTCTGAAGTAAGATGCAACGTTTCTGAATATGGCTGCAAAATTGATAACCGGAAATAAGTGGTTCCCATTCTGAATTGGGCTGCAATGTTACTCAACGTTGGAAAGTAAGTTCTCGTATTTAGCATTACGGTAATTGTTCTGTTTATCCTGAATATGGCTACATTATTGCTCATCGTAGGTAGTGAGTTTCATCCTTAATATGTTTATTGTAGGTTACCACGTGGCCTTAGTATTGACGGCAGCAGTGGTCGGTGTTCAGCCGGAATTTGGCTGAAATATGGCTCACCGTAAACTTTTGATTATATGTGGTTCTTTTTTTTAAGTGATTAATTTATTTGTTAGGTTTGTGTTTGTTTGGTTTATCTCCTTGAAATATATAACTGAAATACTAAGTTACAAAACGATCACAAAAGTAGATAGAAATAGAACAGCTGAGTCGATGATTAAATCGTTCATTTTTCTGCACTACTTACCTTATGTACTCGTTCTTAGGTGTTAAATTCTCGGTAAGACATTTTATTTATTGTTTATTATTAATTTTACCATTTGCCGCTTGTTAAAGTCATGTGTGTAATTTATAGTTTCCTGGGGAGTATTTCAAACGTTATAAACAATAATACGTATTAAATATATCAGCCCCAAACTTTACATAAACGTCTTTTTACTAAAGGGATACATTAATCTCCATTTCAGAATTGAGTTCATTATTTTGAAGTTTAATTGACGTATGAAAGCTTTGACCGAAGCACAATTTCAATGAAGCGCAAGCTTACGCGCTTCGAATTCCGCGCTTCATGATGAAAATATGTTCGGTCAACGCTATCATGCGTCAATAAAACTTCAAATGAATGCATTCAATTCTTATATTTATATTTTACTTCATTTAAAAAAAATTGAGGAGTACAGATTGAAAGCGTGCACAATGTATTTTTGTGTATTTAATTTTATTGATGAAAGACATATCCAATGTTAATATTAGATATTAATAATGTTATGTTGTATATCATAATAACAAACACTATGCTGTGGACCTTGTTTATATCTTTTGTTTAATATTATGAATTAATTGGGTGTTTCCGAAACAGATCACTGCCCTTTCTAGTTGGTTATACAAATTTCAATTAATATTTAGGGTATAAATTTAATATCAATAGTATCAATTAAAAATCCTAACAAAACCATGAAAACTGACAACAAATTGACATTATGAACCGTCTATACAACTACTTGAACAATTTCTCATATACACGCCCAAACAATCTGAGACAGATCATTGATTTTATCAAAGAAAGACCACGTTTTTCTCTATAGTAACATAGATTATCGATTGACACACTGAACTCCGAATGATCCATACTTCCAGTGCGTGGGAGTTTGTTTACATCTAAATCGATAGCCGTTAATTTCTGAAGACTGAAAAAATATTGCTTTCAGGAACGAAAAAAACAGCTAATTAATGTTATAAGGCTATCCTTGACTACAACATAAAAAACCTTTGATAGGTTTTTGCTGTCGTGTTTACTACAGCAACATTTTGTGAATTGGTTTTAGTGGGTATATTGGTACAAAACGTCAGTTAATGTGTTGTTTTCGGTTTAGCTGAATAGACGTTTGTAAATAAATTTGTTTTTTGACACACGCATATTCTATTATATATTTAAACGTTGTAGAAAAAAACTTTGTAGAAATATGAATAAATATATCTCTTATTACTATCTAGTATATGCTTTCTGATTTTGATTGATTTCTGTTTAACGTCTTGTGATCAATAAATATTCATCACCATTATTGTAGACTCGGCTGGGTGGACGACACGAATTATTTCAAGAGAAATTTAGACTTTTTAGCTTTACATGCATGTACAATATGTTCATTCTAAGTTTATTTTCAAAACGGCTCAACTATACATGTCGAAGTCGATTGCATCCATGCAAAATTCGTTTCTTGAACTGTTCCTTCCTTATCTTCATCTTTGTGTTCCAACATATTTACTCTGGACTGAAATACTGTTTGATTGACCATTCATTAATAACAAAAACCTAAGAAGATTTTCATATAAAACAAATACAGCAATGATGGCACATGTAAAAAAGATAAGCACATGTTTCAGTCAATACGAGGCACATAATGCAGTTTTTATTAAAAAAAATCAACTCTAATTTTATTTATAGATGCTAATAATTCAATTTCTGACACCGGCTATGCTTTCGGTTTACTTTTAATATACTGTTTGTTTCTTGGATTTTTTAAAACTAAAAATTGCATGCTTACTGCTCGGGATAATAAGACTCATAATTACAATACATTTCATGACCAATATTGTCTCTTAGAATACGCTTGAAAAATATATGGACAAGATGTCATGACATCAACTCATGAATAACGCCAAATACAAGAAACAAGGTCAAAAGCCAAAATAAATGTTCTTGTCAGACAGTGTACGTCGCTACTTTCCACTGCCTTTTCTTTTGCAATCTTTTCTTTAAAATTACAATTTGTAGACCAAAATTTATCAATTTCAGATTTAAAAAAAAACAAAACTAAAATTTTAATATTTTCAAATTAAAAGGAAAATTATCATTACTGCATATAAAAGACATGTTAAGCATGCATAAAACCTCATTTTCCATTCATTACAAAACGTATCGAATAAAATATATTGACTTAGTAATAATTTATGAATGGCAAAGGTTTTTCCGCTGGACGTTGCTAATCGATTTCAGGAAGAGTTTGCGTTGCTATTGACGATGCCGGTAAATCAATGCATTACTATGGAGTTGGACAAATAGTTCATTCATTGTCTAAAATGAATGAAGAAATTTATGAATGGAAAAAAATAATTTTCATTCATAAAACAAGCGAAAATTTTATGAATAGGGTAACATTTTAAATAGTAAATAAATGAAGCTATTTTCTTTTTTAGTTTTACTGTACATGTACGTATTAACTTGTACTTTTGTATATGAATGTATTAGAATATTACCCAATTGGTCCTCATTATTATCACTTTTATCGGAAAAACCATGGTTAGTTTAATAAGTCGGAAAATAAGACACAGCAGATGTCCATGAACTTAAAGGTCAAACAGGAGGCAGACATACGTTGTTACAAGTTATTGATTAATCTTTATGTGTGTGTTTTAATTGTCTTCACCCATATTTTAACCAAGTGACAACAATAAAAGCAAAATTTTGTTAAGAATTTTTCCATTGTTTTCTAAAAAATATATTTTAATTTTAAGGTTTTTTATGCAAAAAACTTAATAAATTAGAAATATTCAGAACATTTTACTAATTTGTTTTTTCGTTCTCATGTATATAGTCAAATAAATTATAAAGCCCGCCACATAATTGTGAACTTCTTTATTTTTTTTATATATATTTACAATTATATTGTAAATTTGAAGACAATTATTTTTATTGGTTCCATTCCCGTTCTTACAATAAGTACTCTTTATTCGCTGTGATAAATACAATTTTCGTCGCATAAAATTAAATAAAAATGCAAAGATTTGAAATCATTCGATTTATGGTAGGGGATTTTGATGGTGTTAACGTCACAACTGTTTTTTAATACTTATTAACTATTGGTTCTTTGTGTTTATGTGCTTGATTAAAACAATTCTTCCCCCCTCACTTTCCAAAAAAAAAAAAAATAAATAAAACCTATAAAAAATAAATTTAAAAGACCTGGTGTATGTTGTATTTATAAAAAAAACGAGGATCCACCTTGCTATCACAATTATAATTTATAATAGTGTACTTTCTCCTCCGTTTAACAAAATTCATGTGTGTTAATGATTAAAATATACGATATAATTGTCGAAGGTTGATAATATCGTGTACTAAACTTAAACTTAAACATCGTTACTGTCCTATAAAATATTTCTCATTGTGACATTACCTATACTTTATGAGGCAAACAGGACGTAAACATCATATTAATAGCTTAAGGTTACTTTTGATTTATAATGTAATTGTCAAAGTACAAATAACCAAATATATAGTTTTAATGTGTATGACTTTGTACTCATCTGTATTTTGTATAAGTATACTCAAGGTTTTCCAGTTTTTCTCTCAAAGGTTGGGGTTTTCAACGGGCCTGGCTTATTGGCACAATACAACATGGTCGCCATGATGGCTGAAAATAATTGGCAAAAGTGACATAGAATAGAATCCAATTCTAACAAAAGTAAAAATATATATATTAGGCGAATCACTTTCTGAGACTTTTTGTTAACATTTACATACAGGTGAATCGTCGCTGAAGTTCTTAAAAAAAAAATTTAGCAAATATTTAAGTAATTTAATATAATCTGATTTCCTATACCCAGTCAAACATTATATGTACCTATAATATAATCTATAAAAGGTTTATTTGTGCAAATATAGACAGTCAGAAAAAAGAATTGGTGTGGTCAACATTTGGTCTGACATTCTCTATACATGGAAGCTTTGTCGCTTTGCCTATCTACTCCGTATTTCAGACTGTATTGATCAATAGTGAACCGAGTCAAAATTGAATATATTTACTGAAGTTCAAGTAAAAATAATCATTTGCCTTTAAATCGCAACTTTGTTTAGCCCATGATGGTTGTCCAAATCACAGAGGTTTTCTGTTTTTTTTTCTTGTTCACAGTTACAAGACGGCATACAGGACCATATACAAGTTCTACCAATAATTTTACATTGATGTGCTTTTAAAATGTCTCGTGGCTAGAGTATTGTTGTCATTATTGCACCAAAGACTGTTTCTAGCATAGTAGCAAAATATCCGATTGTGGGTTTGATCAACAGTCTTGTAAAATCAAACGGCCAGTCTCAAGCAAATCAAGAAACAAAGTAGATTCTCACTTTCTAAAATATGTCTCTGGAATTTTGTAGTTGTCTTCATTTCACATTAGATATTTGTCACCACAACTGTTTACAGACGGATTATAAAGAGTTCAAAACTTATTCTTTGTTACAATAAATAATTCCACTTTTCAGTCCACGTATTAAAACTATCCCGCTTCCGGTTCCCAATATAAGGTAGTTTTTATTATTCTAATAAATATGCCCATATCGAGTAATCAGGGGCGTCATAATATATATTTTAATGTGTAAGCCTTTATCGGCAACAGGTATGTAGGTCCCCAGCAGGTCCAGTGGTCCAGTGCAGAGCTATGGGGGCAAAGCCCCGGCCGAAAACGAATTGAAGGATATTGAGTTAAAGGAATAGAATATCTGTTTCTGAACATCTTGCACGCCAACAAAATTGGTGTAAACAGTGCTGATATATTTTGTTTTGTTTTTGATAACACTTATCGAAAACCTAAATTTGGTGGAATGGTGCTTTGATGATTTCTTAGTTCCGATAACCATTGTCATTAACAAAATTGGAAGGAGTAGTGATCTCTTCGAATTAATTAGTTGTTAGTTATTAAGGAAACGTCATCATAACGATCCTTTTCCGACAAACCACTTTGTCTTTGAGAAAAAGTACTGACATAAATTGGTCTTTGCATGATCATCTTTGAGATTTACTTCAAAAGACCTCCACACGACACGAAACAGACAGTTAAATCAAGCCTTGGTTAAGTTTGAATGGCTAACACACGTCAATAAACATAATTAATTTCTAACAGTTGTTCACTGTATCATCACACTCCTATATTTATCTGGGATGGACAGGTCTGTGTAGGCGTTAATTCTGCGTATGCAGCTTATTGTCTATACTGTTATGCCTCTTTGAATGTTTATACGATTTCAAAGGATTTTACTGAGCTTAGAGTGTATCATGAAATGTTTTTAGTTTTTTTTCACAACTTTGATTAAATTTTCTAACAGATACAACTAGTTGTGTCCATCGTTTAAAACCTTGTTTTCAAGGCAGGAATAAGCAAACATGTTTCGAAACTCCATTGAATTGTATTTTATCTAATAGTCCTGATTTAAAAACATTCATAATGTTCGTTACACTCCGCGGTATCTTCGAGAATTCTTTTTCTTATATTTTCCAATACTTTATTTTTTTCTTAATAACCCTTGAAAATCTGCACATTTTTATTTCTAATTGTAAGCAGTATCTCCAAACTGGAAAAGAATCAAACAGTTTTTTATGCTAATTTTAGACATAAGTTGCGGGATCTTGTTTTTTAACCCTTATTTGCATATCGAATATGTGTAGAAAATATATTCATGGGATTCAAGTAAACCTATTTTATTCTACATTAAACAAAGGGTAACTACATGTTTTTACCTTGTTGATTATCCTCAGATTAAACGAATGCACATTTGTACTCTATTACAATAAAATTATTGTCAAACAACTTCAAAATAGTTATTGTCTCTAATTTAAAACGACGTGCCGTGCAAAATTACTGTTTGTTTTTTTTTGCACAGAAAGTACCAACGGGATGGTAAAATAGCTACATTCCATTGCCTCTTTATAACCTGGCCGATTCTGTGCGATGAGGACCCAAATATTGTTCAGTTGTTCGATATTGTCATAACGTGTATCTTGTACTACAATCATTTCTTCAGAAGATACCATAACACTATTAATAAGTTGTCCTTTCATTTTATCCGTCCGGGAAGCCATGGAAATAATAAATACTCTGAGTTTCTGACGATCTAGCTATACTAAGACTTTTGTTATAGCGCTATATTTATAAATACACTTATACTAACTACAACTGTTGCAAAGGACGTACATTAAAACCAGTGCTAGTGTAATACAACGCTTTGTGCTCGTCAAACCGTAGTTACTACCTTTTGATTGGTCACTTTTATGTGTTCTAACCTGACCTGTGATGTTTTTGCAGAATTTGCGCTCCTTGTACATTAAAAGCCTATCTTCTTCTTGTAACTTCTTCTAAACCTGGTCGATAGTGACTATACAATAGCTCAAATGGTCTAACCAGTGACCGGATTTTAAGTAAAATGATTCAACAAATCCTTTGTTTTTCTTTGTACCTATTAAACGGTAAAAAACTTAGAAAAATTCTTCTTTGAGTGTTAATAGTGACAGGTTGTCAATTCTAATGTTGACCAAACCCCTCATTTTGCTTTGTATATGATTTATTATTTATTTTTGTCGACTATAAAAAAGAAAAAAAAACTAGTAGTCAACCCAATTTCAAGATTAGAACACGATTTCATCGAATTCTATATGAACAATCACAACAACAGGAAACCAAACAAAACTATAAGGACAAGGTTGTTAGTAGTCTATAAACAGGTGCATACAGTTTTAAATTGCAATGTGTGTTGCTACTGTTGTAAACCGCTTTTCGAATTTGTTGCAATGGTTCCCTTACACAAGAAGTGATCAAATGTTTTTGCACTTTTGTACTTTGAAACTTACAATCGACAAAATGTTGAAATCATAACATATATTTGCTATTGAAATATATACCTTCAACATATCTGTTGAAGCCACGGACATCTACATTTAATGACTTTATAACCGTGATTATTAACACAAATGAGATTAAATATTATTAACGATTAATATAGGTTGGGTATAATACCACCAGTGTTGCGGGCATTTTATCGTTATAGAAACGTCAGAACTCAGACAATAACTACTTCAATCATGCAGCTAAGTGAAATAATTTTATGTCAATAGAAACCCTCCATGCAGAAAATCACAAAGCTGGACATGCATCCACCAAACCAATTTATAATGCTTAAAAACTAGCAAGTTATATTCAAGTGGCATCAGGTCTGTTAAGGTCGTCAAATTTGTCGTATAAAATTTAATGTTATAGGCTTTCACAATATCATACGGTTCATCTGTTAGTTATTAAATATTTATATTGCAAATGACCATATTCATTTGGTGTAAAGAATACAAATTAAGAATTTAATAAACCTGAACTACTGACAATAATTGCCAAACGGAAAAGTCAATGCGTTGCAGGGAAATAACATACCAGACTGCTCATATAACTTATAGGCAAATCGCGACAAATAGCCAAAATCAACAATTTGCTGACAATTAAGGCACATTTTACACTGGTGTTGTTATAAATTCTGTAACTATCGACCTAATTTATTTATCACATTTTATACTTTTTTTTTGTTCTATCAGGATTTGTGGGGGTTTTCTGTGTGGGCTTTATACAGTCTTTAAGTAATATTGACTTTTGTTGATTTAAAGGTAGCATTTAACAATAATTAGAAGACTAACAAGAGTTATGAGTTATCTCTTTTTTAGACCATATCATTTCTTGTATTACATAAAATGTCAAAAATAAATTTAAGCAACAATGAATTTAAGGTCAGCACCTAATAAAAAGCCTTCGATGTAACTTATTTTTTGTGTGTAAAATCTATAACTTTAAATCTATATATGGTTGTAAAACCTAAATGTGAAATATAACATATTTGAATTATTGTTATTAAAACAAAGGTTTACTATACTCCTAAATGACCACATATTAATATAATGTAAATCAAGAACGTAAATCACAGTGTATATATTATCCAGTTTTTCTTAAGGATATTGTTATGTTATGGCTTTCTGATTATTGTTTATTATTATTTGTGTATATTATTGCTTACCCAAACAATAATCTGCTCAGTGTTATAAAGCAAAGGATAAAACATCCTCCTATTTTAAAAGCAGACATGATAGCAATATTGTAAACTGCAAATGTTTTGTAAGTATATTAGACATATCCAACTATATATAACAAAAACATACTGTTTTTTTTAATCCGCAATAAACAATTATACAACTGTTGCATGCTGACTTAAATTTCTTTTCTGCGTTTGGTTTAGTTTGCAGCAGACTTACTTTTGTTATTTTTTGTGATCATGCCTTCTTTTAATAAGTCAAATAAAATTTCTTTTCTTAGTTTGTTTTAAATTAACATGCCAGGCCCACCATTGGGCTACTGAACCAGTTTTCATAGTTGCGTATAATTATTATTTTTCTCCCCGTTAGCGGTTGTCCAGTTATTAGACCATCTTACCCGAAATATGCCTGCCAGGTAGGGCCCAGTTTTAATGATGTTTGTGTCTAACACAAAAAAATGTGTTCTGTCAAAAAATATTTTAATATGCAATGATTTTTAAATCGATTGTTTGAAGACACGTTAACCTTCAAAGAGATTTATATTAGTTCTAGACAAATAACATGCTATGGGTCTGCAAAATACTAAACTAGCCGCAGGAAAATGTAGATATCTTGAACTCTAAATATCTAAGCCTTATGAGGGCTATTGTTTTAATTTAAACAATATTTTTTTCTATTCTAGTAGCAAAGTGTAGTTGGCCTTAGCCTGATTTGGTAAAACGCTTTTTTAGTTTTAAAATATTTTTTGGGTTTGAAAGCCACTAAAGAGTCTTAATTAGGCAAAACGAGCGGCAGGCCTAGTAATGTTCACAACCTTGGTCTCTTTGATGGCGTTTGACTTGTAATCTCAACAGTAAAATGTTATACCAATAACAGCTAGAAGTGTTGTAAATACTGACACTATCTTCGCATGTTATATCATTAAGTCAAATACTTCGAACCAAACGGAATATTTATGTATGGCAAAAGAAAATTAAACTTGATATTTCAAAATTTGCAACTACTTTATTGGTTCTCAAATTTTTGGTTTAAATTACTGCATTTATTCATACCTCATAACTTATACAAGATTTATTATCAGATACAATAGTTTTATGTCATAGTTTTTGTAAATGCAAATGTTTGTAACTCCTCTTTACGAAATCACGTTTTTGTATTGCATGTTTGATTGTTTTCTCCATTCTTTATACAGGACTTTTTGGTTTCTGTGTTTAAAACGCAAGGATTATATTTTCAAATGGAAAAATGTGTATTTGAACTGATTATCGCTTCGTGGGTAACCTTTGGTTTAAGTCGAATCATATATTATTGATCTCTATTTGACGAATAGATACAAGAAGGTTTTTAGATTTCTTCGCACATCGGGACATTTGTTTTTTTCGACTTTTTGGAGGGAAAATAAAAAATTTGCTACATTTACTTATAAGGTTAACCCAATCACTTATGCTGACTAAGAGAATTCCTATAGTGATTGTCTTTTCTGCCTTAAATGTTTGTATAGTTCTAATTCTTTTGTAAGAAACATTTTTTGAAAGGCCAAAATATTTTCTTATAAAAGCTTTTGAAAGGCCAAAATATTCTCTTATAAAAGTTGTGTTTAAATGTTTAAAATGTAGAAAAAAGAAACGGAACAAACCATATAAATCATTGTGCGAATTTATTATGAAATCCGAGGCATTTTATGATAATACGAAAAAGTAAAACTATCTAACGACTATTGTAAAAAAACTTAATTATAAACCTGTAGTTCCATGCTTTACGTTTAATAGAATAAAACTTGTTAAAAGATTTCTGTTTGCAGTTAAATTTGAATTGGTGTTAAATTCAGGCTTATTAAGTTAAAGAATGCCATATATATTTATGTAAAATGTGAATAGCAGAAATGAGAAATTACTATTAATAATAATAATTCTCATGTCGTCTTACAAATGAAAGTATAATTAAAAGGATTGTAAATTCTGCTTGACGTTGACTTTAAGCAAATGCATGACGACTGAATAACATTTATGTAATGTCAAATCTATTTTATTTCGGAGCGGTAACAACATCACAAACAATCGGAAAGTTTCAAATATATTGTTAATATCATTAAGATAATCATGGTTGTGAAACTCGGAATGAATACATTTCCACCCACGCTAAATGTTGCCGACATTATAGATCAATGGAATATACTACTCTGCTTGGGAACCTCAGTTAATCAATACTGTAGAAAATGGCTTTAGTCGTAGATTTTGCTTTCTATATAACTTTGTTGTTTTGATCATTAGGTTTATGGCTGCTCTAAAAGTATTTCTTTGCTAAGATACTGTCTAAACATTTTATTCACATAAATTTAATCCTTTTTTTAATAACAAATGTGTATAAAATTTTAACTGAAATACCAAAATATGTATAAACACAATTGTTTAAACCATCCGAGAATTAGATCGGGATGATTATCAGATCATTCAATACAGTTATTAAATATTTCCAGTTTATAAACAATTGCAAAAAAAAATGTAAATGGTAAGTTATACATGTAACAATTGCTCTATATTGCAACTTACATTACACCTAATTGCTTATAAGTAATTGTATTTATAAATCAATTTGAGTAAGACTGTAGTCATCAATCGAATATGCATCCGACAATGTATAATTCTTGTTTGGAGCTTTTATTTGAAAGTACATAAAAATTAGAGATCAAGGTTTGCTTTTTAACATTGTTCTATTCTTAATTTAGCTATAGTCTTAACGTGTATTGTTTAAGACAGTAGTCGTAACATTTTATTTAATATATCTATACTGGTCGTAGACATATTTAGTTTCAAGGATAGTATTTCTCCACCTATAACTGACTATCGAAAAGTTCTAAATAAGGAAAAATACCATTGTCCTCTGTACGTTCGCACAATAATAAGTTTTATTAGAGACAAAAGCAAATGTTCAAATTTATATTTCACGTTAAAGCAAAAAAGATTACATGTAAATTGTATTAATTATTTGACTAAATAAACGATGGGATTAAAGCAGTTAATGTAAAATATTATATTTGATGTTTCGAATATACAGTACAAACACTTAATGTAGTCACTATGTTCCGTCTAATTTTTTAGCTTTCAAATAGAGTTTTAAATCTGTAGCCATTATATGTTATATATATTTTAAAATGTGTCACCAGGCTGCAGCCTAATGTTTCTGTATGTTATCGTTCTTTGCTTATGCATTTGAAATTTAGGTTTATGGCATAAAGTGCCTTCTATGTTTTTTTGTTTTAACAAAGAATAATTTCGTATGGTTTGTCTGTGCTTCTTGTTCAGTCTGGGCATTGACGTTTTACTTATCTTTTTTCAGACTTATTAGACTTGCGAGTTATAGAAATTATGTCTTAAATCCAAGTTAACGCCATACCAACATATGTTTAGAACTTGGGAAGTTATGTAATACACAAAATATTGCTCGTACAATGTTTTATTTTAAGATAGAAATAACTAAGTTTAGAACTATATAAAAATAATACACGATCGGGCTTTACCTATATATTCTCTTTCGTTCTATTTATGTATGGTGTACGTCTTGTCGGTGTTTCCTTTTTTTGCAGATGAAATGCTCTTCGTTATTTCAAATTTGTTTCGTAATGTTTTTTTTTTAAATGTATATTGTTATAGTGCAACTTTTAACTAGGTGGCACCTAAAATCAAATAAAGAATATATTCCAGATGTAATAACAAAACGTGTAAATTAATTTTCACAAGGTTGCGTCCTCGTTACAAATAATAATTAGTGGAAATACTGCAGCAGTTACTAAATTGGAAATTGTTGTGTTGATTATAGTTTCCAAGCGCTCATATAAAGCTAATTTAGTAACATTGAGCTAATTTAAAAATTGTCCGGTAATATTTATAATAATGTCCTCTTGTTGTTAAAAATTAACATTAAAAATTCAAAACTGTCTACGAGTAAGTTTTAATATGGGAACGATGTTTTTCAATACTATTGAATAATGCTCTTGTAATTGATAAAACTATTTTAACGCACCAAGTTTTAAAATCACATAAAAAAATAAAACTAAAATTAACCTGTTGTTGGTTTTTTTATGCTTTTATTTTATCCACTAAAAAACGCGCGCTTTATGAATGTTTGGGTTCATTTTAAAAACAAATTGTTAATATTGTTGACAATTAATAATTTAAGTACATCACTTAGTGGTCCTCAACAGAACCCAAAAATGGGGTAACACTGTGAAAGGTAACAACTAAACGATTCACAGCCAATGCCTGAAAGGACAAACACAAGCGAAAAATTAATGCAAACTATTAATTTTGTTTTCTTTCCATAGCTTGTCTAACTAGTACGAGACTCGTATAATAACTTTAAATTGATTCAAGTAATAAAATAAGTAATATTTTTAGCCAGACTGTTGTAAAAGAGTATAGTCCAAGGTTCATACAATTACAGCATGCTTCTAAGTTCTACAGTATTCAGCCAATGTGTGTGTTCTGAGCGCACATTATAACTGGACATCTATGTGTTGTTTCTGATGGGTAGCTAATTTATTTGTAATTCAAAATCTCTAAGTTTCTAACAGCGCATAAACCTGTACGCCCAGGGAAACATTCTAATTTGAAATTTATAGGAAAGTATAAATTTTCTTGCCATTTTTAGAAAAAAGGATGACATATGTTTATATAGATAGGCTAAATATATATATATATTTTTAAAGCAGGTAGGTTTTTTATGTTTTGTTCTTTACTCTAGTAATTTAGATAAGTTTTTAGTGATTTTTGCCAAAATAAAAGAAGTTAATTTAATTTTCACCTTGTTTTGACATTATAAACTAAATCTTTTTTATTATCTTTCTGAAGTATAATGAATACTGTAAAACTGAAAATTGAAAATAATTAAGCTTACTACTAATTTTACTTTTTAGTAACTAAATGTTTTAAAACATAAATAAGAATCTGGTAGGATAAGCCTTTTAATGAGATAAACCCCTTGAAGCATGACACGAATAAGTTTATTTGTAATGTTTTCTCATTCGTAAAACTATAGCACATAAACAAATGAAAGATTGGAAGTCACGTTTTGCATATCAAAGTTTTCATTTGCATATACTTATTTTATCGTTTCCTTTTTTTTAAATTTATATAAAAGTATAAGACCAAGGTTACAAAATTTGACTACGCCATACGTGCGTTTCGTCTAAACAAGACTTGTTAGTTGCGCTGAAACTAAAAATATTGGAAAGCATAACAAGCCATTTGTATATGCTCGTTCATAGTTAGCGCTGTACAGTACACTTATCCAAGGTTAGGTTGAATAAGTCACATTTTAATATAAGCATCAGTAACAATATTGTATGGGCGCACATTTTTACATTTTGCAAGTAACACTGTGAAAATATTTAACATAAAAATATTATACAACGATGAAAACAGCAAGTCAAGTAACATTCACTAATAACTGACATTAGCACATAGCTTCAAAACATTTCCATCAACCAGAATGCGTCTTTATAACTACGTTATACGTTTATTATCGCCGCCCATATATTTGTATTCATTTTCGTTGCTTAGGTTGGATAAAGGAAAACATATTTCGAAGCGTACTTACCATGAATGAAGGAATTTTGCTAAAAGAATGTCCATCATTCACCTTAGAATGAAAAATCAAGATCAAATATTACGTTGGACTTCAAAAACCCTTGGACGATATCAAATTTTTATGCAATGATAAATATTTTTGGTATTCTATTTACGGAATGTAAGAATAAATGGAGACCATTTTAACCTGGTACTTTATCTTCGATGATAGCGCTATCGATGAGAGTAGCTTTGAAAAATCGAAAACCAGAATAAAAGGCTATTTATTTGTATATAATTTCGGATGAAAATTGAAAACCATAATAAAAAAGTTATTTTATGTATTTAATTCCGAAGTATGCCGTATTTTGTAAGATGCTATCAATAAATGTTATGCCAATAATTCATTTACTTGAACCACGTGAACATTAGTTTTTATTCAAGCATATTTAGGATTAAATATATGACAAAAGAATTACATGTGCGCAATTAAGAAATCGGTAATTCAAACTAGTACCAACTGCAGAACTATACTTCACATAGGACCTTATGGGGAAAATTTCAAATAACTTCTTTTTAGAAATTGCAATTCTGATTCTAAGCGAATATTTTTTATGAAGTCCTTACAAAAGTTATATTTATATTTCGATCTAAGATCCAGGATGAATGCTACGCAAGCCTTTATGTTAAATAACAGCCTATTGAGATTATTTATGCTGATCTGGAACTCAACACGTACAATTTAAAATTGAAAAGACAATTTTGCATGCATTTTTATATTTCAGATTATCTTTCTCTTATAGCTGCCATATTGTCCAGATGATCTGTATTTTGAATTGATTGTTTTTGTGTGTTTGAAGCTATATCATGTCGTCCAGTTTTTATTGGGGAGGAAGCCGCAGTGAAAACCAGAGGCTCTTAAGAGCCTGTATCGCTCACCTGATTTTATAGGAAATGAAGATGGCATTTCCCTGATGTTAAAGTTAGTCTTGTAATTTTCAATAAACTTTAATTAGGACCATCCAAACAATATTACTAGAAAGCTTTGTTTCATTGGTTAACCGGTTGTATAGAGAAGATTTTTTTTATTTGCCCATAGGGTCCAATGTTAAACTAAGTCCTGCGGCGGTGGTGGGGATTTTGAATTTCCAATTGCCATAAAAAACATAAACTTTATAAAGGACCATCCAAACAATATTGCTAGTAAGTTTTTGTTTCAATTAATTAACCGGTTTCAGAGAAGAAGCCTTTAAAAACTTTTTCCCATAGGGTCCTATGTTAAACTAAGTCCTGCGGTAGCGGCCTTTTTGAATTTCCAATTGCCATAAAAAACACAAACTTTATAGAGGACCATCCAAACAATATTGCTAGTAAGTTTTTGTTTCCATTGATTAACCGGTTTCAGAGAAGAAGCCTTTAAAAACTTTTTCCCATAGGGTCCTATGTTAAACTAAGTCCTGCGGTGGTGGGGATTTTGAATTTCCAATTGCCATAAAAAACATAAACTTTATAAAGGACCATCCAAACAATATTGCTAGTAAGTTTTGTTTTGATTGGTTAAACGGTTTCAGAGAAGAAGCCCTTTTAAACTTTTTTCTCATAGGGTTGAATGTTAAACCAAGTCCTGCGGTGGCGGCCATTTTGAATTTCCGATTGGGATAAAAAAAACATTAACTTTATAGAGGACCATCCAAACAATATTGCTAGTAAGTTTTGTTTCCATTGGTTGACCGGTTTCAGAAAAGAAGCCTTTCAAACTTTTTCCCATAGGGTCCTATGTTAAATTAAGTCCTGTGGTGGCAGCCATTTTGAATTTCCAATTGCCATAAAAAACACAAACTTTATAGATGACCATCCAAACAATATTGCTAGTAAGTTTTTGTTTCCATTGATTAACCGGTTTCAGAGAAGAAGCCTTTTAAAACTTTTTCCCATAGGGTTCTATGTTAAACTAAGTCCTGCGGTGGCGGCCATTTTGAATTTCCAATTCCCATCAAAAACACAAACTTTATAGAGGACCATCCAAACAATATTGCTAGTAAGTTTTGTTTTGATTGGTTAAACAGTTTTAGAGAAGAAGCCCTTTTAAACTTTTTTCCCATAGGGTCCTATGTTAAACTAAGTCTTGAGGTGGCGGCCATATTGGTTTACCAATCAAAATAAAAAACACAAACTTTGTAAAGGTCCATCCCATGAACATTATGGCCAAGTTTGGTTTCAATTGGCCAAGTGGTTTCAGAGAAGAAGATTAAAATGTAAAAAGTTTACAGACGCCGACGACGACAACGACGACGACGCCGACGGACGCAAAGTGATAACAATAGCTCAGATGACCCTTTGGGTCAGGTGAGCTAAAAACCGTGATAAAGCTGATAAAGCGTTAAATACATTTAAACAAAGAAATATAAAATAACCTCTGTAACACAGATATAAAATGTTTTAAATGCGTCCGTAAAATTATTATCGTACAGTCAAACATGTAGGATAATTCGGCTGCCAATTAATGCTTTGCATCAATCGTTTTCTTGTTTAATATATTTCCGTTTTCAAGATATGTGTATGACACGAAGCTAAGCAGCACCAATGATTGCTTCTATTTAAAAAGGATTGTATTATATTCTATGCAGACCTAATGTCATGATAGTTGCTGAACTATTATTTTCATAAAAAAACACGCAAAACAATAAATATTAAGTTAAACTGTATAAAATTAGTAGCCCACTACTCCCGTAAATGACTTTGTCGGATTTGCATTTATTCACAAGAAAGATGTTGAGGTACGTAATATCTCACACCTTCCTTGCTTCTAGTGCAAGCGATGTTTTCGGCTTTGTTTTTCTGGTCGTGTGATTTTATAACGTGCATTTGCTTATAGAAAATGCATCATTACAGGACGAAAACGACTTGCTGACAGTAAATACAAATTAAGTTATCACGTCTTCAAAAGAAAAAAATACGGAGAATTACTAGAAAAAGTATCATTAAATATTGTAAATTTGATCGCTTGTAAAAAGTTGTCGGAATTATAACTCACAACCTTGAGGCATACAGTCAATTTTATTACTGAACCGACAAATTTAAAAAAAAAAATAAAAAGTTCAAATGAGCAACTCAATTTCATAGAAGACCCATTTAAATTTGAGTAATTTGCATATTTTTTTGCAAAAACTGACTTCTACCAAAATCATATCCTTCAACTTCACAATTGGGTCATTCTTGCAAAAAATTAATTTAAAGATAGTCATAATTTGTGAAACATTGTGCTGCTGAATAACGTTAAGACAATGTTAAGTTTGCTTCAGGTTGACTCGAGTAACAAAAGAAGAAATCCAAACTACAACATATGATATAAAACAAATATTTAAGGCAATTAATAAAACAAACAATCATGCACTTATATAAGACGGCTAAAATAGGCATACAAAATAGTGTTCGCAAACGTAAAATATGAACACTACTTCATATAGTAAAATACTTAAGATTTTATTTAAAACGAATAAAATATTTTATCTATTGTTTGTGGCTTTTCAAAGTTATACTGATTTATTACTTGTCTTTCAATAGCACGAAGGAGTTGTTTTTAACAAGCTGTTTCTTTTATGGTTCTTTAGATATAAATGAACGTATTTCAACGGTCATTCGTTTTCGCTTATTTGTACTAGTCATCAGACAGAGTTAAATGATAAAGATAAGGCCAACAAAAATGACATCGAGGACTTCCTACTACATGTTTCATCATCAAATATATATATATGTTTTGTTCATAAGTGATTTGCTGGCAAACAAATATATTTATAAATATCGTGACTAGTATTTTCGCATCCAATAAGTTTGTAACATTTCCAAAAATATATTACCATTGACTACCTACAATAATTGATGAGTGAAATGTGCAAGTAATGTTTCTTGCCTATTTTAAAACACGTGTGTACCGAGTAGAACTTTTAACAATTATATATGCAACTTAGCTTGAATTCCATTTTTTGCTCTGTCAAATGTAATAATTTTCCGTGTTAAATGTGTTGCTTTCAGAAGTAACCATGAAAAGTCACGAGCAAATAAATTTTAAGGCGGAACCTTATATTAAATAAGTTTCGGACAAAAAGCGAAGCCTTCGTGACTGTGTCGTGTGTTTTATTTATTCCTGTCACGTTTATACAAAATTAAATGCCGAATTTCTTGGTTTGCTTAACGTTTTATTTTTAATATAATTTTAGATTGTTCAAAAGAACTTTATATATAGCTTTTGAGAGTATCGTAGTAGTAGTTTTATCGTGAGAAGCCATAACTACGTTTTAAAACAAACTAAAACGTATTTTTTTACATTTATACAAATTTCGAATTAGTTGATCATTTGAAATTTTTGCGTTTTAGTTGTTATTTTATTGAATGACAAATCATAGTCTTAACAGTAGATGCAATATGTACATTTTATAATTTTATTATTCCAACGTAAAAGTACACAAAACTCTTAATACATAAATGTAATTTGTATAATAGTCTAAACCGTTAGAATAAAATACAAATTACATTTATATTATATTAAAACGGTTTTACTTTATTAAAACACTAATTATAACAAAAATAATCAGTCAGTAATAAACATTCAATTAAAAGTAAAATTCTGTTGTAGACCATGTCTGAATATGAATTTAGGATTTAAAGCTTAAATTCAATGCAGAAATTTAATTTACAAGTATTGGTCAATAAGCAAATAAAACTTCAATACAAGACTAATAAGATTTAAACTTTTGTTAGTGGTCACTGTCTTGAGTGATGAGATACTTTGATTTCTTAGATTTCAATACCTGTGGTTTTACTATTTATTAAGTCTTTCTCTCGTTCTAGGTTCAAACTCGAAACATTTATAAGGTAACATTGAATGATCAAAACTGACAATTTTTATATTGTTCTTTGTGTATTTTGCGTTATGATTATCAAGGTCATCTTTTATTTATATAAATCGGAACAGAAATAAGACCTTTTCAAACGAAACCCAGATAACATTACTGGACGTAACTACTATTATATTCCCCATAGAGATCTCAGAAGATTCTTATTACATCAACATTGTTCCTAAATATCATTCCCGGTTTCATCAACGAAGTAAAAATCCATCGTGTCATTCAGGGACTCAATATCGAATTAACTTAGCTAGCTCGATCGTCCAATATCACTCAAACCGATGCTATACGCCTACGCAAGTTTGGTAGCAGACCTCGATCGATGGTTGATTCATCAATACAATTTTTTTGTGAAACAAAAGTAAATTGTTCCAATTGTTATTTTATTTCTGTTCCACATTACTGTTGTTTTACGCTATTGAAAATGTAGATAAAACCTGAATTTGATAGACGAATTAACTTGTAAATAATAAGGATAATTTGCTGCAATATATATTTAATAGATCAATAATTAAAAGAACAGAAGAATTCTCGTTTAATGAAAAATTTTATGGTATTGAGCAGACAATAATTTAGTCAAATAATTTGTTATCATGTACCTTAAATAAAAAACACTGGCTATATGCTTAATGTAATTACAACAAATACCAATGGCTAGTTTCTATACACCAACAAAGCATACCGAAAATATAATACAAGTAATATGTAATATATACAGCGAACACATGCTATGTAAATTAATAAAATATGAAGCAAACTACAAAATAATGAGCAACAAGTACAGAGGTAACAAACACCATTTAAATAAGAAGGATAAACTCATTTTAATAATTTACATCCTTAGAAAAGTGGTAGAAAATATACCTAAGTTTTTTTTCATTCAACAAGTTGCATTTAGGTAAAAACTCGAACTGATCCAATAGTAAATGTCAACACTAAGACAATAACATGCTATCCCAAGAATAATACACATCCTCCCAATTAGAGCACAGGACAAAATGCACAGACAAAAGTATAAAGTATATGAAAACCACAAACTTCTATACAACCTAAATTTAAAAAAAAAACAGTTAAAAATTTTGGTGGAGAAATATTAGTTCTGATATCTTTCATATATATATTGCTTGTTCTAACCACAATGTTTATTAAGTGACATCATAGAGCTTGGAACCTAATTGCTTTGTATTATGTACTTGCAAAATAATTTAAGAAAATATACAAATTCCTTATAAATGAGCCAGCTTGCACAAACTCGTAGCGCCAATTAAAATCTCATCACAAATACCCACAAGCCGAAGTACAAACGTCAAAAACGTCTATAGATATAAAACCAATTGGCATCTGGTCTTCAGCTTTGGCAATACATCTGTGCTATATTTGTAACATGTTTAATTTGTTACCATGTGCGCACCTTTTTTAAATAAATCTCCTACAATTGTACTGCGATGTAGACGTTTCACGGATTTAATAGTTAGCAAAAGTTTTAATGCGAAAAGAGGAATATGGATAGTGGTCGCAAACTTAACTTCCTGTATATAGCAAGAACGAATGTAGTACATGTATATACTTTTGATGTTTATTTGGCAATACCATACATGGTTGGAAATTCTAACCAGTGTAATCTACGCATCTTGACTAATAATTCAATCCTGATATTCAATACATATTTTAGCTATTTAATTGTTCAATACGATGTTTTATACCTTTTGAATATTTTCCATACATACACAACATTTTTCACAGGAGTAAAATATGCTTGCGTTTTCGATTCTGTTGATTTTTCCTATTAAAGCATTAATATAATTTAATTAAGCTGTAAACGGAAATTGTGAACATGAGACAATCGTAATATGTGACTATATTTCCGATATTTTACACATTTATTGAACCTTATTACAAGTATCAATTTATAATTTTGCAAAACATGACATAGGCAACCACTTAAATGTAGACGGAAATTAAAAACAAATAATGCATCTTACTGAACTCGACTGTTTAACAACAACAAAAAGGTGGACCAAATTTATAACAAACGGAAACCATTTTTCTTGTTTTCTTAATTCCTACACGGATGTTAAAGCAATTACTGGCATTTGAACCACTATACACATATACATGCTATAACGTTTGCTAACTCTATGTTATTCATAAGAAATTTCTCCCGTTCCCACTTTTATTACTATATTATTAAACCTATTATATAATACATAAATTTAAAACCATTACAAACCCCCGTACATTTGTTTCTAATTTAGTATTTGTAGAAATATGATGGTGTTTAGATCAAAAAAGGATTCTAATGATTTGAAGAATTTAAAAAAATCAGAATAACAATATATTTGCAAAACCGCATTCACGATAATAAAAGAATGTCCTGGTTTGAATTTTATAATTAAAATATTGAAAAGGCAAAACAAAATCATATGTCAATAACTTTATATAATAATTTTCTAAATCGAATAACTAACCCAATATTTGGCTTAGTTTTTTTTTCGCATATTCAGTAAAACAATATCTGGATTTTTATTTAAGTTGTCACCTCGCCATTACTAGAACATAGAAGTAAACATTTCTTAAACGTCAAAATTCTAAATCTGTATGTGTTTAGTTGCTCATTATAAAAATTCCCAATTTAATTTTGATATGTATTAAACACCTTCAAATAAATTTATTCTTGTCAAAATGCAAACCTGTGGTAAAATGCAACAAATTTAATTTGACCAAATTTCATATTTTTTAAAGAAGAATCGAACGTATACGTGCGTGTATTTTTTAATCTGCTCGTGATTGATTTTTGTTGTGTTGGTACAAAAGTCGATAAGCGAACTAGGAAAGTAAACATTAAATATGGAAAGCAAATGTCTGAATTGAACACAATATAATAAATGCGATCGTAAATTTACATCTACATAACCTAAAACATTTCTAACTTACACTTTCTAACAAGAAATGCAACAAATCTGCTGGATTGATTGCTAACATGAAGCCACAAAACATCGACATTGCAACAACATGAATAAAAAGTATTATTACTGAAACTTAAATAAGGTTCATTACACTAAAAAAATACTAAATGAAACTTAATGTCTACTTTTAGAAATATGTGAATTCCTATTTTGTGGCAAGACCACAGTATTTTCAGATTAGAAAACAGTTTTATTGAAACCCATATTTCCAATTGATTTGTATATCTAACAGTCAATAAAATATATGTATTAACAAATATCAGACATAGAAAGTGGATGAAATGTACATCATCTAGTGGTATGTGAACCAATCAATGCGAACCTTACATAATACAACTAATATAACATATTTTTGCTTATGGGGAGATACACAATCGTTTTGGACAAATAAACTTTAATCTAGTTTAATTTAACAATAAATTTCCGGTCGTCTTGTCAGATGTTAGTCTTTCTATGTTTGCATACTATTGGTTTCAAATCGGTTTAGGTTAAACGTGTAAAACGCTGCGAACGTATGGCACAGATTTGAACCAATCCATTTTCACCACACTAAAAGGGTTTTCCAAATGTCGTTAATAAATGATATACAACAATTTAAGATTGAAAATACGTGTTTTCGGACAATACTTACAAAAAACAAAACTCTTTGTGTTGAATTATTTTATTACAAACCTTTCCAAATTGGAAGAGATCGTGAATGTAACGTCTGGATTCGTGCTTTTCGGAGAACATAAATTTTCTTACTAAGAATGTTAAATCCCATAAACTGACAACTTCTTTACGTATATAATTGTTTATTATAATCTTCATTTGTAATTTCAGATGCTTAGGTGTTTCCTTTGTTCATAAGTCATCTACGCAGACATTTGAATCGTCAAAACCATATGGTAGAAATACTCAAACGTAATGCAGATATCTTGGATAGCCTGTCATTCCCTGCAAAAAGTAACGAAATATTGAAATTAGTAGCATTATATTCAAATAATAATTTTTAAACACATGTTCAGTGGTTGCACAGCTTTCAACATACAGTAATATAGACAAAACAAGAGCATCAAACAAACTTTGTGTATTTAGATATATAAGAGTCTAGCTGGATTGCTGTGGTTAAAAGCAATTCCTTTATTATATTGTTAAGTATTGCTAAGTATTGTGTATGCTTCTAGTCAACTGTTTATAAAGTAAGTATACTCCCGCTTCGAAGAAGAGGGAGTGTACTTGTCCGTCGTCTGTTTGTTCGTTCGTCCGTCCGTCTGTTCCAAAAATGTTCGTCGAAAAGTTTCCTAAGGAACTGCAGAATGTAGAAGCCTCATATTTTGCATACTGCTTTTATCCTATATGGTTTATAGCGATTTCGTGCTCCTTTGTTATCTACTTTCTTTTATTGAATACTTAGATTTTTACACATAGCTGACATACATGCAATTTTTGGGAAAGCGGGGGTATCACTAGTGAGCATGTATGTTTATGCTTTTGGTTAACTATTTAAAACGTTCCTATCATAAAACTAGAAACTCTGCTGCTTCACCAAGGAATGCGATTTGAATGTTCAAATATATGACACATAATCGTATTGCCGAACAATTTTTACCACAGACGTCGTAACGTTAGTTTTTAAAGTTCAATGGTGTTTTCAAGTAAAAATTAGCATGAATGTACCTAGAATATAGGTAGTATCAAATAAGACGAGCACAATTAATACTATGGTATAAAATGACACCAGAAGAGCATTTCGTCTTATTAACACCTATATGTGTGGCTCAAAAATAGTCGAAGGCCAAATAGTTAAAGAACTGGTACGTATCAACATTATTCAAAAATGGAAGTCCATATCCAAAACAAGGTCATGTACACACCGTGAATACAAAAACCCAGAATTATACCAGTACACAATTTCAAGGCAGCAAATGTAATCAATAATTAATTATACTTTATGTAAGCACCACTGTGACCACTTCTGACCTTTTTTTACTATTTTACTAGTTTTCTTTATGAGTTGAGTGATAAATTATAAAAGTAATATATATTCAAATTCTAGAAAGTATGTTAATAAAGTAATGTTGTACATTAACAAATATCTGTATAAAAATAAGGAAGAATTATTAAATCCAATGGAAGGTGTATATGTTTGCTCCTTTAAAGGAATTATGGGGGGGGGCACAATAGTGATAAATTGGAAGATAGATCAAGAAGAGTTATAAGAACATAATAACACCATTAATACTACTAAAATTCACATTGCTATGATAAATTTTAAAAAGCAGGCCAGTCAACCGCTTTTTACATTTACTTATAAATTATATAAATTTAATTTGATTGTGAAACTTGCCCACATTAGTTTTTTAATAAAATATGTGGATGGGTAAATGGAACTGGATTAACTTTGCAGTAATGTAATATTAAACACGTGGTAAAAGAACTTAATAGTTCGCACCTTTATGATGTTGAACGAATCATTATGCTGGCATAATATAGGTCTCTGCCTACGGTCTACTTGATACGACCACAGCAAGACAAAAAAAATTAATGTATCTAATTAATGATATAATTTTGGTTCTATATTTATGTGGCTGTAACAAAAATGCTTCTTTCGGCCTCTTTTAGCTAACAAACCGTAAAATATAGGTCAAAACCGTTAAAGCCCAAAAAGCTGACTGGATAAAAAATTCACATGTTATAATTGCAACAAATCAAATGAAAAATCTTTATCAAAGACAGATAATAATTAAAGCTTTGAAACATTTTGGAATTTGCCCGTTTTGAAACCTTTCAACTACAAATGTTTAAGATAAACAATTTTTAGGGAATATTTATTTAAGGATTGTTTTTAATTGCTGGTTGGATTATTGGATATAGACGACTTTGGGTCGATTTGCGCAAATAAACCGCGAAAGCGTAAACCCACCCAAAGTCGTCTATATCCAATAATCTAACCAGCAATTGAAACAATTCTTATATTTTAAATTCAATATTATGAAAATAAATAACAAAACCAATATTAACAAGTCAAATAATATTTGCAATTCACAATATTTAGTGTCGTCGCTTGTTGTGGGGGGATTCATAGTCAACGTCATCAATACATGTAATTATCACGTCAACAATCAGTCACGTGCTGAAATACCAAGTTAGGTTAAACGAAATGGACAATGTTGCTCAGATGTTGAGCATTTAGAGGAAATTAAAATATTTAAGTATGTGTTCTTAAGTATGTTATAAATTATGTATAATAACACGAGTGATCTAAATTTATTAGATTTTGCTCTACGTCCAGCAAGAAGTCTTTCCGAGAACAAGTTAACAAACAATATATCAGTTTAGGAGTGATGGACAAAATAGCAACAAAATAAAATGACACTGGTATGAGGTATGTTTAATTTAGTCTTTTGTAGAAGCTACAGCAAGCCTACACTTATCTACAAAAGTGTTCTTTAGAGTGCAAGGAGAGTAGCCCTCTCATAACACGCTATCCACTGTGGTCCGCGGTCAAGCTTTCCGTATTATGACCTGAAAACCCCCAACAAGAAGGCATCCCATATCCGCCATCTGGGGACGCGCCGGGCTGCTCTGTGGGTCGAGCACTGTAAACTCTCACAGTTTGGTCCGAGTCATCTTAATTGTTATATGATGGTATCCACTTGATTATATCCCTTCCTTTTAAAATTCATTATTCAAAATGTCATCTTAATGTGTCAGTGTCCTTTTAAGTTTTTTACGTCTAAAATTCATCATAGCTTGATGTCGGATTATAACCCTTGATTCACACCCTAACACCAACACGAAAATGACGTGTACCTTGACTGAATTCTATATGCTCTTTTGATATTTTATAAACACATATTTAATTTGCATGTAGCGAATTTTCTATCTTCAATATGCATGTATGACAGTGTAATGAACATATGGGTACATTATTTGTTTAATGCTGAAAGAAAAACTTTTGCACTATTGTTCATCTTTATTTTTAGGGTTAAAATATTGATGGGACATATTACTATACTTATGAAAAACATTTAATATGGTAATGCATACAGTCATTCAATAGTTTTATATCGCTGACACTTGTCTTGGACAAACCTTATATAGGTGGTATACAATCTTCATAACAAGTTCCTGTGTGTTGATTGTCATCAGTTGCAATGCTGATAAAAGATAAAAATGGACATCGAAAAAATATCGCTAACGTAATCACTTCAATTGTTTATTTGATATTTGAACAAACCATTTACAAACACTGAAAATTTTAAGATTTTCTAACGTTTATATGGGGAAACATTTAAAAAAGAAAAATCATATTAAAATAATTACTTATTATCATCAATAACAATGTTTAATGAAATATTAACATGTATATGACAGAAACTTATCAAAGTAGTACAATGCAAGGCTGGCAATACTCTTTGCAAATTATGAGACAAATACAGGAATTTAATACATAAATATAGACTTTTAAAATTTAGCATTATGTTTAATACCAATAAAATGTCATGTTTGTGAAATGTAACTTAATTAGGATCACTTAATTAACGTGTCAGCTATATTGAGGCAATCGAAGGAAATCAAATTAACACGAAGCTACAAACCTTAGGTAGTTAAAGGTAAAAATTGAAACAGAACGTTTACTTGTGAGAGCTTAAGTAAGTTCAAATGAGATGTACAGCAAAAATGCTGTGAAAAACATACAAAAAACTGTTTACATAGCAAACAAAACTACATGTCATGCTGATATAAATGTAAGTAAAGTTCTTATTTGTGAATTTGTATTATTGTATAAAATCTTGTTTCGATTCTTAGAATGACAAACACATTCGAAATAAAATGAAGTCGAATATATCTGTGGTCGGAAACAAAGACAAACTCAAATCTGTGATATGACCTAGCAAAAAATAAATGATAATGTTTAAGTTAGTATTGTGATAAAGGTCAACTGTAATTAATCCTTTTCTTTCATATTCTGGACATGTATTCTAAAAATATCTTTTAAAAGCCAATTTTTCAATGCCACTCTATTTTTACGACTATTTTTGCCTAATGCATTCGCTCAACAACATTTAAATGGTCGCACTTATGTACCCTATAATCTACAATAATTTAAACTTGATTTACATATGCATTTGTATTTGAATCCATTAAATCTCATTATTGAGGCAATATTATTTTTAATATTAGAGTTTGTTCTCGTTATCACATACTTACAGCAAGATGGCAAAGTCTTCCAAAAAACTGAGAAAATGGCGGACAATTGAAAACATTACAATCAACACAATACATTTATTAATTGAACGACAAAACATACAGTCTTCATAAGCACACGAATTTCAATATCAATGAAAAATTCTGATTTTCAAACCCTTTTCAACTTTTTAAAGTTGACTAGACCAAAATCATGTTTACTTGAAAAGAAGACCAGACCTGTCGTATGAGATTCTGAAACAACTTGACCAGATATAGGTCCATGGCACCTTAGCTAGTTATCTAATTTCGATCAATTTGCAACAGTCAAACACTCTTTTGGTTAGTTGCAGCTACCATATTGTCGTGTTACAAGGCTATATTTGTATAACTTATATCAAGAGTAAAAACATTATTGCATATCATTTACAAAAATGATTCAGGTTAATACTGTTAAACATTTCGTTAACTTTTTAATTGTAATCGTATTTTTATTATGTACAAATATATGGTTACAAAAAATCGACCAGCATTTGCGGTCAGTAACAATTTTAAATAGTTATTTTAGACCCATATATAGATTAATCAATGTCCGATTATTTTTTTTTTAGACAGTGTACACACTTATTGTCGCCATTAGAGAATTTTAAGCTAACTAAATTTGTATCAAGAGGTAGATGTAATTAAGGTCTTGAACTTATTCTGGTGGTTTACAAGTTACTAAGCTTAATTTTAAAATCACAAAATATAGCTTATTTAATTTTTTACAAGGATATAGTTGTTGGCATGACAAAATGTTTCTTTGTAAAATTATGTATTATAACTATAATATGAATATGTCCTCTGTACCGGATAATGGGGTTTCCAAAGGATGGCGTGATGTTAAATATTTCACACTTATATTCATATCATTTGATAATCCTGTGACCGATCTTATAGTTACACTATTTATTGTATAAGAAAATTTTACAGTACATCATTGAAAAATAAAATAAGTGTTGTTAAAATATGTTTCGGAAATTTTGCATGTATGTCAACTATGTGTAAAAATCTAAGTATACGGTAAAAAGGAAGTAGATGACCAAGGAGCATGAAATTGATATACACCATATGGCACAATAAGATAAAGCAATATACAAAATATTGTCAACTGTGTAAAAATCTAATTATTCGGTAAATAGAAAGTAGATGACCAAGGAGCATTAAATCGCTTTACACCATATGGGACTATAGGATAAAGCAATATGCAAAATATCAGGATTCTACAAGCTATAGTTGCTTAGAAAACTGCGACGGAAATTCTGTTACGGACGGACGGACAAGGGTAAAACAGTATACCTCCTCTTCTTCGAAACAGGGGTATAATAATTCATACTAATATTTAAAAATTAGCGTTGTGTCAAAATATATAACGACGAGTCTTATTTCGAAACAAAAAGACAACGAATAATACAAAACAAAAACCATTCAGCATTCGCAGGAACATTAAATTTACACTTATCTTTTATGCTTTATGAGGAAATATACAACAGTCTTCACTACTCCATTAAATACTTGAACACAAGATAACAAATCACAGAAAATTATATACAACAACATAGAGTACAAAAATGATGGAATAGACAACTGACATAGATATTATGAGATTGAACATTGTTACCCCAAACTTTAGAATTCCAGAAATAGTCTTACTGTTTACTACCTATTACTCTTACATTTACGAAAAATACCTCTGCACTTAAAAGTGACCCAAAAGACTGCATAAAACGTAAAATATGACAAACAATCAAATGCAGATACATAAAGTACAGAAAAAGAAGACGGACAAAAGGAAAATATATGGATCAAGAACAACCAGTCGACTTACAACCTTGATCTTTTAAAAAAACAATAGAATGTCAGTTAACAAGAACAACCGTGAGTATTCTTAATAATAGAATTTAACCATAGAAACAATAACATATAATAAATATTCTAAAGTTTATGATAAATAATACAAAATATATTATTTATGTAATAATATATTTTCATATGTAATAAAGGTTATAATATGGTAAATTAAATATGTAACACTGATGAAATGTAGATACACATTCAACAGTGAATGAGGTTTATATCTAGATACATGCTAGTATTAGTCCAAAAACAACTCCACTTAAACATGAAAACAAGTCAACTTGAAATAACCCAAATGCAGCTATGGGTCTGTATTTTTGTAAAAATTGTGTTTACTTTACTGAGAATTGCATACGATGAAAACAGATTGCTGGAATATATATGAAATAATTACTGCAATGAAAAACATGCTTCTCTGGCCCGTCAAAAATATACATGCCAAAACAATGTTGCTTGTTGACCTTATAAGTGTTGTTATTGTCAACAAAATTGTAATGGTAAGGTTAATGAAACATTTAATTATAATTACGTTAGCATTGAGAATAAAAATAAATGTTGTCATTTGAAAAAAATGGTGTCATCGACCCGATAACACCTCAAATACACATAACACAATCGGTAAAAATATATGTAATGCAACTAGCTAAAAATCCACCAAACGCAACTCGTAAAAAATGCATCGCCACTCTGATCAAAAAAATTAACCACACTTATTTTTTCTGGAACATTGTTACATGTTAAATTATGCAAAACATTTTGAAATAAACGATAACTATAAACATAAGAAAATAGCAAAGAAAAACGAAAGAACAACATTAGCCAAAAGCCAAGGGACAGTTACAAATCCGGATATAGACAAACACAACACAAAAACCAAAAACATAAAACACAGAGATCAACCCGAGCCCAATAAAAACAATGGGTACACCCAGGTGCTCCGGACGAGTAAGCAGTACCTGCCTCTAATTAGACACCCGTCGAGTTACTCACTGTCATGTCCAGGGAATAGTCAAATCCAGGAATATAAAACACTACCTATGACTCAGCGAAAATCTCAGATAGTATTTGAGACACTAATTTCCCAGAAAGATCAAGTCGTGGTGACGACCATAAAAACTTCTGGAGAAATTACATCAACCTAAGTACAACAAACCCTTGTCCATAACTAATGCACTACAATCCGTAAAAATTTCCCCAAACGTACCCAGCTATGCCAACCGTCTGCTTAAGCAAATCCAATATGAAGCATACAGAATCCAAATCGAAATTAAACAGCAATTTTTAATAGAAAACTCACAAACACAAATTGGTCAATGGTGTGTGTCTTCACACGACTTTCTGCAACTAATTTGTAAAAATAGAATACTTTGAAATAAAACAAAGGCAATGGTGTGAATTTCTCAATATAGATATAGTGTTTTTACAATACAGGTCCTGCTTTTTTCATGCCGTGTCTGATAATGTATCATTTTAATACAATGTACTTAAATAACCTTTAGACCCATGTTTTATATTTTCGTCTTTATACAATGCAATGTTACCACCAAGGAATGATGATTGTTTTAGAGCTTCCACGTGCAGCATTGTGACAAAAGAATTTGGCTTGTAGTTGTTTCAGAAGTGAATATTTTTGTTTTAATTTCACTTTACTATATACAACGACTGTCTATGGTGGTCATTTGATATGCCAGACCACGAGTAAAAGAGAAATCTTTGTCCACGATCTTACATACATGCAATTATTCAAAGTTACATAACTTTCATATGGATTTTAAATTGCAGATAATCAGAAACAAGAATTGCCTCTGGTGGCAATGTTATTCATTCGATCTAGTCTAAATGCATGATACATCGTATGTACTTATTTTTAAAACAACTGGACTTGTACTTGTAGAGTCGAAGATTTTAAATATTTTGCCAATCAGTGAAAAATGGGCCATGTGGCTACTTTTTTAGTAATCAAAGAGGAAATGAGGAATAGTTATAGAGTACTGAAAAGTTTACAGACAACAATCAAACAGACGACTTTGAATCAGCTGAAGAGTGTTACTATGAAAAAAAGATAATAGGCGAAGATAATGATACAGATAACCAAAAAATGTTTAAAGTTTTTATGTTTCATAGATTAGGAAAAAATTACATTACAAAATTGGACAGGCAAATAACTTGTAGCATAATATATGCTATATGGGTTATGATGATTTTACATAAAAATTTTAATGTGCATTGGATTATGCATATCCACATATAAGATAGGTTTATGACAAAGATGTTTTATGCTAATATAGACAAATTCATAATAAATTGTCCTATGTGTAACAAGTAAATCAAATAACAAGATACGTATCGTAATCAAAACTATTAAATCAAGAACGAAATTATGAACTTTCAAACACAGAAAGCAACAAACGAAAGTATTAGAAAATATCAAACATTTTATATGTGACATATGATATGAAATTCACAAATAATCCACAAAAAGATCTACATGTCCTATAAACTACACGAAAATGTTACATACCATATGGATCCTCAATAAAAGATTGTTTGGTAAATACCAAATAAATGATTAACATTTCATAATTGTTATGCAATTCCAAGTAAGGAATTGTAAACGCCCAAATAGTACAAACGGATTTAAAAATGTAAAAAGTGTTAACCATATCCAAAGTGTATGACTTATATTTCATACGGCTTAGACAAATACCAAATAAAAATGTCAATTGCTGATGGCTTATGACAACGTTTATTCCTAAAGGGCCAGGTGAAAACCTAATAAAACAAAGCTACATATTCGATTTGTATGTCAAATTCAATGACCTTTATCGACAAAACGTTTCAAAATAAAAGTTGACAACTGCATTCGTGTCTTATCGATGCAATCACTTTTGAAAATATAAAATTCGAACTTAAAGTTGAAGACTTGGTATTTACATTTACTATTTACATTGTGCACACTAAAGTAGATTCCAGACACATATTTATCACAAAATTGTCATCTATTTTTTAAATCGCATTCAAGTTCTAGCCCCATTGGTGCGACTGCAAATTACAAAAACTTAAATCGATCGTTAAAGTTGTGCAATATAAGGATAAAATTTGTATATCAAATAACCAAATCTATAAAAGTTTATGCCAGGCCGCACTGTGTTGTTTCCCATCTTCCTACCTACCAAAAAATGCTACCCGTCCAAATCTTTTTATTTTGGGTTTTAATTTTGTTTTAATTACTGTTACCACGGACAACCAATAAAAAAAATTAATAAAAAAGTTTTTAAAGCTTGCCTTCCTAAGCATAATTCAAAAGGAAAATCAAAAATCAAAAGATTTTAAAAGTTAATTTGGTCCAGTGTAATTTGTTTTTATGTCGTATCCCAATGTCACTCATCATATGACACGATTGGTCGCCAATTACTCACACTATTTCCTGCATTTTAAGTCTGAAATGGCCAAAACGTTAGTAAATCCAAATGATTACGGCTGAAATGTACACAAAATTAGCTCAATCCTAATTGCTGTGCCAATACTAATATGTTCAAAATTAACCATGCATTAGGTTAATCCCAACTACTGGGGCTGAAATGCCCAATAAACTATAATCTTACAGACATAATATGATAAAGTACGAAAGCAAATAAATAGTGGATCAGTCACAAGGTCGCTTATAAATAAGTTTCACGCAAACCGTTGCTTCAATGTGACAAGTATTTTCTATTATCAGAAGCAAAAAAAAAAAGACTAAACATGTCTTATTCATTTTCGCTGACTTAACCTAAATGTACTCAAACGAAAAGTTGTCACTTAAAAAATTATATAATCATTGTATGAGTGATATCGTAATATTGTGTTGCATAATGCGTTGATCAGCTATTCTTTATTCCACGAAAACACATAAGTTCCAGACAAACGGCTAAGTTACCACTGTAAAATTATGACAATTTATGAGTAAAAATTGTCTTTAACAGTATACAATGAAAAATAGCATAAAGTGTTTTGATTGGTGTTAAATATTGTTAGAAAATGCATTCTGGGCGGAAATTAAGAAAAAAATTATGATATTACCTTTTTGCTTAGAAGTCAAACGCGTAATAATGAGGTCTGGCTTAAAATTGATATCATGTAGCTCGTCTGCTCTAATGTACCTATTATAGTTTATAACCCACTACCATTCTGTTGTACTAAAAAATATGCCTTTAGATTTTATTAATAGGCATAAAACATAGTAATATACTTCAAACATAGGTGTCGACGGTATTTATATGGCAGTATGCGATAAAATGGCGGAGACGTATAGATTATACTATCGAGAAAATGGCTTGCAAAAATGAAAGGTGAGTACATTTTGTATTTTCCTGTAAAATATTGATCGTTTTATAGGTCAGACTGGTCTGTAAATCAGTCACTGTGACAATGTCAGTACCAGACGACTCGAGTTAAATGCTGCACTAAATTGACGCAACAAAATGGCGTAGTGAACCATATTTTGTTGCTCACGTTACTGATAAAATCATTTACACTGATTGCAACAAAACTAAACAAACAAGACGCTTATATTTTAAATGTTTTGAAATCAACATATTGTATAGAATAATGCATGCTTTTACACATACAGTATTTATAAACAATGATAAAGACACTTGAAACATGGCCATAATTTTCTTACGTGCATTATGTAGATGTTACCAAAAGCAAGTTGATTAAAATGATATTTTAATAATATTTAGTATCCTGTAACAAGCCTGTTTAAAAGTAAACGTGATGAGAGTCCTTTTTGCCCCTTGTCACCAAATCCACTTTTAGGTACGGAATCAAATTTAAAAACACAAAATAACTTTCGTTGGGTTCAAATGCATAAGAATTTTCAACATAAATTTTTTTTTTATTGACGATATTTCACGTTATATGCTCTGAGAAGAAAACATATAAAAAGGACTTTCAAAATAGTGTGCAATGTAATTTTGGACGCAATATTATATATATATACAGAAACGTATTCACAGAATACCACTGCTTTACTTAAACTAAGTTTATTTCTCAACGATTTTGTGTTTTTTTTTAATGTGGGTGTTGTTTGCAGAAAGGAAACATTCCTTTCTGTCAACTTATACATTTCTTAAGTGGAATTGTATGATGTTCTATGAATTACAAATATTTCATCAGAACACTTCTTCAGTTTTCTTTTGTCATATGAATGTACTATATTGATGGACATGGTCGTACACTGTGCTTCTTGTCCTTGCCATTTGCGGTGATGCCACGTGTATTATTGGCAGGGTCAGACAATATGTTTCGCCTCTTGTCCTTGGTGATGCACAATGTTTTGCTCCTGGCCTAAACATATTTGCCAAGTCGTGCAACAAGTTTTGATCCTTGTTAAATATACTTAATGGCAGAATCAGAAAAAATGATTAACTTCGTTTTAATATAAATGTATTTATATGCAGAATGGGGAAAACATGTTCTGCTTCTTGGCGGTAAATTTATTGCCATGGTCAGGCAGTTTATTTAGCTCCTTATCTGTTTATCTATTTTTGTAGTAATATTCATTAGATGGTGTCTTTTCGAAGGCTATATCAACAATCCATTTTCATTGTCAAATCATGATTTTTTGTTCTAATGCTACAATTGGTCTACGCAATAAATTAAAATCGGTGCTTTGTTTATTTTCATATATAATAGGATCTCAGAAAACATATATAAAATATATTTTTGTTATTTTTATTTTATGTTATTATTATCAATAAGAATTTCTGAATTGAATTTTGTTTGAACATATATAAATCGGTTACAAGTACTGTCTCATCTTCAAATTGTCATCAATTGTATTATATTCACTAATAATTATGAACTTCCTAATTGGTTAAATTAGATGATATTAGACGTTGTTTGTTTATAAAATATAAAATTGGTCTAAATAGAAGGAAGGTACTAACAAAATACCGAACACCAATTAAACTGTAAAAAGTCAATCCACCAATCAAAGTCCACGAAACCGGCAAACTAATATAAATAAGAAAAACCTAGCATGAATAAGAAAAGGTTTCCAGAAACATAATACAGTATTAAATAAGCAAATTTGCGAGAAAGCCACGGCTTTTCTAAGGAGGTTGATATCTTCCGGAATTTTTTCTGTAGCATTGTTACACGCCAAGAACAATAAGTTAGAATATGCCAATCAAATGACCAGAAAAAAATCCGAAAAGAAATTTACATGAAATGGGGAAATATTGGGTGCACTTACATTTTCTAATGATTTTATTTTTAATTTGCAAAGGAAACGTTCGCAATTATACTTTTTTATCAATTCATGTCACGGAACATTCTCTCAACAGAAAGTGCTCTGCTTATTTTCGTTATTTAATTGGTAACCGGACAACTCGGATCGTGATAACTCGGACCGTACTTAGAACACTCGGACCGTAATTAGGACCTCTCGGACCGTAGAATAGGACAAGTCGGACCGAATTTATCAAACTTACTCGATGTTTGTTTGTTTGAATGGTGTTTTAACGCCACTTTCAGCTATTTTTCGGCATTATCATTTTATCCAGTTTTTATTGGGGGAAGAAGCCGGAGTACTCGGAGAAAACCCGTCCCTCCGTGGGAAAACAGGCAATTCATGTCATACTAACTTGAAAGCTAAGGCCAATAGCATATAAGATGAAGTAAATCAGACTTATAATGCATAGATTTTTGTGAGCATGATATCTGTTTACAATAGTCTAGACTTGAGGTGATAATATTTTATTTGAAAAAGACTATATATTCAGATTAAGACAAAACAAAAATTACGAGAATACTGACTTTTGATTGGTTTTAAAATATTTTTTATCAAATCATTGTCGTGAAGACACGCACCCTTTATGTCATATGTTTCACGGTGAAAAACGTAGTTTTTGTGTTGGTCTTTTATTTTTCAAAAATGTCCAATTACACAAATAAAATTTTTTTTCTACTGTTTTAATTTATTTGAAAGTATTAACTAAAAGAAATATTTTCTCTATCGAGGGATAAAAAATTTATGTTGTGCACATTTAATATACAGTGTAGTACAAAACTCAAATTTTGTAGTTTATATTTAAATATATATATCGTGAAAATACAAAGATGTCCATCTTTAATGTTGACTTAAATTGGAAATTCTCTCCCCGTGTAAGATCTGATAAACGCTGAGATTTAAAAAAGAAGTATTTTTGCGACATATATTTGTTCGTAGTTCTATTGCATGTAACTCGATGTACAAACATTAACAGTTACAATTTTCTAATAAATCAAGTTTGTTATATTTAATATGCTGTTTATTTTAAGTTCATACAGTGTATTTGATTAATTTAAAAAGAATCTTATGCAAAAAATAATATTGTTTATTGCATGGCATAAAAATATTTCAAACCAAACGTAAGCATGCAGTATTCTGTATTGCTTTCAGTGTAATATTATTTCATAAAATTTTTATGGCGTCATCGTCAAATTTTGCTATACAATAAAAATTATATTGCACGATATAAAATAAAAAAGATAATACATTTATTCTTTTATATAGCCTAGTCAGTGGAATTAATATTTTTCAAATATAAACACAATTTTAGATGACTGGTAATATATTAATGAAATTATGTCAGATATTAAAAACATAAAAAACAACAATTTTGTAAATTAGATTATAGAATTACAATTAAAGAATTTTCAGACTGTCTAGCTAAATTACAAAAATGGAAAATCGTCAGCTGAAATGCTTAAAGCATGTTCCTCCATGTTAGTACCATTATAACAAAGACGTTATAATATTGTAAATCTGGACATTCAAATAAACCAGAAAATTACAGACATGGCCATTAAATCATGCTACGGTAAATTATTCTATACTGAATAATAGATTGCATAAGTTTTACAAGGGGAATAATGACATAAACAAATGTCATGTAAGCTTTACCAAAACATTTAGAACAGCTGACCATTTTTTTTGTGCTTAAAACATTGATATGTACAGTTATAAAACGGGTGTAAACTACGTGCGTGTTTTGTAGATCTATAGCTTCGATACAATTATTCATACTGGTATTCAACTGCTTAAAATTAACACGGCAGTTTAGTTTTAAACATTAAAAAGATATGTATGGTAAAAAGAAGTTATATCTAAAAATGTATAACTCCCTCACCCCTTTATTTAAAGCTGGTATTGGTGTTAAACAGGGAGATGTTTCGAGTCCTAATTTATTATTAATGACTTTCCTGATAATACTTGTAAGAATCATGTTGAAGTTAATAAAACTAGAATAAGCTACCTAATGTATGGTAATGACCTTGTAATCTTGCCAAACTCCAAAGAAGGCTTCCAGAGGAGGTTAGATATTCTTAATAAGTACTGTTTAGATAGGTGCCTTAATGTCAATCAGAATAAAACTAAAGTTGGGGTTTTTAATTACACTTGCAGGTATTATGACTTCCGTTCTTATTTTAATGAAATATTGTTTGTTTGTTTGTTTGAATGGTGTTTAACGCCACTTTCAGCAATTTTTCAGCCATATCATGGCGTCCAGTTTTTATTGGAGGAAGGTTCCGGAGTACCCGGACCGAACCCCCGACCATCGGTAGAAAAACTGGCAATCTTTGTCAATTAAGATTGGAGTCGAGTGCACCCTGCCCGCAGTGAGACTCGAACCCGCAACCTCAGTGTTAACAGACTACGTGATCAATAGTAGACGAACTACATTAACCACTCGGCCACCGAGGCCCCCTTAATGGAAATAAGTTGAATTGTACATTTACTTAAAATATTCAGTAGTAACATTTAATCTAAGTGGTAAATTTTCTCGCTGTGAAGACTAACTATAAAAAATCCTAAAAGCATGCATGTTTTAAATTGCTATTCTTCATGTTTGTCTTCAAACCCCAGTATATCAACCCTAGTTCATTTATATGACTATACCATTACCCCTAACTTAATATATGGAAGTGAAATCTGGGGCATGGTTGCCACATCTGCTGCTTGCAAGAAAAATGAACAGTATATTTTAGAAAATGGTATATTTAAAAATATTTTAGGACATCCTCCCGAGTCAGGGGTTCTGAGTCCGCGTTCGCTCCATGATTGAGCGAACGCGGACTCAGAACCCTTGACTTGGGTTGATGATTTTAGGAGTGAATAAAAATCTAGTAATTTTGTGTGATGTATGAAGTTGGGAGATACCCTTTGTTTTTTTTAATTTTATACCATTAATATTAAAATATTATTATATATTACTAAGTTATAAAGATGGATTAGTATAGGATACTTTTAAGTGTAACATTAACTTATAAGATATCCATCTTATAAAATCTTGTGATTCTTTTCCAAAACAGCTAATAACACCATATAATACAGGGGCCATGTTTTCAAAGCTATCCCAAAATAGGTCTGACAACATGTCTTTATTTAGGATTGACTTAGGGCAGTATTAGGACTTGTTTTAGACCTCACTCCGAAGGTATCCTAAGACCATCCTAGAAAAGATGTCATAACACTCTCAAGTATGAGTTCTCCTAAGAAACAGTTTATACAGTGCGATTAATTAAAAGCTTTATAAAAGTCACCCAAATTTAGATGTGACATTTACTTAAAAATAGTAAATCGACGTTTTATCTATAAACATCTATCATAAATATATAATTATATGTATTTTAAATATTAATAAGGTTAACATTTAAATTGTTACACAATTTACTGTAATGAGTAAGAACGGAGTCCAACCTTTACAAAACGGAGCTGAAATTTTGTTAGAAAAGGTGAAAAAGCATAAGTGTGTGCTATTTAGCAAACTTTCTAAATTAAAACTTAAAAATGTAAAAATTAAAACAAAATAAAATTATGACCATCTTAGGACACCTAAAGTTAAAAATTAGGACCTATCCTAACATGCGACATCTTCGAGACATGACTTATGACAGATTTGTCCTAAGATGGTCTTGGGACATGTCCTAATTCGAAGACTTCTTCGAAAGCATGGCCCCATGCATATAAATATATATGTATTTATATGTACAATCATCTTTTGGTATATATTATTTTATATTATGTAAATGTTACTAAAAAAAAAATAAAAAATAGGCTTATTAACTTTGATCTATAGTATATAGTATGTCCCATTTATTTGTTGTATTCATGTACAAGTACTTCTCATGTGCGTGTCAGTATTGTATCATGCTCTCTAAAGGGCCCGCAATTGGAATAAAAATATTTCTATTTCTATTTTTTTATTTTCACACATAATGGTGTTTCGGACTTTATGATGTAAAAACACAAAAAAATTCCTAATAATATGCTAATTAAAGTCTTTCCTATGTAATTTGTATACAAAAAGCGGCATTATCATAAACAAAACATATATATAAAAAACGCGAATTATTATGTTATATAGCTCAGCTGTATCGGGTTTCTTCTTGGATTTTTTGGAAGGAAAAGGGCAGAGGGTGGTATACACATATATGTAAAATAAAAGTTTAAATTTGTTTGTCTTTTGATTTATGCAGTTTAAATTATAATCCCTATCATACATAATTCAACTTCACACGGCGTTAAATATGACATGTCAAAAACTGAGAAAAACGCAAAATGCCATCTAAACTGACATATTCAATTAAACACAGAACGTGGACTTTGCATGCATATAAGCAGCATTTTCTGGTCGTATTATTCATTAAAAAAATAGGAAAAATTTAAAACGAAACATTTTCCTTCAAGCTTTATAAAGTTTCATATTTTAAAACAGATTCGTTTCGAGACTTCGCATGACTAAGAAAAAACAAAATATAATACATGTAACTTTTTTGAAATCATCATACAGAACATAAGGGAAAAAATTGAAGAATAAAAATTGCATTAAATGTAATTAATGTTGAAACATTGATTTTGTTTAGTTTTTCTTAATGTTAACATGCTTAGCAAAATAGACAATACTATGGTTTGTGCAGTTTTCTCACGATAAAAATGCAGAATCTTATACTTAATTTCTAAAAAATGAATTCTCTATCTTCCTAATTACACCAATTATAAACAGTTGGAAATTAGAATATTTTTAGCTCAGTAGAGGCGTTTGTGACGTATGCAACCATCAACATAGACATGACTGCTGTTTTAACTGAATTGCTAATACCATGTAACCTGCATATATAAGTTATGATGGGAAGAAAGCGTAAGGGGATACACTTGGATCTGGTGGGTACAAAGATATGGATATAAGAATTTTTTAGGCAACAAAACATAAAACCTGAACGCACACTTATTTTTACTAAATCCCCAATACTGTTCTTTATATGTTAATTTCGCATATTAATCCCTATTGTTCAAATACAAATTAGCACGCGTCTTCAGCACATTATATATATAACTGGAGATACTTTTAAGTCGCAAAAACTTATCCAAGTCATATCGCTTACTACGCTCTGTCTAGGTTGAAAAGCAAAAAGCATAGTATATGCGATATTTTTTAATCCGATCTGCCTCAGATTATGGCCATTTTGTTTCAGTGTGGGGTTATTCGAGCTCAGTTTAAACAAAAGACATTACATCCGTACCTCTCTACAAAACAAACACTGAATAATGTTAGTTTGATTCATGTTTGTTGTTGTTTATTTTTCTCATGTATTCGGAAACAAGCTTAATACGGTCTTCAAAGTAATACTGGTGTTTGTCCGGTACATTAATTAAAAAAAAAACCAACCATTTAGTTAAGATATCTAATAGATCTGTCGAGATTCAGTTATTGCAGAAGGTGATTTTTTACCAAATCAATTCAATACAAAGGTGCACAAAGTTAGGGAACCGTAGCTACAGTAATGTAGCTCCTTTTTTATGGACCGAAAAAAGGAGCTACTCTATTGTAGCTAAGGGAACGGTCAATACAAATAGGGTACGGGGCATTTAAAATTACTATGTTTTAAATATATTACTGTCCATCATCAGATGTGTTATAAAAAAAGTGTGCCTCCTTTCTAGTGAATAATTATATGATTACAATTCAGTATTCATGGTTGTTAAACAAATTGTTTAATTACAGTACGTTGGTTTTGAATCAACGCCTCAGAAAAATAGTTCTCTTTATTTCATTGATGATATTGTTATAAAAAAAGAACGATTACTTGTGCAAGTGAAAACTTGTTTAGGTTTTGTTAAATTTTATTGTGAATATTACAATCGAAATCAATATATATATGTAAAATTATGTTCTAATTCTTAGAATTGCTATACAACAAAGTCTTATTAAATGATTGAGAACATTAACATTTATTTGTTTTGTAAATTAAACCGTTAAAGTTTAACGTAAAAAATAAAGATTACATAAAATATTTAGCAAGTTTTTACTAAAAATACTGCGGTTAAATATTAAATTACTTGCAAATATATTTTTTCTAGTCTAAATGTCATATAAACATAAAATAGCCGCTTAAATATTTTTAATAAAAAAAACAATTGTTAACGACAATATTTAAGTTTGCAGAGAATTGGTTCTCCGAAAAATATCGAAAATTAATAATTAAACAGTGTATTTATCTGTTAAACGGTTTCGTTACCAATTCCTACAGTTACAAAACCGAACTAATCTATTTACATTTTACTCCTACGCACGATTGCAGTCAAAATCAATACCACAAACATAAATGATTCATTAGAGAAAAGCATTTAAATTACGCAAAACGTAAAATAAACTGCATATTATATTTCAGTTCCTGCATGGTTTTTACAAAATTATTTTTATTGCAAGAACTACGCAAAAAAGTTTTAATCTAGCGAGGATTTTGCGTAGGATGCAAATCTGAGCCATTGAAAATAAACTATCAACAACTAAACTTTTATAATTTAAATTTCTTTAACAATATTCATAAATCAAATCCGTACTTTAGTAAATTTTCGCTTAAATTAGTCCGCCGTCGTTAGTCTTGGTGTTTCTCTTAGCTTAGTTCAAATGATCAGCCTGTGGTATGGCCGTCTGTAAATGAATGTTTTAATAACAACAAAATAATTTACATGATACCGACATGCGCTAATATAGTAACAAGAGTTTCGACATGCATTAGTCATAAACACTATTGCACAGGATTATTTTTATAAATATTTTCTTTTTGTGGAGAAGGAGCACAATTTTTTTGTATGCTATATTTAGCTTGTTTACAGATAGGCATAAACGATGAAGTCTGCTTGTGTACTCTGATATATAAAATACCAAAATAACTCAATATGAACTGTAAGCCCCGAAATATATTTACTTTTATTCTTTTTTTGGTTTGTGCATTGCGTGTTTGTCTGAATCTGATTTGTAACTGCATCTTGACTTTAGGCTCTTGTTGGTTTTTCGGTTTCCTTGCTATGTTTCATATTGAACGTCGAGTTGAACAAAAACATTTAAAAAGCCATTATAAATTTCCAACATATGTTGTATCCGACTTGATGACTTCTGAAACACTTATGTTCGTTGGAGCAAAGATTATATATAAGCTATGTATTTAATAAGAGACTAATATTATGTTAATCGAAAAATTACTATAGAAACTGGAACCTGGATTACAGATAATTGTTTCCAATTGTCAGTACGGTGTTCTTTAATTATGCACAAACCATACTTATATATACATATCATAATTACTAGTATATACTATTTCCATTTTTAAAAGATTTTGTCAATTTTGCCTTAAAAAATTGTAAATAAATCTTTTAAAATAATTCGGAATTACACTTTTTATATAGGAAACGAATTTAATCTGATTTCGCATTTAAAACGTATCTAAAAATCATCACAAACAAGAAAAAAATATGTGCATTTGATTAAATGGCTACATAATTTCAATATGATAGAAAAACTTGATATGAATATAAAAAAAATGCAGACTCTTGGTTTCTCGACTCGTGAAAATTGTCATTTAAGGTTTTTAGATTATTATACAACTTATGTGGTAATCACCACATTGCATTCGTTAAAAACATACAAAAAATAAAATTGATAAAATAAAGTGTTATTATTAGAAATCAAATACTTATAGATGTAAAATGGATTGGAACTTAAATTTAAAACTTGGAAAAAAACTTTTAGATAAGTTACTCAAAAATGAAATCAGTCCATTTTCACGAGGTCAGTTGTAGTGTTTGTGTAAAGAAAATGTATGTAAAGAGCCATATTGTTGCGTCTTAAACCAAAGGTACAGAATTTTTATGACAAAATTTTGGTTTAGTAATTTAGGAATACATATTAAAACAGGAGGTTGGCAAAAAATAAGCAGAGATAACATAATATGTACAAAATACTTTGTGAGTGTTATTGGAGAAAAATTTAATTAATTGCATATTTGTAACCAAGACTCAAGCTTTACGAACACAATGAATCCTACCATATTATATTTTAAAGAGGTCAATTCGAGATATATGGACCTTGTAGAAGATATTGATCGACGATGAAGTCGCAGGTCAGTATAATTCTACAAGGTCCATATAAAGCGTATTGACCGAATCAAAAGTCCTAAATTGTTATATTACATACAATTGCAATTACTGCTACATTTTTTGTTGGAATGCAGACTCATTTACAATTCTAAAAAATGCAAATATCTGATAGTTTGTATTGCTATTTTCAATAAAATAAAGACATTGATAGCAAGAACTGTTATATTTTAACATTTAAACAATATACAATTAATAAATAATAACAAATCACCTATAAGTGGTGGTCTTCTGAAAATCTGCCATATATAGTGGCGATATACTAGTATATCGATCAAACCGGAAATACAGATCTATATTCCGTAACATGCCTAATATATTCTGTAAAAATAGTAACATGCCTCAAATATTCTTTATATATAGTAACAAGGCTGTTATTCTTTGCAACATACCAAAATATATTCTTTAAAAGACAGATATGATTTATATCTTTGGTGACGAAGTGAAATTTAGCCAATCAAATTTCAAGAAATTTAGTTATATGTAATATAGGCAAATATGTACCTCTAATCAGTTTTTTTTAAATTTTGAGTTAAATATTTTACAGCATAGTTTTCCAACTGTGGCGTTTCTTTTAGCTTTTAGTTTACAATCGATATGTTGTTAAAACGAATCTGAGGAAATTAAAACAATTTGTGTTGTCTTTTCCTTCGTGACACTCAGGATGTTTATAAGACTGAACCCAAAACATTCTTCGAAAAAATATTGTCGCAGTTGTATTACGTAAATGCCAATAAATATTTAGTCTGCGCTTCCAGACAGGACAATTTTTTTTTCATATGAAACTCTACGTGGAAGGAATTATTGATTATTTTTAGCTATAAATAAAGTGTATTGATCTTTGAGCCTTGCTTAATCCATAACGGCAGAAGGATATAAATGTTCCATGGATTTTCCGAGTGGGAGTAAGGTATTTTTCTCGTAGTCAGGGTTTTTCCGTGTGGGTGTTTTATTAATTTTAGATCATTCAAGATATAATTATTTACTAAAGCATTATATTGTATGTATAGAGTCGATCAGTTATCGTTAACGACACTTGAAATGCTAAATTTCAGTTAATAAAGACATATTACATGTAGCAGCCGTTACTTGACTAATAACATAAAACTCAACGACTTTTAAATCGAGCTATACTAACTCAAATCAGCTCTTATGAATATTCATACAATTTTATGTCAACAAGAACGTTCTATAGTCGAAAAATAACCTAGTAAATCCAGGTCTGGTATAAAGTTTTTGAAATTTTGTATGAATCAATTTTTAATCGCCACTAATGATCGAGTCTTGATTAGACGAAACGCGTTTGGCGTAGTAAACTTTATTACCTTGGTATCTTTGACTATATTTTATTGGACACCCCCCCCCCACCTCACCAATAAAAAGTTTTTTTAAAAAATGCACGTATTTTGTCCGTTTATAAATCTTAACGTATGCTATCAATATGAAATCTTCTATCACTCTATCCTATTTACTGCTGAAAAACTTGTCAACTGTTGAAAACTACACAATAAGTGTCCATCAACTCTAAAACCAAATTGTTCTTTATCACTTAAAAAAAACCCTAGACGGTAAGTAGTTCACCAATTTAACTTTTGGAAAACTAAACGGTATATACATCACCCCCAATGTCTAATACTGTGTCTTTTTCACTTTTAAAAAACTAAATGGTACCTAACACTGTATATTTTCAAGCCTTATGCCGAATTTTGTGTATTATTAGCTGTTGTAAAACTAAATAAAGGCTATACACAATTTACCAAGTGTACAAACGAATTAAAATTAAATCTTTCACATGATCCTACTTTTTGTCATGTCGCTGCGTTGTAAACATCGCAAAAAGGGGGAGCGAGTGAAGTAGTAAAATAAGGATTTTGTGAACGCGTCAGCTACACACATTATGTCATAACAACTTTAGATAGAAGCTAAAACTGTTAAATGTCCTAAAAAGTCGAAATGTGTTAACCAACTGCTATATAATTTTTTTAAACATCTTAAATGCTATGGGTCGAATGAAGAAATGTTACGTTTTGTGCCAAAAAAATCCCATATTTATTTTAAACCACTGTAATGATAACATTGTAGTTCAATAGGCAGAATCTTTCTAATAAACTAAAGTTGTCATAGTTGTACATGTATACAAATTTACAAAAACCAATTATAACTGTACAAAATAAAAGTAATGCTCTTCTGCTTACAAAGTTATGGCGACCTGCTGTTAAAGCCAACCTCTATTTGTTTCCGCAACATCAAGTCTTAAACGCCAAAAGTTTCTCCAGTTTATAGTAAACCTACCTATACATTGAAATAGATTTGTTTTAATCCATAACTTTTTAGCCAATCATGGGTATGGTTATATTGGGTAGGTATCTATCGATGTAAACTTCGTGTGTATAGAAGTGTCGTTTTGGGTTTTATTTCATTGAATAACGTTGAACGTCTCCTCTTGCGTCAAATTTTTAGCTATATGGTAGTGACCATAAGCTTTAGCACCCGGCTAAGAAAGCACCAGTGCAGTGCTGCATGGGCGAGTAACTTTTAGACTTTATTGCACCCAATGCAGAGTAAAGTACAACTTAGTTCATAGCTAAGCATGCCTCTTCATAATAGTGGCGGTGCCAAGAGGGGCACATAATGCGCCCCACCCCAACCCTAAACTCGACCAAAAATTGTCAAAACGATGTGCCGAATGCGAATAAAAAAAGTTTTTTTAATTCTTTTGTATACTTCTCAAAATTGGTTACAATATCTTAAAATTTCTGGGCTTCAGAGAGGCGCGCTGAGGTCCCCTAGACCCTTCGCGCACCCCGTACACTAATTCCTTGATCCACGCCGGAGATTTTGTAATTCAAACAAAATAAAATTAAAAATAAACATTTAGACATATGTGTGTGTAAAAAATACAACAACAGCATTATACCACTGAAGTTAGAAGTTCTGATTATCATAATAATAGATTTCACAATACAATGTAGTAATAAATAAATATCCTACAATTATCGAAATCGAAAATATCGATTTGGTTCATATTTAAAATACGTTTTGCCTAATTAATGTTACAATAGATCGAAGATTAAAAATCAAATTTGTTCGATTAACAAAAGTCAGCAACCTCACTGCAGCAACAACAAACTCTTATAATCTCATCAAATTTGATAACGAATATGCTATATACAGCTTCACAGGTTTGATGACGTACAGTAAATCTACGTCATCTAATACTGATGCAGCCTGCTAACTGCAATTTTGGTTAACCAATTCTACAGCTATTGTTTACGATTCTATTCAGAGAATCACTTCAATAAATATATGAATTTCTGTCACATTTTGCATTTCAAATAGCTAATGACGAATATCTGATGTTATCTCTATTTTTAGAGCTTTACTTTTTTAGCAACGTGTATTATTGCCAATTCCATATTTTTTGTATACTAGTATGTGAGATGATTGATCAAATAAATGCCTAATATAACAAATTTTGACGATGGCACGCTTTAGTCTTCCCTCGACCTCTTTTCATTGAGATTGATGTCAGGAAACACATATTTAATATATATATATATATATATTTGTCCCCTTTATTGAACCTTGGAATGTGCGTCAATAAATTCGTTATTAGTTCAAACTTTAAAATTACATCCTTTAACCCAAGATAGTTCATAACATTCAATATATGCATTAATAAATGAAGAATTTCAAATGCGCGGACAAAAACAGCGCTATTGCCAGAAGCTATACGCGTGACGTCACATTGAACGTTTCTTAAATGATAAATGTGCACATGTGTTAAAGTCGATCCTATAGTATTGTTTTACTAAGATCTGTGTGTCTCTCCAAATTTAAAACTTACATTTTACTGAAATAAAAAGGATTCTTACCTTCGTCGAAGTAAATACAAAATCTCAATACACTACGCTCGGACAAACTTTACATCACTATAGAAGTATTGATCCAACGCCCACGCAATCCTATCATCAGCAGACGATGAAAATTAGATTCATTTTCCTTTCTTATCAATAACAAGCCAAGCTTAATCCGAACACTGAAACACTGAAAATTCGCGTATATTTTCTCTTGCCTTAAATACGACAGCGAGCTTACTGCAGAAACGAAGGTCTTAGCACGATTTCGATCATGAATTTATTGTGGTTGATTCACCGATGACTAAAGCTGCAGGGTTTAAGATAGTAAAAGATTCTTTGATGTTTCGGGTAAATATTGTACGAACACTTCTTTCGCGCTATTTTTACGATTTGTTTCTATTTTGAGGAGATAAGTCATCATCGCCTGGCTATAATTAGCCCAACTAATCACGAAAATATGTTTTCTGTATAATAACATCTTTTTCTTGTTTAATAGGACCAGAGGCAATTATTACTTACATTTCATGTCTATAAATAGTCGTGTCGTAAAAGACATTATAAATTCTCATTTTAGATTTAAAAAACCAACAAACAATGAAAATGCCCCAGAAAATATAAACTCTCAGTATCCATTTCCTTCTGATGATTAAAAAAGTAGGTATTTAGTAAATTGCAAATTGAATTTCATACCGGACATTTCACAATATAAGAATTGGCATTTCGTGAACTTACCTGTTGTTATACTATTAGAATGTAAGATTTAACGTTTGCATTCGTGGTTGGGATTCAGTACTTATCAGCAAAAAAAAAATCCAAGAAAACCAATAATCATCTAAAAAATAAAAAGGTAAGCATCCAAAAATCTGATTAAATTTAAATCTTTCACTAGCTCCCCCTTTATGTTATTTTCGCTGCTTCACAGCGCCAATAACAAAAAGGGGGGAGATTGTGAAAGATTCACAGCAATCACAAAAAGGGGGGGGGCACGTAACAGATTTAATTTTAATTAGATTGAACATCCAATTAACTGCATCAGTTACCTTCGTTTTTTTGGTTACAATATGTCCAGGCGAATTTAGCAATTAAAAAAAATTATGTGGGGCAGGAATTCATGCTAAAAGGGGTGTGTCGTTTCTGACAAAATTTCCTTGTGCCTCCCAAATTGTTTTTTATTTTGTGAAATGTTTTGGCATTAAAACATTTATTCTGAGCGCAGTCGCCACATTTCATATCAAGTTGGTCAAGTAAATAAATACTACTACCAGTAACAATAGACCGGTGATATTCTACGGTTTGTTATTCATTGCTTTTTTCTGTGCTTAAACTGGTTTAAAGAATATCTGTGTACATTTTTGTAACTATGGAAACAATAGTAGTATTATTGTTTTTTACTTGTAAAGTACATTGTAAAGCACAGATTATACTGCTTATATAGTATAATAATGTGAATCAGTCACTTAAAAGAAAAAAGAACAAAATACCAAAAAAATGACGAACACAAGAAAGGACAACTCAAGTAACACACCAATACCCAAAAGCACGAACATGCAAACAACTACACAATACAAGGGTAAAATATCCTGGTTTGGAACAGGCACACAAAATGGCAGAGTTGAACAATTAAATCGCTTCCACACCATCCAACATTACTGTAATATCTTTACAACACCGACAAGCAGAACTTGCGCATTACAGAACCAACAGAGGCGTACATAACACAAAGGAAACGCATCAAAAGAAACAGACTTTATTTCCGATATTGAACGCTTAAATAAATGGCTCCACAGAAAAGTTACCAAAAACAAAGGTTTTTTACAGTATAGCACCGGTTTGAAAGGGTAAGGAGTAGACATTCAGAATGCATATTTGCTTGCAAAATTAGCACAATTATCTTACAACAGTTATTCCTACGCACAGTGTCAGTCTGTGCTTTATTTTCCCTGAGTAGGGAAAGAAATAGATAGATTGTTTTTGTTTTGATGGTGTTTAACGCCACTTTCAGCAATTTTTCAGCTATATCATGGCGTCCAGTTTTTATTGGGGGAGGAAGCCGGAGTACCCGGAGAAAACCCCCGACCTGCGGTAGGAAAACTGGCAATCCTTGTCAATTAAGATTGGAGTCGAGTACACCCTACCCGCAGTGAGAATCGAACCCGCAATCTCAGTGTTGACAGACCACGTGATCAATAGTAGACGAACTACTTTGACCACTCGGCCACCGAGGCCCCTGAAATAGATAGAGATCATGGTAATAATTAAATCTTTCCTTTTTTAATAGTGTTTACTTTCGATGCTTTGCCTTTGTCGTTAGTTTACGTAACGAGACGAGACGATCAGCTAAACATTTTAAATTTCTGTTTCATGACTAACAGAGCTCCTCATAGCCGCCCACTTAGACCGATATCTTATCTTAATCGTGTTACAACGACAGACATTCGTGCAGGATTCGGTTTAAAAGAACAGTTTAGTTTTGACGATCGTTTTGAAATGCGACGTTATTACACTTGATATTGAGAATTATTAGTAAACTTTTAAGTCTGCATGACAAGCACTTCTTGTATGCATAGGAAAGGATTGTACTTTAGACTTTCTCTCGGGTAATATATGTATACGACAAACATTAATATGTATGTTAGCTACCTATCGAAGCTTTTGACAATATCGAGATCGTGCAAGACTGCTAGCACTGTTGAACTTAGTGGTAAACGTAATGTGACCGTGCATTAGAGTGGATTCGGTTCTTCAATTATGTGTGTTTAGCGAACAAAACTTGTCGCAATTATTTGGCAAAGTTTAATGTTGTCCGAGCAAAAATATAGTTTTTCTCTCAAAAGCAGTTATTATAATATTGCGCGCTTCAAACGCTTTAAGACGACAACCATTTTATCTCTCGCTGTCGATCGGGATATAATAATGCGACATTAATGGCCATCCCGTTGTAAAACAATGATAAACCACAGACTACGTAAATTATTTTGTTAACTCGTTAAATTGTTATCATTTATCATTAACGATTCCTCGCACTAAAAGCACCAGTCATACAAATTTCCTCAAATGTCAAAGAGCTGGTAGAGTCATCAACTGTTGTGTGGTAGAGTCGCTGTAGTCAGAAATGGTTCCGGAATGGAGCTGCCATAGACTAAGAGCCCAGAACAGCTTTAAAGCTTGACGGCATCTTAGTATGAAATATGACAAGTTCGAAGAGATCAAATTTTACTTACTGCTTCCATCCCTAAACCTACCTAATTCATTAATATTATACATTTAATTTTTTTTCAATTGATGACTGTGTAGTCTTACATGCATATGCCAGTGATCAATACGTCCTATATAATATTGGATTAAATAGGACCATATACAAATTTGTCGAATATGGCGAATTTTTAATTGAAATCTAATTTATTATGTTTATTTTTTATATTCAAGATACAGTTGATAGCCATTCAGTCTACCACGTACATGGTTTTATTTCTAATTTCATCTGTAAAAATCCTTTTTCCGGCACCAAAATATGTGTGCCAATTCGATGTCTTAGCCTCAACCCAATACAAAAATTGAAAACACGATCTGGCCAGATAGGGGCGAGCAGATACCGTGAACGGCCCTTACAGTTGTACTACAAGTTTGTATTAATAATTTATGAAAGTATATATTTCTGTTATATGAAATAAACATATTATTAAATTCTAGAAACAATTCTACTTTTCATTTGGCCGACTAGTAAAGGTATTTATTCATCTAACTATTGATCACGTGCCTGTCAATACTTAGTTTAACAGCGGACGGGATGTGCTCATTTGCAATCTTAATTGAAAATTATTGCCAGTTTTCCCTTCGAAGATCGGGGATACTTCGGCTTCCTCTTCTAATCAAAACTGGCAGCCACGAAAGCTGAGAAATTGATAAAAGTAACGTTAAACGCCTATCAAATAAACATTTCTTCAGAAAAAAAGTCTCTGATATTATTTTCCTATTGCATGCTCGTTTCATGTAAAAAGGACAAAAAAACAATTTCTGTCTAGAAAATATAAAAATGAAAAGATTTATCTGCATATAAAACACACACACATTGCAACTTTGATATATCGATACAGTTTCATACCAATTTGACTGAATTACGTGACCCGGTTAATTTGCAAAAAGGCATCTTAACGTTATTTTTTGTAAGTCTTCCGACGAAAGTGTCTACGGTCTAGTCCTATCGCATGGAGGAAAATAATTGATAAAATGTTCAGCGTTGCAACGAAACCATTTGAAATCTTATTTTTAAAAGACATTGAACTCGGCTTTTCGGTCTATAGAATCATAAACTAATACAATGTTTCATCCCTTAGTAAAGAAAAAAAAACAGAAAAAGACAGAAACGGATAAAAGTTTAAAGAGACAAATGTCAAATGGTCAGCGAAAAGACAACATTAAAAATATATATTAATTTGTGATTAAAAAACTGGGTAATAGCGAAGCGATGTCAAATATTAGAAACCCTTGCGGCAATTTTTACAAAATATCTATTGATAATGTTACGAGTCTATTTAATAAATTCAATAACGCTTTTACCGATATCAATTGCATTTACCAAGAAAACAATTTATCAACTTTAATATCAAATGTACTTTTTTCACCTGATAGTAACCGATTTTAGTTGTCCGTCTGAATTTTGTAACTGTACTATGGTCAGCGTGGCAGTCTATCGTTCTATGGTCTTCATTTACTGTATGAAGACGTCTTCATATACAAATTTTTTCACTTACATGTTTAGAGTAGATCAAAGCCAAAGACATGTATTATTTTACAGGTGAAATATAAATATGTTTTTGATATTTTGCCAATTATATGTAGGTTGATTCTAAATTATCTGCATGCTTATGAGATTAAACCTTTAGCAGGAACATTTGTGCTGAAATCCTTTTAAAAGAACAAAGCTTTGCTGAATATATTGCGACGTTTAATAGCGGTACTACGGCATCCTACTCCAATAAAAATGAAAGACGTGATAAACTTGCTGAAAATGGCGGGAAACAGTCAATCAACCATTAAACGTCAAGTATTGACGAATTTTTTAAATATGACGTTTTAGATTTGTCTCACAAGGTCAAAACTTCGTCTGCATGACGCAAAATATGAGTCATTTTTGAAAATACAACAAACTTTTAAGACATACTAGATTTATTTGATTATAACCATGAATGATTCTGGCTAACGGTTAGTCGATTGTAAATCCAAAAAATTACCGTCTTTTCATTACATGTTGACTCCAGTCTAATTTGATTAGCCCATGCGTGTTTACTATTTACGCGACACAACGTAAATAGTAAACACGCATGGGCATTTTAATTAGACTGATGTTGACTTCCCACACCCATTTGCGGGTATTCGTAGGCTCGCCTTGTTGTGGGTGATGGTTATACTTTATCGAATTCACACAAACCTACATAAGGTATAATAACAGCAAGCTATTTCGAAGCTCAAGCTTATAAAATATACAAAGGTCGGGAAAACAAAGCAGAACGCATCCCACAAACTTCATGTCGGAAGAAATGCGTCAACAGTGTTTTTCTGGATAATGAAGGTACTAACAAATTATAACTATTAAACGCATGACTGTTGAATGTTTAATGTTCCACTTTCCTAAAAAAAATTGTCGAACTTCCAAAAGGAATGAGTTAATCAGATTTTTTTGGCATAGTGAATAGGGACATATCATGGTCAGTGAAAGATTTGAATACATTGGTTTTTTCAAAACAGAAAGTCAATTTCATACAGTGCTCTGTAGCAACGTGCTCAAAATATACACCTCACCAAAAGTTAGGGCGACACCTACATTTTTTTTAATTTCAAAAATTTGAATGAATGAATATTAACTGTGTTTTTAAAGCCATCATTCAAGCACGGGAAAGTTACATTACCATCATTCGAGCAAAGTTACTTTAATTAACTCCTCAGGTAAATCTTTAAATACCAAAACCAGTTAGTCGAGCACGCCTAATAAGCCTTGTTATCCTTAACGATTTAGTGTTCATCTCCTGGTCTTTTAGACTTCATCTTTACATTTTTACAATGTCTAGACGGAAATTAAGTGAAGCTGAGAAGTGGCAGATCGTTGGAATGCGTAATATTGGATAGAGCTTGCGTCATATAGCACAACACTAGTATTGTATCCCGGCTACTGAAACGTCATCGAGATGGTGGAACTATTCAGGAACGTCCCAGGTCAGGTCGACCACCAAAAACATCTGAAATGAAGGATAGAGCACTCGTTCGTGTAAACGCCAACCGTTTGTCACTGCAAGATATCTTCGCGACGGTTGGAATATTGCAACCAGAGTCGCTGTTCAAACAGTAAACAGGCGCCTAAACAATGCAAGGTTGTGAGTTCGTCGTCCCTTGAAACGTCAACTGTTGACACAGAGACATCGCCAAGCACATTTAGAGTGGGCACGATATCACCGCCATTGGAATATTCGAAGCTGGCGACGAGTACACTGGACCGACAAAAGCAGATTCCTTCTTCGTCAAATTGATGGGAGGGGCCTCGGTGGCTGAGTGGTTAAGGTAGTTCGTCTACTATTGATCACGTGGTATGTCAACACACTGAGATTGCGGGATCGATTCTCACTGCAGGCAGGGTGTACTCGACTCCAATCTTAATTGATAAGGATTGCCAGTTTTCCTACCGCAGGTCGGGGGTTTTCTCCGGGTACTCCGGCTTCCTCTCCCAATAAAAACTGGACGCCGTGATATAGCTGAAAAATTGCTGAAAGTGGCGTTAAAACACCATCAAACAAACAAACATCATATTGATGGGCGCTTGGAGACAACGAGGCACTGCTTACAAACAGAACAAAATCCTATAGGCACTACAGCGTTTGGTGGTGGTGGGTTTTACAGTTTGGGGAGGCTTTTCATACGACTGTAAACTTAATCTGTATGTGGTTTACGGGACAATGACAGAACAGAAATATCGAAATGACGTCATTAACGCTATTATTGTGCCACATTTTGACAATCATGCACTTGGTAACATACCCATATTTATGGATGACAACGCAAGACCTCACCGAGCTGCAATTGTACGTGATGTTATCGAAAGGGAAGCTATTGAGCATGTTCCATGGCCATCCATGTCACCCAATATGAATCCCATTGAACATTTGTGGGATATCAATAGCCGTAAAATCAATAACAGTGCACCTGCTTGTCAAAATGTACAAAAACTACGTGTTGTACCACATGCTATACACTTCGTCGTTTAGGCAACAGCATGAGGATGAGAGTTAATAACTGTACCGGAAGTGTGGTGGTTACACGACTTGCTGAGTATTTTTGCGTTTAACACATTTCAAAGTTACTTTTCTTTCCCTGAACGTTAACCTGTGATGATGTGTTTACTTTAAGTTCACGAAATTGTAGTATGCAATCAAACTTTTTTTTGACTAACGAAAGTTATATTTGCACTGTTTTTGATATATTTGCTTTGAACATTTTTTCATCAAACAATAAGTAAAGCGACTGTAAATATGTTGTTTGTATGTTTCATTTGTCATTAATGTTCAATAAATTGTCATGTCTTTAAAAATATTAAAATATATAAAATCTTAAATGAATCCCTGGAAAATAATAGGGTGCTGCTTAACTTATGACGAGGTATATATATATATTCTACGTTTTTCTCAAAAATAAAAAAAAATGATGCGCATTTGGAGTACGTGAAGTTTTCGGCTTGTCCAACGAAATCCCCAAAACGAATAAGTTAATCAGATCTAAATGTGCATTTTTGGCATAGTGAATGGGGACATGCCATGGTCAGTTTGTGAAAGATTTGAATCCATTGCTTTTTTTCAAACAGAAAGTCGATTTCATAAAGTGCTTAAATATATTTTCTACGTTTTTCTCAAAAATTGAAAGTCCTTTTGGAGTCCGTGTAGTTTTCGGTGTCCATCATGAATTGGCCAGTACTGGATGATATAATTTCAACACATGAACTTGTGAAAAATACATACAAATGTATATTAAATCCATGCAATATAAACACAGTATATAAATTTACTTTAAATGAATATATATCCCAAGGTGAGCAGGGACCATACTGTGAGAATTCAGTGATCAAACCAAAGAGCTGCCAAGAGCATCCCCGGGAGCGGATAGAGGATGCACTCTCGTTGTTGGGTGGTTGTCAGGTCATAATACGGCATAATACGGAAAGACTGACCGCGGAGCAAAGTGGGTAACATGTTTGGAGTTCCAACTCCTTGCACGATAAAGACCCGTTTTGTAGATGTCAATAAGAGTAGGCTCTTTATAGCCGCTACAAAAGGCTAATTTATCCCCCTCCCCATACTCCAAAGTTTTCCAGTGGCGGTAAAAATGGTTTTTCCTTTGGACAATCTTTCCCGCATTGATTTGTTGTTTGTTATCTTATTCCCGTCCTGAATATAGCTGAAATACTTCTTTCTGAACGTAGAGCAAGCATCCAATCAATCAAACTAAAGGTGAGAAATTACGGTATATCTTTTTGCTGACAGGACTTCGCGATTCCCGTGGACACTTTGTGTATACTCGAAAGAGAACTTCAACACTTGCAAATATGTTCAGTAATAACAAAAATGTATAAGGGGAATACAAACTATACATGTATTCAGTGCTTGATATATATGATTTCATGACCAAGTAATTTGTTTCTGTTTTTTGTTTCATTGTAGTAGTCTGTTACGAGATGAATGAAAATTAATCACAGATATGAAAGCAACATGCTAAACAAAAGAAGGTCGATAGTTCAAGACTATCAGTACTAAACAAGTTAATACTGCATGTATTTTTCAAGTTCGAATAAGCAATAGACTTATTTTTAATCTAAATTTGCAAAATTACGTGCATTTTGGATCATGTACAATTTTTTTTAGAGAAGATATAGTTGGTAAAGAGTCAAGTTTATGTTTTGTTAGTAAATAACTGTCTATATATTTCTTATATTTATAACAATATTAGGTTTTTGTGAAGAAGTCGGATACATTGTATTGTAGGCATTTTTTATGATATGAACTCCTTGTTGTTTTTGTGACCTGACAATTTTCAACTACGGTACGCAGAGAACACTTAGCCCTATAGTGAGCTTAATGTTTCCCTCTATCCCGCTTGCAGACATGATCAATATAAATTCCATGCATGCTAGTACGCAAATGTAACATTTTATCAATACTCTGATATGAGCCGTAATCTATAATTATGGTTATCAAACTATATGTTTGTTTGTTTGTTTGTTTGATGGTGTTTAACGCCACTTTCAGCAATTTTTCAGCTATATCATGGCGTCAAGTTTTTATTGGGGGAGGAAGCCGGAGTACCAGTAGAAAACCCCGACCTGTGGTAGGAAAACTGGCAATCCTTGTCAATTAAGATTCGAGTCGAGTACACCCTGCCTGCACTGACCAAACTATATGAGAGCCTATACTATGTACTCGTGATAATTAATTCGTAGTAGGCCTGTCGGAGTGCTAATAAACAGTATGAGTTACAAAGTTGATTTTTGGCTATAAATGATCAACAAAGATCGGTTTAACTTTTATGACACCACACGCAAAAAAACGTTTGGTCCAGAATCTCATATTATGGACAGCTTACCACAAGATACCCGTTTATATCCATGATTATTAAGTGAATATAATTCAAAATAAGCCGACTTACTTTAAATAAGTAGACTTAGTTGATGTTTATGAATGATAATTATAGATTGAAATTTCTTAATTTATAGAAAGACTGTAAAGGCACATTTTTATTCATATTTACAGTATCATCGCTTAAACATCAGATTTTAACACAAAACTAGTATATTAATAAAAATACTATTGTCAAGTGTGTTTATTTTAGGTAACAACAAGGGTAAAATAAAGTCACCTTGACTAATTCATTTGTTGATTCGTTATAAATCACGAAAACAATTAATTATGTTGCTAAGTAATCCATTAACTTTAAAGTATGAAGAAATTGGTAAAATTTCTCTTTCAAACTTAGAATAAATTTAACTTTTTTTATAAAACTAAACGAATTTTAACAATATTTCATTCTTAAATTAACCACTTTAACATGTCAACAAGTTTAAAAGTACTACAAAAGACTATCATTCTTCATTCTTGGGGTTTTTTTTATTTATTCAAATAACGCAAGTAGAGTCGCACAATATTCTCTGGGGTCATTCATAAGAATTTTGAACCCAAAACGTGTATAAATGCTTAAAATGTTAATTCTGAGTCGACTTAATTGCATGTATTATCTCGTCTATATTCCCATTACTCTTTCGGTGAGTTATTTTATAAAAAGAAAGCATAGATTATGAAAGTACCTACAAAAAATAAAAGACTAATGCAACGAACAATTATCTCAGTGTTCTTCTTCTACGAACATATGATAAGTTTTAGTAGCCTATCATCCAGAGTATATTGACCTATACCTCAAGGAATAGTCAAATTAATCTGTGAGTGATTGATTTGATGAAGATTAGGTCCAGACACTTACAATAATTTTTCATAATGTTCGTGACAATAGTTTTTACCTCTGTAAAGCGAAATATCCGCAAGAAACTAGTTTTCTTGTTTCGATAGCACATCGGATGTTAAAATAAATTGTTATTCGTCAAGGACACAGACTCACTTAAATTTAATCAGCTGAATTCGACCAGGCAGCTCACCCTCGCGAAATTTTTTCTCCTGCCATAATTTTGCCTCCAAACTACATGTATATGGGGTCACATTCCCGTGGTTTAATGTATTATTATACTACTGAATGTAGAAAGCTCAACTTGAAGCAGCTGTGGCTTGCAAATCTCAGAATTCTAAAATTACGTCCTATAGAATAATTTCCATTTGTTTTCTGTACGCCTATATCCTGAAAATGTAGTTAATAAACAAGTCCTATGTCCATTCTCTCCGCATTGAATTATTACTAACAGCAATGTCGTTTAACGAGGTTTGCTTCATGCTAAATAGTACAGGGAAGCCGCTTTTTACATCGTTTGCTGTTAGTTAGCTATTTGTGCCTTCTTTGTAAGTTGTTTGTGCGCTTAATATTAAATACGAATGATAAAAAATTACCTATTATGTTCAGAATATCTCTAGTGGATCAGGTCTCTATGATGTATCGAGTCCGTAGATTCGTCTTATCCGGTCAACTGTTCTCGTCAGTCAGTTCCAGTCAAGAGTCTTCGACAAATAATACTGTTCGCTTCACTTTTGCTACAAAACATTTCAGGGCCATTATAAAACTAAATTTAAACTCTTATTAGAATTTTATGGCGTCATAATCCGTGCATTCATCGTTGAAGTGACGTCAAACCTCAAGCATTTCCAACATTGTTGAAAGTGACGTCAAAGTCGCGCACTACAATTCCTTCTGGATATGACATAAAAACAGTACTCATCAAGGCGTCAAAACTCGCGCAATACAATTCTTGTTGGATATGGCATCAAAACCAGTATTTATGGAAAACTGCTGAATGGCGGAAAACCCATACTTTGCAATTAAGTCTGTTGATTGATTATTGTTTTTAAACGTCCAGCAAGCAATATTTCAGCTATATTCAGTTAAAATCTGTCTAAGTGGCATGCACTTCATGCCTAAACTTAGAACGAATAATCGTACCCTCGCTTTTTTGGCGAGGTCACAAAACTAACATCGGATGATAACGGCAGTAAAATTCGGCCTATCCTAAACTAGAAAAACTGAGCAAAGCCTTGATGTCAAATATTGAAGACGTACCAGACATCATGTTGCTTTCGCACATTTAAACTACAACATATCTGGATTCAGTTAGTAGTATTTGCTTTTGAATATACAGATTATAATGGCATAAAAATATTAAAATATGGTTTACAATATTTTTCAACGCCTTTGTTTATAATATATATAATTACCTTTTATCTGGGACACATTAAACAAGCAAATTTCTTTAAAATCGTGAAATTGTTAAACTTCTCGGTTAGAAAGGATTAGCATCATGTCTAACCGTAAAAAGAAGTTAACAATTCCAGGTTTTCTGAGTCTTGTAACAATTGGGTCTTTATCATTAAATTTTCGTATAGTAAAAAAAAACCCTTAAAACTTGAAGAAATGCTAATAATACCATGTATTTTGGCACAGTTATAAAAGGGTGTATCTTAAATTTGTTACATATAGTGATTTGAAGCAAAGTTGCGAATAAAATTCTCCTTTTCAAGAATACTTCCTACGTTTATTTTTGCGCACCCATGCTAAATTTTAATAAAATTTTATAAAAACTATAATTGTTTAGTATTAATTCCGTCAGCCTATGCCTCTGGTAGTTGAGACATTGTGTAAGCTTTCTTAGACTTGCCGAGGTTAAGACCTGTCAAGGCAATGTTAAGACCAGTTCAGATCCTATATACACATCTTGCCTGCTGGAAATGACGTCATAACCCATCCACTTCAATCATTGATCAAAGTGGCGTAAAAATCCACACACTCTCGTCAATGCTTGTCGGACTTTGCGTCAAATCCGTTACTGCAAGTGGGGTGAAAACCACACCTTTAATCTTTGTTTATTCATTATCAATATCGTGTCAACACCCGTACACGTCGACCGTTGCTGGAAGTGGCCCCTAAACTCCTTGCTTAAGTGGCATAAAAACAATGAACCGAGAAGTGGCGTCAAAGAGTAAGCTTCGATTCCCGATGGAGGTGGCATGAAAATACAAACATTTTATGGAAATGGCATAAAAAACTACAACACTGTATTCCTTGATGGGAGAGGCGTAAGAATCAATGCACTGTATTCAATCCTCGGTGGAACTGGCGTCAAATCCTGCAAGGTATTATCTTTGGTAGAAGCGAAGTAAAATCACATAGACAGCAATTCTTATAGAATTGTCAGTAAATCGTATATAGACGTCAATCCTTGCAGAAAGTTAGCGTCAAACACTTACGTGGTAATCAAGGATAGAAGTAGCAACAAAATCTATACACATCAATACTTGCTAGACCGATACCCGTCATTACTTGCTGAAAGTAGCTTAAAAACGATACACTATGTATTCCTAGATGGAAGTGACGTCAGAACCATACACTGTATTCAATCTATGTTGAAAGTGAGATCAAAACAAATCGCTTCTATCCTTGCTATATAAGTGTCGTTCTATCAAAATAACTAAATCAGTCCATACATTTCAATCCTAGCTGAAAGTTTTGAAAGCAACTCAAATAACCATACACATCAACAAACATCCATCTCTGCTAATAGAAGTAAGATCGAAACCCATACTCACTTTCCTTGGTGTAAATGGCGTTAAATCCTTACGTACATCCAGGCCCTGCTAGAAGTGGCGTGAAAACCTACATACTTAAACCTCTGTTGCATGGAAATCTACTCAAAACCGATGCACTTCAGTCCCTATTGGAAATGGCGTCAAAACACAAACAATCCAATCCCTTCTAGAAGTGGCGTTAAATCCCAAGAATAAAAACCTTTTTTGCAAGTTGCGTCAAAATCTATGCGAGACTTCAATTACGGATAGAAGGCGTCTTAACTGATATACCTAAAACCTTCTGTGGAAGAGTCATCATAGACACTTCAATTCTACGTTGGACCCCATATATGTCCTTGCTTGAAATGCTTAATAACTTCAGTCCTTTCTATTCTCACTTAAATCCTTTCATTTGCAATGCTTTGGTTGTTGTCGAGAAAATTATTTAGAAAATAATAAGTCATTTTTAGATTAACTCTAAATATAAAGTAGTGCTTTTAGTTCCTCGTCACATCACACAGCATAGATCGCTGTGGATAATATACATTTCTGAGGTATCTGGGATCTGGAAAATATTTTTTAATGTACACCACCGATATTATTCGCCAGATGTCGCCGAAAATTAAAATCACGATATTTTTTTACGCCCTCGCCCCTCACGCGTCGCCCCTAAAAATGTTTAAAATGTTATCTTTAGTAGTCTGTCCATAAAAAAATAATGTTTTGGTTTAGTCAGTTTCTTTAATCACGAATTAAACCGTGCACATATATTGTTCTTGTGATACAAAGATATTCCTGATCCAAAACACTGTACATCCTGATTTGAATACCCAGTCCCTGATTTTTGAAGGATACTGTATGTAGACTGCATGGCTATTGTCTTTTTGTTGCTTAATTGAAGCCGGGATTCTTTTTTTTCTTGTACGAGCACGTGTGTACAAGTTCTTCTTTATTGTTTTATTTAATCAACATTAATGACATAATTTTGTTTTCTGACTTGAACATAACATGTACCTATGTGTAATTGTATCGATCTATACGAATACGAATACGAAAACTTTATTTTGATTCGGTACATTTTACAATCTATTTTTAGACAGCGATAAGAAATACTCAGTCGTATATTGGTCATCTATCTATTTATGAATGAAAGTTTTCACAACAAGTCGACCAGATAATTTTCATTCATAATATTTGCTAAACAATAAACACTTCTTTTGATAGGCGTGTCCACGCATCATATTCGTGACGTCACATTGGGACAATACTAATACGCTTGACACTTCCATTCGCAAGTGGATGATTGACATTAATTTACATCTTAATTTTGATTGGTCAAGTTGGGCAGTAAATAATTTACATAAGAAATATCAATGTGGCAACTATGCAACGAACTTTTACAAATTATTATAATGCAAATTAATAAATTTAACTTTCAAATTTACTTTTGAGTTGTTCACACGATTCCAGATTGTGTTGCTTTTAAGAAAAATTGTGTCAGCCAGATAGTGGGTTACGAGGTGCTTTTGAAGTTACAAATGAAATAGTCCATGCACTATGCTTGAACTATCAAGTAGCCATGTTGGGTTTTAAAATTACTACGCCACTATTGATAATTTTGCTTGGAAGAAATGATTTCTGCTGCTGATTGTAACTTATTTTGTTGTCTGGAGCATTGTTTAAAAAGGATTTGATATTTTAACTATTTTTTTATTCTGCTTGGTTGATTTCTTACGAATTTTAGTACTACATTGTGATGCGAATGTAGCATACTTTTTACATTGCTGTCCAAAGCATTTCCTGTCGAAAATATCTGAGACAATAACCTGTGAAATGTACAAAATGTACATTTAATAAAATTAACATGGATCAAGGAAGATGACAGAAGATACCAAACAGAAGTAAGTTACAATATATATTACTTGAAATTATGTAGTTTCCTAAGTAAACATAGAAATTTGTGTGAATTCCCCGACCATCTTTTGCTTTGGCTGCAAAGTAATCATGGAGTCGGTAATGATAACATGTATATATATCCAAGAACAATTTCATCGATTCTAATTTTCTAAAATATATATTATATAAACAAGAAATCGTCCCAATTAAATGCAATTTTCATGCTATCCGGTGTCATTCACACATTTCTTTTAATGGTATTTTTAACTGTTTATAGGTAGATATTGGTTTCATTCATAAAATGTAATGAATGACATGTCAGGTTTTCCATTTTTCTGTCATAATTAATATAAGAAATTCATTAATAAGTGAGTGTTTTAAAACTTAACAAAACACACAATTTTATTTGATAATACTTTGACCACAGTATTAGCATTGCTATTTTAATTCAAATTCCAAAAATTAGTAAAGGCAAATAAAAGGTACTTCTACAAATATAAGTTTATTTGGGAATCATGGTCTATTCCTAATTTTTACCTGAAATTTACATTTGCAAAGGTAAGCGATGTTACATTAGAAATTTGGAGGTTATTGGAAAATGTATCATTCACACAGAAATTTTATGCCAGTTACTCGTGCATACTTTTTCACAAAAATCACCTTTTCACAATAAAATTAAATGAATCCAGAATCTACCAAGTAAATCAGACATATTAAAAAAAAAGAGTTTATGCTTATTATATAAACACATCACACATTATGTATGTATCTAGTATGAGAATTCTCTTTCATCTAGTGCTTTTTTTTTGGCATGGTCCAAAATGCAAAAAAAAACGTTGGATGGCAGAGGATTCTCAGACTAGGATGCATCATATATGGAAAAATACACTTATATTTGCATGTAAGACATCAAAATAGCAGAATATTTTTGACATGTTTATATATAGGAAATTGTGTTTATGGACGTTAAAAATATAAACCTTGAACTCTTTGAGTTTTGCAATAGTATGCTCTATCAGTAAAAACAACCTAGACATAAATGCAGAATGCTGCTTTCCTAGAGAATTTCCTTGCATTTGTCATAAATATTTTTTAAGTGGTCGCCTTATCATTTTGCAACAGGAACTCGTCCACTTCCCTATCCTACCATCACCACAAGCCAGACAGTCCTGGCCAGTAAAATCAACCACTGGCATGCTGGTATAATGGTTCGACTGGCTTGTGCTCAAATTTATAATCAGTGTTTAAAATGTGGTGTTAGTTTCAAATGCATAGTTTCAAATGCACAAAAAAAAACAATAAAAATTTTCTATGTAAATGGTGACAACAGTAAAAAAACATACTTTGTTTTAAGGGGTATTTATTTATGACACATAAATTAAGTGTTTTAAATAAATCTGAATCACCCGTTCCCTTTTGTGATATTAAAACATGTGCATAAAAACATGGAGCCTTCAGTGATCAGGAAAGTTGTGGCATGGAAAATGTTGCAAGCAACCTCCCTCTAAAAAAAGGCGCCGCTCAGTGCATTCTCTCTTTCTTACTGACAACTAGTGAACTACATGTGGTTTATTAATGATTAATTCTCATAAATAA